>JALBCR010002828.1:0-97169 GCA_030710515.1 Abscondita cerata | reverse complement strand
TTAGCGGACATTCTTGTTTCAGCAACACTTTCCCCAGTTTAGCTTTTACTTTTATTCTGCATTTTGTTTCCTTTCTACCACCCTTATTATGTCTTTACTTATGCTATTGCTTCTCATCATCTCCTATAGTATTCTTCTATCCAAAATAAATCAAACAAATGTTTAAGTGCACCTACTCTATTTATTGGCTACAACAACTTTTAAAATTGTTGACTATGTTACGGAATACATAATGGTACCCGACGGTTTATTGTTTTCAAAAAATTTAAGTAACATTGCAGGTGTTTAGTTATCTTACTACAAATATGGAGATAGTTTGGTATAAATTGTTGTAGTATTAGTATCCAGCGCCATTTGGAAAGTTATCAAAAATACTTAAAAGCAAACAAATTCCATAACATATAAAAACCAAGTTACGCAAAGAACGATGAAAAGGATAATAAGGCGTTTTATTAAGACGGAATGAAAACAAAGAACAAAAGTCACCAACATAATTAATTGAATTACTTAGTTTAAGTTATCCATTGGGGACCATGGGATGGAAGAAGAAATAGAGGAAGACCAATTACCACATGGTACGATGATATAAAGAAGAACAGGGACAAATAAAAAATTAAAAAGGAGGCCTATGCTCAATTGTTGGCACACTAAAGGCCACAAAAAAATTTGTAAGATAAATATTTGTATCTAATTGTCAATAAGTTTCAATGAAGCCCAAGTTGAAGTCTTTTTCTGTTTCATTGATGAACTTAATTGTCTGAAATTTAAAATTTCGGATTTCTACGCATGAGAGCTACGAACTTTAGTTCTTTACCAATAATGATGCACTTTCCTACAATAAAATATGAATTTCATTAAAATGGTAATCGCAGGAAAACTACTAGGATAAGTATACAAAAACATCTATTTTCAACGGACTTCGTTCGTTTATGAAATCGATTTGTCGTCCGTGCGTCCGTGTGTGCGTCCGTCCGAGGCCTTTCTAATGGTCGGACATCATTGTGTGATACATCAATCGATTCAGCTTGGTGTCCAAAGCTTAAGTTTTGATGTGCATTAAAATCGGGCAACGGGGACGCCGAGCCCCGCGATATTCCGTCGAAAATTAAAATTTCAAATACGTCCAAAATCAATGTGTGGCATATATTTAGACTCCTCTGGCATAGCTGAGTTGAAATATCCTATCCCCCATAAAATCGGGCCACAGATACCCGATGCCCTCGGGAAATTAAGTTTATTTCAAAAATCCAAATATGTCCAAAATCAATGTGTGGCACATATTTGGACTCCTCTGGCACAGCTAAGTCTAAAAATATAGACCGTGATAATAGAAAGTAAAATCAAACAATTTATCAAAATAAATACGAAGTTCGTTGCGACAATGCCTTGCATTTTCAACTTGTTTTTATAATTAAAATTATACATACTTTAAAAAAAATAGCTTTGAACTTTCATCATTTTGAATTTATAGTTTGCTCACCTTGAATGTTGGCACTGCAGCAACATATATGTAAGAATTTTTTTGCAAAACTTGTAAGTTCAGTTATTTACACGTTTTACCCACGATTAGTATAGATGTACTTGATGTACCTTGATGGTAATGAAATTTTGAACCTTATAGACAAATTAGGATTTTTCATTTTTAATAGAAATGTGACTATAAAACATTTTTATTCGGTTTTTTACTGCAATGAGAAAATTCCTTACTGCTAAAGAAATCATTCTCTAATTGAATCATATTGTGCTACATTCGATTTATTAATGCACATACAAACGGTAAAAATTGAGTCGTTTAGACATCGTTTTCATATAATGCTATTCTAGAAATATAATGAAATCTTTGTTTTTTTCCGAATTTTTTTTAAAGAAATACCTCATTACTATCCGGAGTAAGTTTTTGTTAAATCATTTCCACATTTACCGATGGGCAGCTCAGCCATAAGCGGTTCATGATTTTCTCCTTCTAAACTGTATAAATGATTTTGTGATGTCATAATATTTAAATCATTCAAACGAGTTTTATACGGACACTTGTATAACGTTGTTTATATTTTCTTCCTAAGCCTTTTAAATCCATCCATCCAGATTTTGCGCAGTTTTAACCTAATTAAGTTCAGCTATTTGTTTAAAATCATCATACCAGCGCATAGGCGGTCGTCCTCTACCTCGTTTGTCTCATACGGTATCCATTCAATTATTTTTCGGTTCCATCTGTTTATGTCACTTCTTGCCACGTGTCCTGCGTAGCTCCATTTTAGTTGAGGAATTTTAAAAGTCTGTCACTTTTGTAATTGCTCTAATTCTATCGATAACGCTCTCTCCATTCCTCTGTGAGCATTTCTTATTTTTTCTATATTATCTTTTGTTGTTGCCCAATTTTCTACTCCATATGTCATGAGAGGCAAAAAACATTGTCCAAACACCTTTGTTTTAAAACGTTGATTTATTTTTAGTTTTTAGAATGAAAGACAGTTTTTCAAACGCGATCCATCCATTTTTTATTCTTCTTTTTATTTCCTTTTTTTCCTTATTTATTCCTAATTCAACTCTTTGGCGTAAGTATATATATATATTGCTATGAATTAAACCAAGCACTCCATTTTAAAATCTTTTAATTAAAATTGTGTTATGCTTAATTTAATCTGCACTTTTGATATTAAATTGTCGCCAGCTTCTGCAATCATTTCTATAGATACTTCATCATCTCCTGTAGCCTTATTAAGTTTGAATTCCTTTATATTCCTCTTTACCTCCACGATAGTTATGTCGAGTTGTACTTCAGATCTTACATTTAGAATTCTTGCAGTTTTTGTGTTACTGTTTTTTAATTGTTGCAATACTTTGGATTCATATAATTCGTGTAAAATTCTTCTATAATTTTTATGATTTCATCTCTATCGTATATTGTTATACCAGTTTTATTACGTACTACGTGTGTTTCTTTTATTTCAGTGTTTTCTTGAGTATTTTCATTCTTTGAATTTTCTCAATTACTTCATTAATATTATATATAATCAAATCCCTTTTTACCCATAGGGTGTAAGGGCTACAATGAAACAAAGTTTATAATTCATATTTACAATAAAATTCTTAAAATTAGGTTAACTTTTTATAAATAATTCCATTCGTTTCTGTTCTGTGCAAGTTTCTTTGCTTCAGTCCAGGTTTTCCCTTTTTTTAAATTTTTCCTATAACATTGTTCCAGGTTTCTTTTAGTCTTCCTACTTTTTGTTTCCATAGTGTTTTAGCTTCCCATATTCTTTTCACACGTATTGTATCCATTAATCTTTGTAGGTGTCCCCACCACCCTAATCGATTTTGTTCTGTTTTTTCTATTGCGTCTATGTTAAGATCCGCTCTGATTTGTTCATTTCTCATTCTATATAGTTTCGTCACTCCTCTGGCTCTTCCGAAATATTTCATTTCTGTTGATGTTATCTTGCTGTTTTGTTTACCCGTTAACACCCACAACTCGCATCCATGTCAGAATAGGTTTAAAATCGATTTATAAATTTTCATTTTTGTATGTGTTGACACCTCCTACTTATTTATGAGACACTTCCGTTTGTTCTAGATTAATCCTAAATATTGAAAATTATCCACTTGTTCTATTATTTACCCTCTACTATTAAGTACATATATTTGTTCTGCTTCTTCTGATATAACCATTACTTTACTCTTACATTGATTTAATTTATCCCCTTTTCCTGTAAAATTGTGTTCCATATATTTGAATTAATCTGTAAGTCTTTTTCACTTTCAGCCATAATTTCATCGATACTTCATTAATACGTGTTTCTTGTATTTGCATTTTATGTTCTCTTATATATTTTCTTATTTGTTTATTCTTCTGTTTAAACTCTTCTGTTGTTTTTTTATTTTATTTTATCAGTTCTCTATGTTTTCCATTATACTTTTAGTAGCGTCATTAATACTAGCTTTGTTACTTTTTCGTGGTATAATATTGTTTTAAATTTTTTACCGAAGTACTTACTATCGTAATTATTTTTATTATTTATTTCATCTAACATGAGTATTTTATCATCAATATCAGTAGTAGATAAATGTTTGTTTACTATTTTTCTGTATAATTCGCCCTTTCTTTTTATTTCTTTTGCTGTTAGTTTAATGGATTTATTTTTATTAATTGTTTGCTTTCTGTTTCTTTTATTAAAAAGAAGACTAGCTTTTATCATTCTATAGTCGCTACCCGTATTGAATAGGATTAATGCGCTTACGTTATGGACTTTTTGTTTTTGTTCGTCAGTATATAATATATCTAATTTTTTCTGTTTCGGGTGATGATATCCAGGTGCATTTTCGACTAGGTCTTTTTAAAAAAATGAGTTCAGAGCGTACAGTTTATACTCGCTTATGAAATTCAGCACGTGTCTCCTCTTTCATTTCTTTAGTCTATCCCAAATTTTGTATATATATAAAATATATATATATATATATATATATATATATATATATATATATATATACGTATATATTGCGATGATTAATTTTGTACAGCATTCTTGATAAACAGATCAAAAGACAAAAGATGTAAATTAGGCCTTCATCTAGAGGAATTAGTCCAAATATTTGTTCTCAACCGACCCTGTAAAATTATAATGCAATGAATTTGTTAGATTTAAGAATACTTACCAAAATAGGGGAGACCCTGCCGATGAGATGAAATCTGGTTAATATTGTCATTTAGGGCAAGCTGATATTATCTGTTGATAGGAATTAACATGTAATTGCTTAGTGAGCGAGGTAAAATCGCATTCCTGCGTTTGAAAATCCATGTCAGTTAAAATAGGTCCATGATCGGAAGGATGTTTCGATGACCTGAAATTGTGTAACAATAAAATAGTTGAGCTTGCACAAAACATGTAGATTAGGTGTGTTATGGACAAATGATGCTGTAAATAAGCCTAAAAGGTTTGAATTTGAGTGCGCCGATTAAAAACACTAAAAATTAATTATAACTTAACCTCAACATTTTGGGTTAAGGAAAAGTGCAAATTGTGGAGTTATGTGACATTATTATGTGTAAGTGCCGCTTATCATTATTATCAGAAGAGGAAAAGGCGTCGTTTGAGCCGGATTTTGATAAAGAAGATGAAAATAAAATTATTATTAGTTGCAGAAAAACCCGATAGAGGCGGGATTGAATTTCAAAAAGACGCGCAAATTGATAAAATATCCAAATAGGCCATGCCTAAGTTATAAATAAAAGTACCTGCAATTTGAGCGTCTCTTCTTCGAATGGTCGTGGGCGTGAGTGCACGCAGAGGCTGCGCCGAATTTAAATAATAAATTATTAAGTGCTTCGAAGTATCAATCCAAAGTTTACAAGTTACGTTGAATTTCCCCTGAGGTACCATTCCAGGGATGAAAATAATTGGATAGTGCGCAGTAATTAAAGCTGTAGGAGATTTGAGACCTAAAAGGAACAGTTAAAAGAAATCAAAGTCCGGAAAGATAAAAGAAAAATAGGAAGTAAACTTACCAAGTTAGTGAGTGTAGTTTAAACCTGGAGCTTTAATCAAAGCTTCGCTTGAGGCAGCATTGTAGCTGAAAAAGAAGTACTACGACAAATACGTGTGACGGAAAAGAGTGGCGAACAAACCTGAGTGATCATAATAAGGTCAGACCATTTGTAATTAGTTTTAAGTCGTTGCGCCGGTTTTTACACCACTAGGGATGCGCGGAAACTGAAGTTTGCGTACGACAAAACTAAGTAAAGGTGGGGGCGCACCGCGGTTTAAAAAAACACCGGGAATATTTTAGTTAAGGATTTTTATAATTTATTTTATTGTCGACTTCAGCACGGTGGAGAACAAATGAAACCAATAAAAAAGTTTGTGTGTCAGCCAGTTGTTTTTATTCTAGCCGATCTGAACGTAAAAGAGGCTGTACACGTTAAGCAAATAAATAAGAAAGAGCTAGCCAGGTAAATTATTTAGGGGTGATTTTACTACAAGTAAGATCAAAATTTTCAGAGCGCCCCAACGTAACTTACCCTTTTAAATAAATTTTATTTGCACCCATTAATAATCCTTTTTATTAATATTAAAAGATACACCCCATTCATTGCAGTTAATATAGTGTCCCAACGTGGGGCGTTTAACATTAACATTTACCTAATCATATCACAATTCATTGCAATATATATATATATATATATATATATATATCTCATGGGGTTCTTGTTTTTACCTAATTTGGAATTAAAATCCTTCATCACAATGTTCGAATGTAAGCTGTTCATTTGCAAGGCTGCTTTTAAGTGATCGTAGAATAATTATATCCCCTCTTCTGAGTGAGAGGAGGTTGCGGTGTACACTTGTATAACTTTTATTTTTATTGTTACTGAGACGTTTAGAATTATCTAATATCGATTTAAAAGTTTTTATATATGGCGTCAATCCTATACCTGCTATGGTTCCGTCTATTCCGTCTTCGTATATTAGCGTGTTCCCTGATTTGAGGCTAATCCATTCTTCTCCTGTTCTTCGATTTCACTTAGTCCAACAACATCCAACTTAATTTTTGCTAGTTCTTCTTCTAACTATGTAATCATATCATCATCTCTCAGTGTAAGAGCATTGAATGTTGCAATCCATATTTTGTTTAACTGCGTTGGTTTGCGATTGTTTTTAAAAGTCGAAATACTGTAGTATAAAGTACCTTGTATTAATGTTTTATACCGAAAATGAATTGTTATTATATAGTTAATTAACATTTAAATGCAAAGAAACGTGTTTTTTCTCAATTTTTTTTTCTGAGTGAAAGTAATAAACCAATGTTGATGGTGTAAAAAGAAAAGTTGTAAAAGATAAAAATGCGAATAAAATAAGCACTAATTCAACTCGACCAGGTAATAACTTTCCGAGAAAAGCGAAAAAAGTAAAATATTTAGGTTTTTCTTTTAAAATTCGTAGATCCGTCATTTTTTTAAATGTAGAATAAATCTTTCAGGAAATAGGAAGTAATAATACGTACTTAATGTGTGTCAAACTCTGCAATTGTCGGACAATTAGTTTTTGCACAATTGAGATTTACATTTTTAAAGCGATATATTCAATTAAAACTGAATGCTTGTGTGGTCGTTCGATTGTCAGAAATAAAAAAAAGTGAGTTGAAATAAAAGGAACAAAACATATATCCTGATTTTCGATAATATTATATTCAACACGTAAAACATGCATGCAAAGATACTCAAAATGACCGAATGAGAGAAAACGCAGAAGTAGTGGGAGTACCCGTCCGGAGCGCGCTTATATACAAAGGGATCCTCTGAAACGGCGCTTGCGGGCGGGTACCCCACTACTTGCCGTATTCTCACACTCGGTCATTTTCAGTCACTTTGCATGCATTTTTTGTGTTAAATATCATTTTATCAAAAATGAAAATATACGTTTTGTTCCTTTCTATTTCACCTTCACACGAGCATTCAGCCTTGATTGAATATATTGCTTTAAAAAATTTAAATTGCAATTGTGCATAAATTAATTGCCCAACAATTACAGGGTTTTGCACACACTAAGTACGTATTATTACCTCTTATTTCCTAAAAGATTTGTCATACATCTCAAAAATGACGGATCTACAAATTCTAAAGAAAATTCCAAATTTGTTACTTTTTCCGATGTTTCTCGGAAAAATTTTAACTAATTTTATCTTCTATAACTTTTATTTTTACAACATTAACATTGCTTTATTACTTTTCACTCAGGACAAAAAAAGTTGAGAAAAACATGTTTCTTTGCATATGTTAGTTAACTATATAATGACAATTCATTTTCCGTATAAAACATGAATATAAGCTACTTTATACTATTTACAATTACATGGCGCAGGCGGTATCATATTATTATTTTTTTTTTAAATTTACTTATTATTTGCTCTATTGACTGGGGTAATATGAGAAGGTGAAGTTTCTTAATGGCAATTAAAGAAATGATGTTTAATAAAAATTTTATAAAATATTTTGGTTTATGTATAAAGTAATTCCAAAATCCAGTAATTGCTAAAACAAAAATTATTTAAAATCTACCAAATAAAAATATATTTTTCTACTACTACGATACAAATTTTTATTACGATACAGATTTAGAACCAATAGAATTGCGATATAAATTCAGAACCAATAGAAATACACCATTGTTTATTGCACTTATCGACTGGTGCTGTGGTTAAAAGTCAAACATAAATTTAGCAAATTTGACAATTTGTAACTATAGTAGATGCTCTTTTATAAAATTGGCGTTTCTATTTAACATTATGGGATCGTAAAAAAATTGTGTATGCAATTCGCATGTAATAACTATTACTTGTGTCTTAATAGTAGGCATTACATTGCATAATATACTATTATTATTTTAAAAAGGTTACAAAATAGTTTTTCGGCAATTCCGATTATTAATGGCCGAGGCATTAGCCGCGAGGCACACAAAATTTTGTAGGCGTTCAAACTCTGTAAGAATTAGTCATTAAATTATGAACATAAAAATAAATATTAATTAAAACAAAGTTATGTTAGCAACGATTAAGGCTAAGAATGTCAATAACAATCTGTCACTTTTCGAAAATCGTGCAAATCCCTATTGCGATTTTGCCAGTTTTTAAGGAATCATATTAGCTTCTGGAATAATTTTTTAAACAATTTGCCTTCAATAATTTTGGTAATAAAGTGGTTTTTACACCAAAATGGATATAAATATTTCCCATAGATATATACTTTATAGAATACAAATTGGAAAACGACTATAAGAAAATGATCGATTTTTGTATTGTAAGCATCCACGCTGGAAGTTTAGAACAAAACATATGTTGCGTTTTTGCTAAGAAGTTTATTGTTAGACAAAATATAAACGTTTTTACAAATAACAAAAATTGCATTTAATTTTGATCCATGTTCAAACACGATGTTGTTTGCTCTAAAATCACAACATTCTCTGTTTTAATTTAAAAGCAACCTTTTGTTATACGTTTCTTGTAAATATTTGGAATGTACACAAAATATAAAAAGTACATTAACTTTCGTTTACAGACCATGTATTCCGTGTACATTTTTTCATCAATATCATCCGGAACAAAATGTATAAAACTATTGTTACGTGTACTTAGTTGGAATGTATTAACCGAAAATTTAATTAGTATTTGAACAGTAATAAACAAATCTGCTCTGTTGTTTATACAAAAAAAATGATACATTTACGTATTTAATGTACCATAATAAATACATGTTTTAGCTGCAAACAGATTAACCAAATTCTCTAATAACTACAGAAATATTTTATTTCTAGCAGTCTAGAAGCTCTTTGATAAAGTGCGGTTTGGACAAATATTTGTTGACATTTCCTTGTTTGACAACCCAGTGACAACTGCTGACAGTGACAATGATTTTCTCATAATATCAAACAGTCATGTGTATGTTGATAAAAATTTGCAACAAAATGCTTGATTATGGAGGTCATATATTTACAGTTATCAATCTCTCACTAATTTGTACCTCCATAAAATTCAAACGGGATACGAGAAAATAACTTGGAGCTGTTACCCTGGCCAGCAAAAGCCCAGATTTTAACATTATCGAAAATGTTTGGGCTCGAATACTTGCTGTTATCCGAAGACAACAAGGGCCAAATTTTATACCAGTAAACCGTAATGCACTAATTGCAGCCATTGATACCGCATGGGAAACGATTAATATTAATTATATTGATACCTTGATAGCGTCAATGAGCAGACGCCTCCAAGAATGTATCAATAATAATGGAGGTCACACCCATTATTGATTTCTTATATTTATTTATATAGTAATACCTTTATTTAAAAAAAACGTTTTCATTTAATTTTAAACTATAACTTGGTATCTTAATTATAATTATGTAATAAATTCTTGTCAAAAACTAAATATATACGTTGACAATAAGAATTGCCTTAGTTTTTATTTTCACTTTTATATTAACTACAGAAAAAAATGATAAACGTCATAAATATATACATTTTGTAAGGACTAAATATTATGAATAGAGAGTTTAATGATTTTTTTTAATAACTTACAATAATTAGTAGGTTAGATTTATTTAAAAATAAGTAATAATCAGTCAACCCAAATAACCATGTTTAGTTTTTGATTTAATTTAAAAGTTATTGCTTGTAGACGTTTTTAAATCAAAATTATTTCTAATTTTATTTTGTAAACATTTCCTAAACAAAATTTTGATTCGATAATTAATCGAGCTATGGTGTTTAATTAGCGATACCTTCAAATATATTCTTTAAAGAAAAAATTAAGTAAGCAACGTAAATTACCTATTTTCTAAAACGTGCTTAGTGTAATGATTCATTCTACAGTCCTTCTATAAGATAACCCCTGCTGAGACTACCTGCTGTTAGAATTGTAAATGATACCCTTAAGCCCGCTTCACAATGTGCAAACTTTTGTTTACAGAAATTGTGGTGTCAAGTTTTAAATTTCATGAGTGTACTCCTATAGCACGAATAACGGCACTTCACTGCCTTGGCGGTCGAAGGTTTTCTTGCGGTATAGCGTCCCATTCTTCAATAAGAACCGCCGGTAGCTGGTGGATGATTTAAGGAGGATGCAGGTGACCACAAATAAGTCTGTCAGCGTATCCTAAACATTTCTATGAGATATAGCGCAGGCCACACCATTTGTTTGAATTTTTAGTTCTTGTAGGAAGTCTAAACTGATCAGTGTTGTATGTGGTCTTAGGTTATCCTGCATTAACAAGAAATTTTGACTTATTCCATATGCCAGAAGAACAACATGTTCTTTTAACACAATGTCAACACAAAGATTAGCGTTAAGACTTTCTGAAATTACAACTGTCTACTGTCGATATAATCCCATCCCAAACCAAAACCAAACCACTTCCAAATTTTTAAACTTTCTAGACGGTAGCAGCTAAGTAGCGTTTTTCTTAGCGTCTGTAAACACATACTCGGCCATTGCAACGAGTAATGCGGACTCTTTATTCATCCGTAAAGAACACAGAATTACAGAATTAACTTGTTAAAATTACGTTATATTCAAGACCAAAATTTTTGTTTGTCATTCTGTGGCGTCGTGTCAAAGACGGTTTGCGGAAGGATTGTTTTTTCTCAACTTATTCCTAATTATCTAGTCTAATACAGTGACCCCGTGCGTCGTCCTGAAGGAAATTAAGATAATCGATAACAATCAGTTTTGATTTTGAGATGTTTTTCTTTAGCAACCTTGCCCATCACGCCTGGTATATTGACCTGTATGCAAGTACCTGTTCCACAATCGTTGAATAACATATAGGTTTACATTGAAGTTTCTTGAAACTTGTCAAAAGGTTTCAACATTTTCAATTAATGTTATACCACGAACAACTTCCACTTTGTTGAGATGCCTCATTTTTACTTAACTTAAGTCAAAGTGTCAGTTGCAAACACATTTATCTGTTCATTGATCTCAACAATCTCTTCAAATCAAATTTGAGATACATTATTTCACTTAAATTTTGGTAGTTCTTGTTACTTAATACGAATGCTCAAGGGGTATGCGATGCTTATAATTCAATTAAAATCATTCAATAGACGTCTTTCAGATGTAATTTTATTTGCATTTAATTTCTCGTTTGAAAGTTATCTGCTATGTTTACTGTAATTAGAAAAACACAGTTGTATACTACCGCTACCACGAAGTGATATAAAACAAAAATCAACAACTGCGTTTAACTTTCCATTTAAAGCGAATTTAACAATAATCATTATTCCAATTACTAACTTTATGCATAAATTTTGCATTATGATGACTAAAGTCAATTGACTAAATCATTTTATTTGATTGCCATTAGGTAATGCAACACAAAAAGAAAAGAAAACACAATTTTCTTAGATTACCTTTAGAATAAAGTTTAATCTTGTATCGGCGGTATCTCATGCTACGAATTTTCCAGTTCCATTGTCAGAACAGAGTTGACGTATTAAGGTAAATTTACAAATGATGGAAATTGTGGTTAGACGTGTATTTATCGTAACAAATTTCCCCTCTGCAAAGTAAAGACGTAGAGTGATGAAAATTATTTGCATCACGCTAGAAGTTAGGTAACTCAATTGAGAAGAGAGTCGGTAAAAGAAAATTTTCGTCGTGTCAGTGTTCGATCTCTACAATACATGTTTATAAATCCTGTGAAGCGGTTAGTTACTCCCAAGAAAAGTAATCCTAAATATAGGACAAGAAAGCATGGAGAGCTAAAGAAATGAGAAAGTCAACACATGTTAGTACAAGTAATGACCTCATAAAGAACTTAAGCGGTTAAACCACCTAACACTATGAACAGAGAAATTTAGGCTACTGCCAAGAATTAAGTAATACTGAAAACCTGTAAAACTCTAACCCCACAAAAATTAAATACTCCCCTCTTGCAACCAATCGAAAACCAACCCCAACTTACGGTCGAATATAATGCCCTCATTGTGGTTTTAACCTAAAAAAACAAAATTAACTACCCCCACAATAGATCTTTACTCTACAAAGGTAGATACTGACACGACCAAATAAAAAAAAAACGAAAATCTAAAGTAAACCGGGTCGACAAATAACGAAACGTTTACAATTGTAACGGTTAATATGCAATTTTTCTAAAATCATAGAAATATATGAATTTACCGTCGTGCGGTATAGGCAACTTTCCATACATACGGGTACCAACTTATTTTCGATGTTGAAATTCGTATTTTTAGCGGCAACTTATTTAGGGAATTTTTGAATTTTCGAATTGATTGTCGTTTGTGATTATCGATTTCCGTTACTGATTTCCGATCGAAGCCGTCTTCTAAAAGAAACCTCGCTTGCGAACTGGTGAATTTAATTCACTGCCATCAAAAAAAATCGAAGTGCATCCTATCAAAAAGAAATGAATTTCTAATGCAGAGACACTGTCAAATTCCCCGGGCACCGTTGTTTGAGGATTCCGGTTACTTCGCAGAGAAAGTTTTTTTCTTTCTCTCTGTTCTCTTTTTGTTCCGTTCCTTATGGCTGGAATTATTATGGTCTTCATAATCGTCTGGCGTAGGTGAAAGCCGATTTAGAATCTTAATCAACGATCCAGCATAACCATTGGGCACTTAAGGTACTGACCTTTGTGGATGCCACACTCAATCTAAGGAAGTTGCTGGTATTTTCATACCCTGGATCAGTCGGAGCCATCTAGATAGATTGTCAATGAGGATATCGCAGAAGTCTATCACTTAAGGTCGTACACTTATTTCTCTACTCGGGTGTGTCATTATCACTATAAAAGACGATTAACGCAAGCGATCGTGCTACTTATTACTGATTTAGACTAACGTGTATTTCGTGAATTTAATTCGCAATTTATTGATTTACTAACGTACGCGTTATGTCTCGTGTTTGCATATAATCTAGTCAATTAATTGTACGAGTATGTGTAAACCAAATTCTCGGTTGACTTCTTAATTGCCATCAGTTAGAACACGTAAAACTAATTGGTAGAAATCAATTCATTTATTATACTTACATTAACTCAAATTCTATTTAAACAAATTGTTTACAAACACGAACATATTTAACGCTATCATTTTGATAGAATTGACGTACTGTTAATTAGGTAAATGTTAAACGCAAATTAAAACAGTGGGGTATCTTAAAGACATTTTAGTCAATTAAAAGTATTCGGATCTTACTTATGTGTTACTGTAGTTTGTTAACTTGTGCTTTGGTTTAATACAATATGTTTTATGTGAATTAATTGCGTTTCTTGTCTATACAAATTTTTTAAATGCAGCATACTAGTATGAGTCAGAATAACTGATAGCAATTAGTTCCTTGTTAGATTCTTTTATCAGTTATTGGAACTTGGCGCCCTTAGATTTATAACTAATGTTACTAGTGAACACCCCGGGACAAGGAAAAGCGGTTACGGGTTTGTGCCGCCAAGGCAACACAAGTTCACAACTATACATTGCATTTATATTTTTATTTAAAAAAAGTACAAATGATCTTAAGTCTTAATTATAGACTTATATCTTAATATAGATTCCTTAAAATGGAGGGAAGAAATAGAGTCACTACCCTTAATTCAATGTGCTGACGTTTTGCCCGACCTATGCGGGCTTCTTCAAGGATTCTGTTTATTCATGTAAAAAAAATTACAGAAATAAATACTTGTGCGATACAAGTACGATCGCATATTATTTTTTTTTAAATGTATAAAATTATTAAGTAAGGTAGCTATACCCAATATGGCCTAAAACTCAAGATGGCCTAATGACGGGACCTCGCTAGTACGTGATGGATCCGCATGATTGTGTCAGTAGTATGTTTACAACATTCATTTAACTGATATTATGTATTCCTACGCCAATGTAAGTGCAAGTCTGTCCTCTGAAGGAATATATTCCAAGCGCGTGTTCGTTTATGGTAGCCGGATCTAATTTTGTACGAGTAATTATCTGTTTGTAATAATTAGTTAAAGCTGGTAAGAAAAATTAATATTGCGCCTATACATAACATGTTTATTCTGCCTTTCAATAACATAACCACTTTTTATTTTCCTACTGCATGCCTATTAATTTTATAAAGAAATATGTCCTCGTGTAAGGAGGAACCAATATGGCCTACCTAGGCTATATTGGGTATACATCTGATTTATTTCCCGTTTTTCCACTAATTTGTCTTATTTTCAGTCATGAGTTCATTAGTTGGTAAGAAGAGAGGCAAGTGGACTCAGGAAGCCCTTGAGAAAGCTTTAGAGGCAATTACTGCGAGCAAAATGTTCGATTATAAAGCAGCAATGGAATTTGCTATTCCTCGTAGAACTCTTCGCAGGTGTGTCAAATCAGCTTCCAATATCAAGGCTAAGTTGGGGCGAAAGTTTACTCTTTCTGAACAACAAAATGCTGAGCTCTGTACCCGAATTGTACGATTGGCAGAAGTGGGCTACCCATTAACAACCAAAATATTGAGATTATGTGTATACAAATACTGCAAACAAAATAAAATTAAACACCAGTTTTCGGATATAAAACAAATTGCAAGCCATAAATGGGTAAGGAAATTTTTGACTGCAAATCCTATTGTTTCTATCAGAAAATCTCAAAACCTAAATCCTGCTAGAGCCTAGAAATTAAACAAATTTATTGTTGAAGACCATTTTGCAAAACTTAAACAGGTTTTCGAAGATAATGACATTTTTGGTAAACCAGAAAGACTTTTTAATATGAACGAGAAAGGTTGTAGACTCAATTTGCACGCAGAGTTTATGTCATCGGCAATGAACATGGCAAAAACGTAACGGTCGTCTCCTGCGCAAACGCAATAGGTTCCGTGATTCCTCCCATGATCTTGTTTAAGGGTAAAAGAATGAAAGCAGAATTTTCAGATGATTTGCCCCCTGGTTCAGTTTGTCGTATGACTGAAAAAGGTTCTATGACATCGAAATGCTTTGTCGATTGGCTGCATCATTTTGGATGCTATAAACCCCAAGGTCGTTGCGTACTCATTTTTGATGAGCCAAAAGCCACTTGACTATGAAATTGTCGAGACTGCTGATCAGTATAATATTGTGTTATACTGCCTTCCGTCCAACACAACGCATGAGCTTCAGCCCCTCGACAAATCAGTATTTCGGTTTTTCGAATATCATTGGGACCAACAAGTAATGATGTATTGGCACAATTATGGCGAAAGAACATTAACCAATCAACGCTTTGGAAAAGTTTTCACACCAGTGTGGGATAAAGCTATGACGCTCTCAAACATCAAATCAGGATTTAGAGCTACAGGGTTATATCCTTACAATTCAAATGCAATTCCTGAAGATGCCTTCAAACCGAGTACAGCATCCAACTTACCAGTTCCAAAACAAGAAGAACCTCAGGCAACATCGACTCCGACAACTTCCTTGCCACCAGAACAAACTTCTCAGCAACCTGGAACTTCAGGTTTGTTAACACTCAACCGCACAAGAGCTCGTATTCTATCCACGGAAGAAATCGATCCTGTTGAAGCTGCCTTGATTAATTTTGATGAAAAAGGTTCATCTGAAAATGAGGAGTTAGATGCAATACAAGCACATTCTCTGACTTACTCCCTACTCCGACCAAAAACACTCGTAAGGTTACTAATAGACAGAAAGCTATCAATAGTAGAGCAGTTGTATTGAAAACATCATTATTCTCCAATGAAGGTGGAACCAAAGGTGTAGCAAACATCGTCTTCAAAATCTTCAAAACGTCCAGTTAAGAAGCGATCAAAAAAATCAGCAGAAATGAATCCTGGTTTTGTGACGTCTGCAAAGAAGATAAGAAGAAGGATATGCGCATGTGTATTGTTTGTATGACCTACGTTCATGAAGATTGCGCTGGGTTAACAAAGAACGATAAAGAGAATTGTATATGTAAAAAATGTGAAAATTAAGTTAAATTCATTCATTTTCAGCATTTAATATGAGTATTTCTTTATTTAAACATTATAGGCCATATTGGGTAAATGCACTACCCAATAAATAAACCCTACCTAATAAACTATAATCTCACCTCTAATCATTGAGGAAAGTTGTTTACATTTACAATAATTTTTAAAAACTTAAAAGCTTACGTAGGCCATATTGGGTGTAGTTACCTTATAATATCGTATCCCTAATTTAAACAAATGTGTCAATTTAGTTATATCGAAACATTCTAACGATTATAAAATAATTACAAATTATTAATTAGTTGATAATTCGGTATAAACATAAAACAACTTTCTTGTAAGGTTATAACAATTGTATCCAATAATAAAATTAATATCTCTGTGATTTGAACTCACCTTGAAATTTAGAGCGTGACAGTCACATCTAACATAATATTTAAAAATTTATATTGTTCGTCCGTTTCGTACTATAGTGTGTCTTATTAATATATATTTATTTATTATCAACTAATTAATAATTTGTAATTATTTTATAATCGTTAGAATGTTTCGATATAACTAAATTGACACATTTGTTTAAATTAGGGATATGGTATTATACTTAATAATTTTTATACTTTAAAAAAAATAATTATAATGATATGCGATCGTACTTGTTCATGCACATGTACTTATTTCTGTTTTTGCATGAATAAACAGAAGGCACATTGAATCAAGGGTAGTAACTCTATTTCTTCTCTCCACTTTAAGGAATCTATATTAAGATCTAAGTCTATAACTGTAATTTTTGGAGGATCAAATTAATTCAATTAAGTCTTAATATTTCTACTGTTCTTCAATCTTCTGGGAATAAAGTTCAACAATAAATAAAGTGTCAAATTAAACAATCACATATACAGAATCAACATTACTCAATTAAAATTATTAGAATAAGTCAAATTCAAACGCTCGTTGATCATCACCGGATACATTGTAAAATCAACAAGTTAAAGGTATTAAGGACTATATAATTTTGTTTATTATGACAATTTCTATTCTAAAAAATTGGTAATATGGTACGAGTCCTGTCCCATATGAGTTCTCACTAAGTCAAAATTTTACTTAACCAATTGTCAACTGCTTATTGGTAACTAAAATATCCTTTTTAATAAGGAATCTGGTACTGTCGTTACCTTTCCAAATATTGTATGTATGTATGAGATTGAGAGCTGATATAGATTTTTAAATGAGATTTTGGTTGGTTCCACCAACACGAGTTACACTAAGCTTTGCTTAAAATCAATCGCTGCTATGATCTAACAATTACTGTATCTGAGTTTTTAAGCATTGCTTAAGTTTAAGTCGTGTTGGTAAAACCAGAGACCACATAATAGCGCGTTAATGTTTGAGATTGTTAATCGCCGTTTAATTCAAGAGTTAGTTACACAACTTTTCCCTCGACCGTACTTTTGTAATTTTATTAAAATAATAATTTAATAATTTTAGAAAAGATATGCTATTGTGAACGCACCTTTAGAAAGTACCGTTTTGTGAACTCACCACAATTTTTAATTGTATAACATAACCTTACTTTATTGTTTTTACTTTTGTGAGCTTTGTATTTGATTATTCTTTGCCTTTTCGTTTTTTGTATGGCTATTTGACAACAGTATTTTAATTAAGGTCACTAAGTTGATGGAGAATTGAGGTACTAAATTCCAATTGTTGAGTCAAAACACAATAGTTTTCATCACAGCGAAACAAAGTGCATACATCTTTTTTGTGAGAACGGATTGGTGCTTATTCAAAATAGTGATGCACCTACAAAGACCGAACCAAAAATAGTTGACAATGTTTGATAAATAATACAAAAAGCCCAAGTACATCTCTACGTTGCCTGTAAACAAGTTGAACTTTTGATAATGACTTGTCACATCATACCAAACAAAGAAATTTATTCATACCGCTATTGTGTATTCTAGCTTAAGATTCTTTAAAGATGAAGCTTGATTTACCTTTAATGTTATTTTACTCATGGTACATGCTCATGTAGAGTTTACAAAAAAAACATTTTCTTAAAGTGGTTTTGCTACACCTCCAAAAGATATTTTTAAGAGTCGGATGTTTATCGGGCCTTTCCTTTTTTGAACAATGAGTAAACAATATTGAAGAACTGTGTGAGACAATAGTTTGTAAAATAGATGAGCTAAACATCGTTAAATGTTATTAAGTGTTATCATCGGAATGTTGTATAGAGTACAAAAATGTCTCAAAGTTTGTGTGAACAAATTGAAGATTTATTACAACTGTAAATTAATGTTGATTCGTTATAATTAAAATTTGCTTTGGTACAAATTATGACAGACTTTTTGTTTACATTTTCAAATTGTATTTGATTGACAGATAAAATGGCAACTTTAGGTATAGACATGTATGCTTAGTTGCCTATACTCAAATCGTTCATTAATAGAAAATCGTTCATTAATAGGGGTCATTAATGAACGATTTTGTTTGCGTTAATGTAAATGCACCGTCGATGGAAAACATTATTTGACATTGGAGCCACGGTACATGTAGAACAGAGCAGCGTTGATGATGTTGTAGTTTCATTTCTCAAATTAGAAATTATAGTTGTGAAAGTCCTCGTTTAACTGCAGGTAGGGCTGTATGGAGTGCTCTGAAGTGTGCCCTGGAATTTTAATAATCTTTTCGACGCTAGTACCTGCTTTTCATAATTGGCTTATTGCCGTCGATCTGTTGGAGTGATTACTTATTTTAATTTTTTCGTTTCTATGTCAATAGCTTCTGCAGATAAATTTTGTCTATTTTTTTAAATTTTATTGATTTCAACTGGACAATTTTTGTACCACCCTTACAGCACAATTTGGTTTCCGATATATGGCAGAAATGTTTCTATGAAACATACGTAATCTTTCTGCAATGTTACGAAAGATATCCGAAACATAACCGAAATGTTTCAGACAAACGAAAATGTCCGCACATGTTTACAAAATGCAATCTTTCTGAAACATTTCTGGCACATCACATTTAAGATGTCAAATACATTTTAGCAGTATGTATAAACATTATGAGAAACGTTTCTGAAAGATTGCTTCGCTATAGCTAGAATGTCTCAGGTATGTTTATAGAAGTAGTGGTCGTGCATGAAACACTGAAAGCAGTAACCATAAAACTGTTTTATTTACTTAATATATAATAAAAATAATTACTAAGTATGAATAATATTTATTCTGCGATAGCTGTGGTGGAAGCTGCTCCTTTTTCTGCAAAAAACAAAGATTATTAATTATTTTGTTTTCACCTTCTTATCAAATCTAGATTCAGATTTAAAAAAAAATAGAATTGATTAGGATTTGATCTCGTCATTTTTCATTCGATTTTGAGTTACAGAATAGGACTGATTGTGCGAAACGTTAAATGTTTTTAAACAAATTTCCGACAAACTTTTAACCTTAAAATTTTTAGTGTTTTGAACGCAAAAGTAAAAGAATAAGACACAAGCACAAATAACAAAATTACTTACCTTTCCAGATTCTGCCATTTTATCTATAACTAATTAACACTAAACATATTTAAACGGTTTGATTATTAAACAATAGTCACTAAACTAAATAAAAATAACTAAACACTAACTAAAAACGTTATATAAAATAACATCGAACGATAACAATAATGTTATAATTGCGCAGAATAATAACATGTAACTGCAACGCTGAACCTATGACTAAACACAAAGAGTAGAACACACTCTGTGAAGACGATGAACGTGACTCAACGATTCCTGCGAAGAATTCTTTTTGTTTAAAGAGATTTGTTTTTGTATGCATTTGCAGATTATTGATCTTACGCTGCTATTGGAAACCTACTAACATGCCAATACTACGAAAAAAAATGTTGGGAATCGACGAATTTTAACACAAAAATATTTTATTTTTCTTCATTTATATTTATACATTTAATTTTGTAAAAAACCTTAATTAGTTTTGCGATTTTATTCTAAAATACAATTCTTCATGTTAGAAAAATGTCTAGGTAGGTATTTATAAATCTACAACCACTTTGATCTTCAACATTGATGCGTATTATTTTATTTCTGAATGCCCTCAGACAGAATGCACTGAAATATTTCTCTCTCATCTGTCAGGTACATCTCAGAAATGTATCTGTGAAACCGTAATATAAATGAAACATTGAAATATGTCCGAAACATGTCAGAAACTTTGTGTGCTGTATGGGCAGAAACTGGTGGGATATTTAAGCCAATCTCTATTCACCGTAAAAATAGGCGTGTAGTTTTTATATTTTTGTTCCGCTTACCTATCATTTTATTATATAATCTTACGGGACAGTGACTGGAGTTTTGGGTATTTTGTACCATTTACCATCCGTAGTACGTTGATTTCCTACTTGAGCAGTTTAAAAAAAAAACAGTGTTATCGATTTTATGACTAAAATAATCTAGGAGACATGCTACCGCTTTACCACTACCCTAATCTAGCTCTACGGCTGCAATGTGATTAAAATTTACAGTCCGGAAGGTATATTTTCATCTAATGTATCAAGTATTTTTTAATGTCTTCAATCTTTAGTGCCATAGCGCTGCTCTTTCTTTTAGACGGAATAACCTGAAGTTCTCGACGTTGGTATTTTTCGCGAGTTTTTCAAACTGTCGCGAAACATATGCCTCAGTTTTTACCGTGTTGGTTGGTTTACTATTTTTTATCACTTCATCAATTAATTTGACTGAAATATTGCTAACACTAGCCATCATGACGATTCCACTTTCCACAGTAACATTTTTTGTTGGTACTGCTAACATTTGATCTCTAAATCGTAGCTACTTATCTAACCGTAATTTTGACATAAGTGAATATACAAGGATTCGTATATTTGATTTGGTATATTCGATTTACGTCATAATAAGTAAAATAACCGCTGTAACACGTCAGAACAACTGAAAATTAAGCATTTACGTTGGTTCATATTTCGCTGAGTGATATAGTCAGTTATAATATCACAAGAGCATCGAAAATAATCGATTATACTTGCCGAGTCATAAGACGTATTTTGCGAATACGTCGAGTGAGGAGGCAAGTATAACGATTATTTTTGATGCTCGAGTGGTATTCGTTACGATTATATAACGAAATAAAACACAATGTTATCAGTAAATCTATTAATCCGGCAAAAGTAACAGGTACGATTTTATTTTGTGTTTTATTTGAGGTTTAAAAAACAAATGTTTTCATGGAAATATTACATTTATAGAAGAGGCGAAACACCAAAACGGTTACATCACGTCGTTAAGGGTATATTCGATTATTTATACATCGTAACCATGAAAAATTAAAGAATTCTATTGGTTCATATAACAATGAGTTATATAATCTGTTGTAATATCACAAGAACATAAAAAATAATCGATTATACTTCCGAGTCACGAAACGTATTCTGCGAATACGTCGAGTAAAGAGGTTAGTATAATCGATTTTTTCGTTTGCTCGAGTGGTATTCGTTACGATTACATATCAAGAGTTAACTAACGAAATTTTTTATTGGTTGAAATTAAAATTATTATAATAAATATTTGTTGTATTATCTTTAGAAGTTGAAGCTGAGGTGCTGGTGCTGGTGATGGTAGAGTTTGCAGAATCTTGTTTATTTCTTATTCTTTCAAGTATCTTTCCATGGTGTTCATTAGTAAACTTTAGATACGACTTCAGAGATTCAGATGATGAGTGGCCTGTTATCTTAATAATTTCTTGCAAGTTTGCTCCAGATTGTGCCAAGATGCTAACGGCGGACGAGCGATTCAAATGATTAGATATTTTTTGCTTCTTTGTATCAAGTCTTATACTCTCTGCCGCTAAACGTGTCCATTTACTTAATTGATTAAGGCCTACAGGACAGTTTTTACACCATATTTTTGTTTTCTGCCAATCAGGATTAGGTGTTAAAAATAGACGATTGGTTTTAATGTTTGGTATTCCTTTTCTTAACATTTTCTTCAACAGACGTACTGACTTTATTCGGTGTCAACCATTTAGGTTCAGCTCTATGTTTTTCGCCACCTTGTGCTCTCTTTGAAAATATGGTATTGTACTCAATACGTCCTGTGGGTTGACCATAATTGTCGCATTCTGCTTTGAAATAGTCAGTTAAGCAAAATACTGCTTCATTTTCACGCCACGCCAGTTCCATAGAACAAATTTGTTAAATTTTTTTGTAAACTATCTAGAGTATTTTCGTCAAAAATTGATACAGTTTTGCAAATTTCTTCCGCTTTAAGGACGACAGAACTTGTTTTTCTTTTTTCAGGAATTGCTTGTAACTTCTTCCTTTTAGCTGCCCGCGCCTTTCTTGCATCTTCAAAAATCACGCCTCTGAATGGATTTGTTTCTCGATTAAAGTCTTCATAAAACTTTTTCTGGACATGTTTCCAAATCGTTTTTACCGTACCTTTTTTGTATTCGGTGCCGTCTGCACGTTTCATATTGAATGCCCAATTTTTCAAAATACTTGCTAATTGTTGTTCAGAAGTTTGAGCACAAAGTTTATAATTTTGCCTTTTCCAAATTCGGTGAACTGTTTCCAAACATATTTATGTGTTTCAACGGTATCTTGCGGTGTCAAATCTTCAATTTTTTATCTATTTCAGTCCCCAAGCTTGTACCAAAGCGTTCCATGTCGAAAAAATTAAATAACACTGATGAAAATTGCTGAATATCACGTCGTCAAGAGTATTTTAACTTATTAATACACGGTAACTATGTAAAATTTGTAATTGCTATTGGCTAAACTTCAAACGAGGCATGTAATCAAAAAGATACGTCGTCCGAACTTATTTTCATTAAATGAAAACATCAAAACATGTACGAAAAAAATGTTTCAATTTGTTATGCTGACTGTTCTTCCATTTATGTCGATCCTCCATCTGCAATTTCTCAGGTAGAAATTATTATTAAATTTATTAACTTAATTAATTCAATCTTACATTCTACAGATTTTTACAAATTATTTACTTCAATTTATTAACTTTTAATAGTACAATATTTTATAAGGAGAAAACATTCAATTTTAGTAGCGAACTTGTGAATTAAAACAATCGAGCCGCAAAAGTATGTTTTATAATGTTTTCTCTCAATGCATCATTTTATGTTACAACTTTAGTTTTTGTACAAATTTTCAAAAAACTTCAACCTTTTCCTTTCAGAAAATGACACTTCTTTTGACGTTTGAAGAAAAACACTTTTTTAATGCACTTTCACAGATATTCTGAGCAGTTACATATTGTGCTTTTGTTAAGTATTTTTCTAAATAATAGACTCTCAGTGAGTTATATATTAGGCATTCAGCAAAAAAACGAAAAAAATTCTCTTGTTTTTGAAGATTTTAAACTGAACAAATTTCATTTGGGTCAATTTTATAATTATTTTTGTTTATATGTAAAGCAATCAAACGAGTATTATGTGTATTAATCTTAATTTGTTTATCATTGCATGTAAATTGAGTTTCACTTAGGTGAACTGTTGTAGGTTGGGCAGTATAGCTTGATGGAGATCAGATCTTGTGTTTTGTAATAATTACTAAGCTCTGAGATAAAACGATTAACACCATTTCGTATTTCTGTTTCAGATTGCGATAACCATAAGTTTTCTTTTATTTAATAATCTAAGTAGCGTTTAAGTTGACTTACCCAGTTATATTTTATGTTGTCATTTTGAGCATTTGAAAGTATCAATAATCTGTTAAAGCATAATCGAGGGAGCTTTTTCTTCGTCATTTTAGTAGCTTACACAGTCATTCCAAAGCCCTTTTATGACATGTACTACTAATTTGCATGTATTGAATTCAGTACCAATTATATAACCAGTTGTTGAAGAATTTAAGAAATATAAACGTTTAAAAAAATTTGTTTATGTTTTTTCTAATACGTTTGGGTAATAAAGCCCAAATTTCTGAAGCATAAAGTAGTGTATTGTAGTGATATAAATACTTTTAGCATTATGCGATTGCATTATTGTTTTTACTATAACACTTTTTACTTTAGACGTTGGTGCGTCTGTTTTAGCAACTCTAGTAATACCGGTGTTGAGATAAAGATCTGAACTATTAAACTGCACACCTAAATATGTAAATTGATTTATTATGTCTAATGTCTATGAACATTATGACGACCGTCAATATTAATCCCTTGTAAATTATGACTAATAAGAAACTGCTCAAAATCGGCAATGCAAAGCGAAAACAGTAAGGGGAGTGAGTATTTCTCCTTCCAGAACTCCTTGTTTAATAGGAATGTCCTCTGTCGAAGAATTGTTAACTTGTAACTTAAGGTTAGTGTTTTTATAAAATGGCTTATGATACAAATAATTTTTGAACTAAGCCCTATTTTATTTAGTTTAAACCAATGCATTTGTCGATTAATTGTATCAAACGCGTATTTAACATCTATGAAAGCACAGTACACTTTTCTGTTTGGCTGCCGCAAGTGAATGCCAATTATTGAATTTAAAACAAATATATGATCAATGTATGATCTGTATTTACGGAAACCAACTTGATTCTCAAGTAATTTATGGTTAGCTTTAGCCCACTTTATAATTCTTTCGTACAAAACTTTTGTAATTTTTGTAAAACAATTTCTAACTCATTTGCACTTATGGTTGCGTCTAAGTCTGGATATGTTACATTACTCTCGTCAGTAAAAGTAGAGGGTTTGTCAAAAGAGTAAGAATGTGTTAAATATATTTGCCATGTGGTGATATCAATTTCATTTTGACTTTCCCTGTAGAAACATTTTTTTCTTGTTATTAATTAATAATTTGTAATATTTTTTTGCATTCAAAAACCATAATCAAACTATCATTAAGCAATTCTTTTTGTATTGTTTATATGTAAAATTTACAAACTTTTTTGCTTGTTTACATCGATTGATCAAAACACGGTTTTTGTTGTACTTGTACAAAATTTTGTTTGCATTGATCAATCTTGAGCGGTCTCTGTAATCAAATCTTTTAAAAAATATAAGATAGGGTGCAATAAACGTTATTTCTTTAATCCAACGATAGCCTTTTTTCAATTAAATTTTGATATTCTTTATCCATTAATTGATTTCAATATAGTACTTTTTGTGTTTTTGCGAGATTCTTGTATTTTTTTATTCATTGTAAATATTACGTAGTAAGGAAGATGATCTAAATATAGTCGCATATCGTACACATCGAAATCATTTATATAACTGAATATTGACGAACTTGCACAGCCAAGATCTATAACTGACTTGCCTACCTTACTTACATATGTGAATTTAGCCGGAGTGTCGCTGAGCGTGCGACCATTTAGTACGCATATATCATTTTGCTCCATAAGTGGCATAATTTTCCTACCACTTGAATTTACAAATGTATCATATGGAGCTCTCTCTTCGTTTAGATTTGTACTCCAAACTTATGTTATTCATTGACTTAACACGAGAGTTGAAATCTCCAATATTAATAGAATTTTACTTGAAACAGTTTCAGTAATCATAAAATCGGTATTATTTAGAGGTGGAGGCAAATAAAACAAAATTAAAGTAATGTACATATACATTAACAAAAATCTATAAGTTTTTCTTTTCAATGAGTTCTACATTAATTTGCTTATTTGCTAAAGTATAAGTTCACCACTTGCGTGACCTCTAGATAATACTTTGGAAGCAACGCTATCAAATACCTTATAATTTTGCAAAAAATGAAAGTACTTACAAAAGGTTGCGTTAGCCAAGTTTCATTTAAGCAAATAAGAATAAACTCATTTAAGTTCTCAATTAAATTTGTAAATTTATTATTTGAGAAAACTTGACAGTTCCACGATATTACTTCTAAAAAATTTTTTTTGAATTAGTTTTTTGCATTTTCCACAGCCAGCATTTCGATTCTAGCTTGAGTAACATTTTCCTTTAATTTCTTCGAGTGATGAATCATCCTGGGCGATTATTTTGACAAATGGGGTTTTGGACGTTTTTTTGTCGCTTTTTTCCTGTTGTTTGTTTGCTTCTGTATACTCTAACGCTAGGTCTTCATTTAAGTATATTGCAGTTCCTTCAATTTACTCCTAGCATTAAAATTATCATATTTGCTCAGTAAGGACTGAGGGCAAAAAAACAACATTGAAAAACTTGCAAAACTTTTATACCATATAATTTTTTTACAAAATTTTGATATAGTAGGCTTTGAAATAGTTGTCAGAATATGTCGTCAAATTTTTATTTTTATTTGAGTCAAATTGTGTTCACAATGGCAAAAGTAGTGGAAGTACATAGATTAATCATTAAAAATTTGTTGAGAATCCACAATGGTCAGTCGTTCGCATTGCAAAGGAGGCAAAAGTTTGCAGGCAAGTGGCAGCAAAAGTCATCAAGCGGTACAAGGAAGACTTTACCATAACACGGAAACCAGGAAGTGAACGACTAGAGGGTTTTCATTCACCAAAAAGGTGCAAAAGGCAATATCTGCGATGGTTAAGAATCCGCTGATATCGAACCGGAAATTAGCTGCAAAAAATCGACTTGTCGGAAAAGACAATTCGAAAATTAAAAAAGAGTGGATTTAAGTCCTACAAAGTTCAAACAACTCCAGATCGTAATGCGGAGAAAAACATTGAAGCCAAGAAACGAGCCAGAAAGTTGAGAGCAGATTTTTTCAAAAACGTCAATGTTGCGTGATGGACGATGAGACTTACGTCCTCGCCGATTTTTCTCAACTACCTGGTCAGGAGTTTTATGTTTCCTGTGGACGAGGAAATGTTCCTAAGAGGTTTAGAACTAAAATAAAGTCCAAGTTTCCAAAAAATATCTTGTTTGGCAGGCGATTTGTAGCTGCGGTAAAAGAAGCCAATCTTTCATAACAAATGGAACAATTAACTCCGATATTTACACGAAGGAGTGTCTCCAAAAAGATTGCGGCCTTTTCTGAGTAAACATAAGGTATCCACATTTTTTGGTCGGATTTAGCTTCGTGCCATTACAGTAAGCAGACAAAAAAATGGTACGAAAAGAATCATGTCGATTTTGTACCCAGGAGGCTAACCCACCAAATTGCCCTGAGCTTCGCCCAATCGAGCGGTACTGGGCTTTGGTGAAAAAAGCTTGAAGCAGACAAAAAGGCTACAAAATCGATTGAAAGTTTTAGAAAATGTGGACCGTAGCGACCAAGAAAGTGTCGAGCACCACCATAATGGAGACCATTCCCGACAAGCTCAAAACTTTTATGACGATAAGTCTGATTGATTTTTGTTTTTACTTAATTTTTATATAATAAATAACCTATCCAAAACTAAATTTTTTGAAAATTTATTTAGCGGTTTAAAAGTTATGCAAGTTTTTCAATGTTAATGTTTTTTCGCCCTCAGTCCTTACTCGTAAAAGGAAATTTTCAACGGTCGGTTTGGTTTGTTTCAAAGCGCCTTTTTTATAAATTTTGATTATATGCGAGTTTTTTTTATTTCAATAGCCAGCTTTAGTTTAACGAAAATAATAAATGCTTGTTGTTATTTTCATTGAAAAACCTTTATACACTTTTTTTTTTTTTTTTTTTTTTTTTTTTTTTTTTTTTTTTTTTTTTTTTTTTTTTTTTTTTTTTTTTTTTTTTTTTTTTTTTTTTTTTTTTTTTTTTTTTTTTTTTTTTTTTTTTTTTTTTTTTTTTTTTTTTTTTTTTTTTTTTTTTTTTTTTTAATTTTTTTTTAAATTATTTATTTTAATATTTTTATTTTTATTTTTTATTATTATTAAAATAAATTTTTAATTTTAAAAAATTTTTTTTATTTTTTATTTTATTTTTTTTTTTTTATTTTTTATTTTTTATTTTTAATTTTTAATTTTTTTAATATTTTTATTTAATTTTTTAAAATTTTATTTAAATTATTTTTTTTTTTTTTTATTTAAAAAATTTTAATATTTTTAAAATTAAAAAAAAAAAAATAAAAAAAATTAAAAATATTTAATTTTTTTAAATTTTTTAATATTTTTTTAAAAATTAAAATAAAAATTAAATTTTTAAAAAAATTATTATTAAAAAAAAATTTTATTAAAAAAAAATTAATAAAATTAATTTAAAATTTTAATTTAAATATTTTTATTTTAAATATTTTTTATTTTTTTTATATTAATTAATATTAAAAATAATTATAAAAATAAAAATAAAAAAAAATAAAAAAAAAAAAAATTTAAATTATTTTTTTATTTTTTAATAAAAAATTTAAAATAAAAAATAATTTAATTTAATTTAAATAATATTTTAAAAAAAAATTTTATAATTTTATAATAATTTTATAAAAATATTACATAAATTTATAATTATTTAATTCAACTTTTACAAAATATAAATATAAACTTAAACCTAACAAAACAAAAAAAAATAATAATAATAATAATAATAATAATAATAACCCTTTATTGCATAGAAACATACAATCGCAGGGCGAAGTTCAGATGGCAGCCAGATAGACTGCCCCTGTTCTACCACTTAAACCCTGACAAAAAAAAAGAAAACTCTATAAAGAAAAAGAGAAATGACAACTAAATTATTTGTCTATGTCTACAATAGTTCAGTTTACTGTTATAAAGAAACGCAATACATAATGATATTGAAGGTGTACATATTGAGATAATTAAAAATAAGATGATTAGAAATGATTATGACATTTGGTGTCTACTAAGCCAATCTTTAAGTTTTATTTTAAATTGATGAATTTCAAGGTTTTGAACGTTTACTGGTAGCTGAGAATGGATCTTATATGCTACCCAAGAAAAAGATCTCTCGTACAGTGTAAGACGATGAGAGGGAGGAGTAAGGCCACCTTTAGATCTTAAGTTTAATTGGTGTACATCAGTACGAAATTTCAGCTTTTCATAAAGATATGGTGGACATTTTAGTAATATCACTTTCTGAAGCAAGCAGGCAGTAAGTAAAAAGAAACGATTTTTCATGTTTAACCATTTAATCTCTGCCAGTTTGTGTGATATGTGCCCATATTTTTTAATGTTGTATATAAATCGCAGACACGCATTTTGTACTTTTGAATTTTATGTAAGTAATAATTGTCAAGGCAATTTAAGAAAATTTCGCACCCATAAAGAAGTTGTGATAGCACGAGGGAATCACATAGATTTCTCTTAAGGTTCAAAGGTAGAAATTCTCTAAGTGAATATAGTAGTTTCAAATTAGAATACGCATATCTTATCCTTAGGTTGATATGAGTTCTAAACCTAAAAGATGAATCCAAGATTAATCCCAAGTTACGAGTTTCAGCAGCAAGTGGAATGACTTGGTCGCCAATTTTAACTTTATGGAGTCTCTAAGTTTGACACATACAGGTATGCTACCAAACAACATCGCAGTCAATTTACCAGGATTAATTTGCAGTGAATGCTGTGAAGATGAAACACGTATATTATTGAGATCATGATTGAAGTTTTCTATTGAAGCGTCTAGTTGGGAAGGGTAACAACTATGATATAATTGAATATCGTCCGCGTACATGTGATAATTTAAAAATTTTATGGAGCTCAATAAATTACAGGTATATATGGAGAAAAGCAAGGGTTCAAGAATCGATCCTTGTGGAACCCCTGTTTCAAGTTTAATCGGATTAGAAAGCCCGCCACTACAACTTACACATTGATACCTGTCGCTTAGGTAACTATGAAAAAGTTCAATACTCTCTGCGCTTAAGCCAATGTAGTGCAACACAGCAGACATCAATTGGTGATTGATGGTGTCAAACGCTTTTGTGTAGTCTATTAAAACTAACATAGTTACTTTGCCTGGATCCGTGTTATGTAAAATGTCATCAGTGATTTTAAACAAAACAGTTGTGCAGCTGTAGTCCTTTCGGAAACCAGATTGTTTAGAGGGTAAAATTTTGTATTGTTCAATATGACTAGTTAATTGCTTATTAATTACTTTTTCAAATAATTTAGATAAACATGGCAAAATACTGATAGGCCGTATCTGTTTGTACTCAGTAGGTTGAGGTGTTTTAGGAATCGGTATTATAACAGCATGTTTCCAGATTTTGGGAAAGTAGTTAGATGTCAGACAACAATTAATAATATGGACCAAAAATTTTAACAAAAATGGACAGCACAAATGCACCATAAAAATATCAATTCCGTCAATTCCACGTGAATTACTTTTTATTTCATGAAGCAGTTTTGACAAAGTTGATTGGTCTATAAGCTGAAAGTTAAACGATTCGGCGAAGGAGGTTATAACGTTTGTATTATAGAATACAGAAGTATTGTGAACATTTTATTATCAGCTTTAGGAATTGAATTATAGAAGTATTGTGAAAGAGCATTAGCGTTTAGTAGGTTTTCGGGAATAGTAGCTCGTTTATTAAACTTAGTAACCTTCAGTTGTTTCAGAATTTTCCAACGCTGTTTAGAATTATATGATAAAAACTGTGTTTGAAAGTAACTCTTTTTCTTTACGGATGGTAACTGTAGTGGTATTGAAGTAATTTGTAATAGTTCCAATCTTCAGTTATCCTCGTTCGACGAAACTTTGCTTTTGCCTTATCTCTACGCGACATTAGAAGTCGAATATTATCATTTATCCAAGGTAAGAATGGTTTACGGACTTTAATAGATTTGAAGGGGCATGTTTATCAAATAAATAAGTAAGTACATTATTCAAGAATTCAATTTTTTATCTATATTATGAATGCGAAACAACCGGTCTAAGCCAGCTTGTTCCAAGTCATAATTAAAAGCGATTTCATCAAATTTGTCAAAACTTCTAAAAGTGAGGTTAAATGGGTGAACAGAAACAGGTTTAATTAAAACTTGGCATTGAATAAGATCATGATCTGATATATCACAAACATGAACCTTGGGGTGTGAGACAAAGTTTCGATTCGAGGTAACAATATGATCGATTAAGGTTTGACTGCTAAGAGTAATACGGGTAGGTGAGTCAATAATTTGAGATTAAGCCCAAAGACTCCAACAGGTTATTGTAGGCCTGAGTGGCATCGCTAGTAACTTCAAGCAAATTTATATTTGTGTCTCCTACAATCACGATATCCTCACAAATTGGCAGAGTATCAAGTACTGTATTTTCAAAAGCATCCAAGAATTGGGGAACATTAAGTTTCGGGGACGATATATCACCCCAAAAATAAAGGTTTCAGAGTTTATACATACCCTTAAACAAATTTGCTCGATTACTTCAGAAGTTAGAAGAATTTCATACGAAATGCCGTGTTTAACAAATATTCCCACTCCACCTCCTCTCGTCATCCTATTTTTATATATAAAGTCATATCCGTCAATGACTACTGTTGAAGCGTTGTCATCCGACAACCAGCTTTCAGTGATTCCAATTAAGTCATAATCATTTTTATTTAATAAATCCTGAAACTCATTCAGTTTTAAAATAATAGAACGAACATTTAAATGTGCTATCAGCAAAGATGTTTCACTCATATAACAAAAATAGTTAAACATAATAATTCCAATAAAATCTAATTTAATTATTCCTTGACAAATTTAGTCAAATCAATAATTAATGTTCAAAATATTTTTATATGATAACAAGAGCAGTATAAATGTTTAATGTATGATATGAATGTAAAATATAACCAACACAAGTACGATTCAATATAAATGTAAACAACCACACTATCAATATCAGCTAATATCAGCTATTCCAATACTATAATTAATAACCAAAAAGAATAAACGGAACAAAAGGTTTTAATTTACAACTTTAATTTTAATTACCACGCACTCAAAAGGAAATACTAGTCTTAAGAATTACAGTAGCTCCGCTATATAAACAGAAAAGAATTATATTATATTTAAAAAAAAAAAGACTAAGAATTAAGTATTGGCCCTATTCAGATTCCACCCCAAGATTCACCAAATTATTATCATCTAAAGTCTGTATACTATTGGCGCGGAGTAATAAATCATAATTGCTTGAAATAATTCTTTATTTTCTTGTTAAAGCGGTACTTCTACGGTTAAGTAAAAACCAATAAATTCTAACCAAAAATACAATCATTGTGCCGCTCTTGCAGCATATCGACCATCTAGGGTCTGAGAACAATAGTTTAATCTGTGTAAACACGTTGCCATCAGCCCAGGTACTGACGAAACGAGAATCATAGCCGTAGATATACCAAGATACAAAAATAATGGTATATAATACGTAAGAATAAAATTTGTAATGTGATCTACTATACAAATAAAATAAATAACATATAACCACATAATAATTCATATCAAGGTAGATTTTACTATTATAATATATTTACCTACTAAAAATATGATTTTCCAAACGTATCAGGTACCTACGCCACTGCAATACGGGAGATTCGATAATTCTGACAGGTTTATTACTCCGCGCCAATAGACCCGATCAGTGGTGACGTCAAATTAAACCGCTAAAATCAAAATTCGGTACCCGGCAAAATTGTGGTCGAAAAAGTGAACCTTAAGTACATGGTCTTAAGGGTGATAATAAAATAGGTCAATAAAAAGTGGTTGGTTTTCCAATATACACACATAAATAAGGGAAATCGTTTTCATATTCACTAATTCTGAACCTTTATCTTTCATCTAGTATCAATATTACATTTTCAAATAGCATATTTTTATTATAAATTAAAATTAACTTATATACTACAAATACATGCGCAAAAAACCAGCTGGCGGGAACAGTAATGTTAGAATACGCACCGGGTTAACCTTATACTTTGTAATTGCTGTTTTCCTTTGTTGTTCCTGGCGTTACTCTTGTTTCTTTATTAGCTTATTGACTCGTTTACTTCATTAGTTTGATCTTTATAATACGTAATTTATAGTTTAATTTAATAGTACTTCATAGTAATTAGGTTATGGTTAACCCGGTAGCGTATTTCTAAAATTACTGTTCCCGCCAGCTGATTTCTGCGCATGTATTTGTAGTATAAAAATTAATTTTAATTTATAATAAAATATGCTATTTGAAAATGTAATATTGATACTAGATGAAAGATAAAGGTTCAGAATTAGTGAATATGACAACAGATTTCTCTTATTTATGCGTATATATTGGAAAACAACCAACTTCTATTCATCTATTTGAATATAACCCTTAAGTCCTTGTACTCGGGTTCACTTTTTGTCCACAACCCTACAAAGTACCGAATTTTGAATTTAGCGGTTTGTACTGTGACTGTCACACTAATCGGGTCTATAGTATACAGAGTATAGTATAGAATATATTTTGTTAGGAAATTTCACTTTTACAATTCCATCATAGACCAGACATTTCTTGTACCATATTTATCTTTGGCATTTTTTAGCAAATCATATCTAACCTTAGTTAAATCTTCAGTGATAACAATGCGAGTACCCTTCAGTAAATGTCTTTTTCTAACCACTAACTCCTTAGATTTGTAAGTACAGAATTTAACTATAATCGGACGGGTTTTGTTATTATCGCGAAGTTGTCCGAGTCGATGACATTTATCGATGCAATCAGCAGTAACAGTAAAATGCAACTTCGTGCTTAGCAGGTTGATAACTGTTTCTTCAGTGTATTCATTATTATCTTATGGAATGCCAACAATGCGAATATTATTCTGCCTTGAATATTGTTCAAGGTGATCACATCTGCGTTGCAGCATTTTATTTTCAATTGTAATTTTATCCACAGCTTGATTGATTATAATTTTATGTTGTTCGATTTGAGTATTAATATGTTCACTTACCGTATTAGATATACGGTCAAGAAAGTCTTTATCTTAAGTAAGTCTTCCACAGCTTCTTTAAACATTGCTGAAAACTCGGTTTTTATATCTCTAATAATCGGCATTTTAGATTATAATTTAGATTTGGAACTACTAGATACACTGTAATCATTAAAAACACAAAAAACTTTTATAAAACTATAATTCTGTCTTTTATAAAATAATTTAGTGAGAGCACCGTTCAACACTGTTTTAACTCCAGTCACCACCATCTTTGAAAAATAAGCACCGTAGAGGAGTTTTAATAGTTATTTTCTAACAGCTGTGAAAAGAAGTAGTAAATATCGCGCGAGTGCCCGATAGTTTCTGATTGCAAATCACGAGTGAAGATAAGAACGAGCACAGATATTTTACTTTCCAACGAGTTATGAACATTATTTTTTAGACGATTTCTTACATTTTTTGTAAATAAAACGTTTAAAAGCTAATGTAAATAATTGTAGTTAGAAACCTGCAAGCAGATATATTTACTGGTTTGCACATTGCATATTCAGCTTATCTGTGCTTCATAGGTTTTATTGGGAGATTCATGATTAGGTACTTGTACATTTTATTGTGGAACACTATTACAAACATTAATTGAAATATTGTTATTGTTACATTTACAAAAATTTACAGGATGCTGGGTCTAGGACCTATCGTTTTGAGACTGTCATAACCTGTCAACTCAGATGCAAGAAGATGTGAGAAAGTATAGGTTCAAGAAATGACGACGGTCTTGCTAATATTTATCCCGAAACTTCATTGGATCGGTCCATTATATTCGTCATGCAATGGCTGTGTTGTTAAATTTTATGTTCTTCTATAATATTTACACACTTAATGCATATTATACATATAATACTTAGGTGGGTAAAGGTTGGCATGTTTAGGTTTTAGAGTCGTTTTCTAGAATCTTGAAAGCAAATGCTTTGACAAGACGAACTAATCACTATTGCACACACGGTTTCTGTCACCACACTATACAGGTATATATTACATCACAATAGAATATTTAAAATATAATATACGAATAAATAAATAAGATAGAGCTTTCAATTGTATTGGCAACTTTCATTTTATTTTCTACCGACTCATTAATGTATGTCTCAACACGGAATTCGACTGCCATCCAACCATGGCGTTTGAGGCGGTAATAACCTACTAACCGCATTGGTAATGGTTGGCTGAAATCCTGACATTAGTGGCACGTGTAAGAATCTGTTTTTTGAACATTAAGGTATGTTGCAATTAATTTAGGTGTACCCCCAATTTTATTTATTCCATAAGTTGCATCGTTACATTTTTATTTTGAAAATTCAAGAAAAATATGTTGTAACTTAAATTGGATGGTCAAAGGGACAGTGAATGTGCGTTTCTTACGCGTTTTTTTGTATCAGGTATTTTGATTAGTACAGGTGGGTTCAAGTTTTCAGTGTCGTCTATTTTAAATTAACCAATTTTTGTTTTCTACAAGCGCCGCAGATTCCTATTATTAAAAATCACCTATAATAATGAAAATAACGTATGAACTTAGAATATTGTTATTTAATTATGGTACCCACTTTTTATAAAAAATACAGATCATCTGGTTTTAGTTTTTGTTGGTTAGCAGCCCACGGACTTCCGTTTTAAAACTTTTAATTTGGTATAATTTGCAATATTTATATTTTATATCTATATTATCTATAAATTGCTCAAAAGCGTTTATGTATCTCTCTCGAGATTTTTTCGGGTAATAAACCGAGTTCTGTTTGTTTGGTGGCTTCCAAAACTGGTGGCGTACACTGAACGTCGTCTTCATCACTACTTAACATTTTGATTTTTAATTTAATTTATGTCAAAATGTAAATTCTTACTTGATATTTGCAAAATAATGTGCCGTTGCTAGGGGTATCTAAGATGTTAAAAAGTTACTAATATGTTAAGGCCAGGTTCAAGATAATCTGTATATCGTTTTGATCTGTGTATCGTTTTGATCCTTGGAAAGTATTTACAAATATTTTTGGAAACTGCTCATAACACCTTTAAATTTATAAATAACATGCGAACATGTTCTGACTGACTTCGTACATGGTTTGCAAATTATTATCAACCGAAAATTCCCCTACGTCAACGTAAGTGCATCTTAACTTTTAAGTAAAATTATGTCAATCACACCAACCGATTCAGAATTTTCTTCTCATTCGAGTCTACTTTTTACATTTTTTAATTTCTTCTTTATTTTGCAACAGTTTAAAAATTGTGTAATTAGGAGTATTTGGCGAGCATATTTACATAAAGTATGTAACAGTTGCAGTTCACAAATAAACGAAAGAAAGCGACTGCTCTAGCGGTACAACCTAGAGAGAAAATAAGACAATTTAGCTCGATGTAGCGCAATAAATTCGTGGAAGATCCAGTATTTGTAGTAGTTAGCACAGCAGCGTCTGGCTTAATCGGTGAGTTGAGGGTTCTTGAAGAACTATAAAGAAATAGACTGCCGCCTAACAAGGTGCCACGTGCTGGATAATAGAAAGAAATAAAACCGACCAACAGGAGTTCAAGAAGTTTTACTAAAGGTCTAATACGCTTCAAAACGAACACAAATTAGAGAGACAAATAGACAATTCAGTATAGCAAATAAAACTTAAAGTACTAGGAGAATGTGACAGAAATAGACAGAGATTGCGCATATGTTGATTAGAGTGCGTTAGCAACAACAATAATTAAAGTGCGCAATTAATGTGTCAATTTCAGTTAGCTCTTAGAATTTACACCCCAAATTATGCACAATTGGTTTTTCAAAGTGTACTGTGAACTGGATTTCGTCATTCCTGTGTAATCGAAGTCAGTGTGTGAAAATTAATGATTGTGTATCTTATTCGCTTAATATTTATTCTGGCGTTTCTCAAGGTTTGCATATTGGTCCCATATTATTTTTATTGTTTATAAATGATATATATAACATTTTTACACATTGTAAATTCCTTCTTTTGCTGATGATCTAAAAATGTACTGTAAAATTAATTCGATTGATGATTGTATCCGTTTTCAAAGTGACATAGATCGTTTACACACTTGGTGCGTTGAAAACAAATTATATTTAAACGTTAAGAAATGTCAATGTATTTCGTTTTATAGAGGCCAAAAGAACATTAATTTTGTATACAAAATTAACAATATTGCGGTAAATAAGTGGAAAATATTAAAGACCTTGGCATTGTATTCGATACCAAATTAAATTTTAAAAATAATATGTTAATGTTATGTAATAAGGCTACTCGAATGTGGGGGTTTATTTCCCGCATATGTTGTTCATTTAATGTTGATTGTTTACGTGCTTTATTTTACTTTAGTACGGTGTCATTTAGAATATATGTCTCCCGTTTGGTCGCCATATTTGTGTTGTGACATCAAGGCTTTGGAAAAAAGTGCAATGCCGTTTTTTACGATTTATTGAATATAAACTAAATATAAAACATGTACCTGGCAACTATAGTGTTATTATGAACAAACTCGACATTTTATCTTTAGAGGATCGTCGCATAATATCAGATTTATGTTTTTTACACAACTTAGTTAATAACAAAACTTGTTGTAATGATATTCTTAAACATATAGATTTTATTATATTTCCAAATTCACGTTTTACAAGATCTCCGGGCAATATTTCGTTTAAATACACATTTAACAAACTTCAGTCGGTTTCAATCAATTGATAGAATATTATGTTTTGCTAATATGTTTAATAAAACATAATTGGTTTGAATTATTTAATTCAAATATTAAAAAATTTAAAATTAGACGGAATATTAATTTATATAAATGATGTATTTATTTAGATTTTTTAATTATAGTTTTTTTTTGTGATTTAATTAGTGGGATATATTGCATTAAGTATTTCTTTTTGTTCATTGTATGTATGTGGGGATTCCCGTAAATAAATAAATAATAATGTAGCGGTCAATTGAGGATTGGTTACTAAGAAGGCTCGACGTACACACGTCACTTACACACCGTGACTTAAAACTAACTTAAACTCGGAATAAAAGGTAAGTAACTCCCGCCAACCCAAAAGGCCTTTTGTTTTAGCTTTAACCACTCTATGTAAAAGCCCAAAACTCTTATGAAATTGGTTAAAAACAAAACTAAACGTCGGTGGTAGAGTCTACCCCGAATAAAAATTTGTTTAAATGTTAGAGATTCAAACCGTTCAATGTCACATGTACGTGAGCTTCATACGCATTAATATTGAATAGGTTACTTAAACATTAAAACTTAGCTGTATTCTGTAGTATGCAGTTCCGAGAATGAAAGTTCTTGCTAGCGACAGTGTTCGACAGCTCCAGAAGGTAGGTACCCCCATAATTTTCTTTAGAGGAGGTATGTAGCAAAGAACGGAAGGCAAATATGTTTCTTAAAGTAGCAAGTATGCAGCATTAACGACCCCCGTAGCTTGTTGAGTTTACCGGCTGGTTGCAGCTTAATTGGATGCGAAACCGTGGTAGTCGTCAAGTTTATAGGAAAAGGTTCTTAAATAGCCATTCCAGCACCCCCAGGAGTTATCCAGGTGTAAGACACGATGAGAATATGAGGTCAACGCACGTGCTAAAGCATAAGTCGTAATTAGAACTAACACAACCACAAAACCAAAGAAAGGAAAAGAAAGTACTTACGGTGAATGCGGTCGGATTTAAATTTAAACACCAATTCGACTTGGAATTATTAAAACACACATTAATAATTTATGTTAAAATTTTAACTTTAACAAAACACCCAAGTAGAAAGAAGTAGAAAATGCCCGCTTATCGTCGAAACTTTTGTTAATTAAAAATTTCACCAATGGAAAGGTCGCAACATGCGCGGCAAATTTGACTACTTTTGAAAATAAACCCGTAACAAGTAAATGCATCTTTTTTTAGTTTAAACTTTTATAGAACTTATGTATGTCGATGATATCAATCGATTCAGAATTTTCTCCTCTTTCTAGTTTACTTTTTACATTTTTAATTTTTTTTCATTTAGAAACTTTAATGTAAAAACTTTACAAAGTGGCATCATTCAAGATTACCCCCAACAACTTCAATTCTACCTTAAGAAGGAACTAATATGTTAACCAACACGTTATTTGAAATTTTTTGTATAAAGTGGCATTGCGATATAGTCAGTTTCTACTGCAACGTCCAAAAAGTATTTAGCATAGTATTATACAAAGGTACATTAAATTTAGTAAGTGATGCGTAAAATTTGAAATAATAATTATATAAAATGAACACTACATAAATTCCAAGATAGTGGCAATAAATCTATACATCTCCTAATCCATTGTAGATATTAAATTATTCACATTCCACCGCTTGTAATTACAATTATATACAATTAAAATATAAAAACAATTAAAAGAAAATGATACGAGAGTTTGTACATAACTCAATGCGACATAAAATAAGTAAACATTTTGTATAGTTCAAAATATGAAAACGCATTTTATTGTGCTATTCGCATATTTAGTTGATTTTAATAATATTGTCACACTGTAAATTTTATATTCTCGTACTAGGAGTTAGACAGATTGTGCGACATGGAAAGCCAGACGGTATTCTACTTTCACAATATTTGAGATTGAAAACCCGTCATTTCAGCTGCAAGCGAAAGCGATATGAAGAGTAAAATTGAAATTTTAAATATAGGTGTAGGTTGCTCTACCGCCCAACCACCCTATCATGTTATTTCACTCGCACTACCACGTAAAATAAGTAAAAAAAAAGACGGATTAAATCATACACTAAAAAATATGCCGAGATTGAACGATTTTATTGCTGTTCTTTCAAAGTTAAAAGCTACTGAAGAAAATCCAGACGACTTTTATATTGGAGACTATCTGTGGTTATTTAATACCATCGATTGCAAAACCTCTTTGATGTTTTCCAAAAATTATGCCGCTTATAAACCTTATTAAAATTTTAAATTTGGTTTTGGTAATTTGTCGAAAAATGAAGATTTTAATTAAAAATTGTTTTTGCGTATGCTTTTAAAACATAATTTATTCAGACGGCCCTACAAAAGATATGTCAAACATTAATATTAAAAGGTTGACGTAACGTAAACCAGGCTTGAGGTTTTCTAGAAAGTTAAGTATCAATGTGTCATCTGTTTAATATTGTGTGTGTTTAAAATCTCAATGTTTTACAGTTGTCTAATTTTTTTATGATAAAATAGTTACATCTACATATACACACACATCCACGTTTATATCTCTGCGTAAATAAATGTATACCGTCTTCCTTTTAGTGCTTTAATAATTAAGAGTGTATGCGACATAAGAATTATAAATGGAAATTAAAAAAAAATATTTTTAAAAAATGTTAAGGACACGAAAGTGTGTATGCTCAAAATTGTTTTACATAGCAACAAAACATATTAAATATGGGTTTTTAGTTTTTAACAATATTTTAACAATAAATCTGAAAATAAAAACGTTTTTAATAAATACTTAAAACTTGTTCTAAAAAGGTATGATACAATTACTTTTAAGTAAAAATTGAATCATCATAAACGTTGTGTCACGTCTGAAATCTTAAGTTTGAATTTTACAAATCTATGTATATTCAATATCTGCTACTGAAGCCGTTAGTTTTAATACATTTAACAGACTGTTGCACTATTACTACTAACTGAGGTTTTAATAACCTAAACAATAATTCATCTTATTATTTCTAATCACTCTTGTGTTTGTGTTTTCTTCCATGTTAATGTCGTAATCATTTATTTACGGATGTGTGATAACGTTCCATCAAGATTCAGAGAACGGTTTCCTGCATTTTATAATAATTGATGGTGTAACAATTAAAAAAAATTTTGGTTCATCTCTCTGTGATAGTTTGAACTTTTGGGTTGGACAAAAACATTAATGACGCCCCAAAAGTAATACCATTCTTAGATTATGTGCACTGTAATTTCATCTAAAAGAGACACTTAAAATTCAATCTTGCTAAAATTTTTTTTAGTTTTTACCAACGATTTTTTTCGCCTTTCATTTTCCTAACAGTCAGTCATATTTATTTATTTATTTATTTATACATCGTCCATCATAGTTAAAAACTATTTTAGATTTGTCCATATCCATACACTTATATATATATATAAATAATATCACATTAATTTTGCGAAAATCTGTTATAAGAAAATATCACAATAATGTAAAACTATACTACTAATAATAACAGTTATTAAAGCTGTATGTCAGCAGTAAAAATTCATCAGTAGGTAAAAAGCATTACATTTTAGAAATTTAGTAAGAACACCCTTCAATTTATTAGTAGGCAACATTCTAATATTTATTGGCAATTTATTATAAAACTTTATCCCCAAATAATTACTACAATTTTGTGATGTAGTAAGTCGTACTTTATTTAGATTAATGTTCTTATTAAATCTAGTATCATAATCATGAAAATCAGTTGGTGACTGGTAGTTTAAAATATTGTCTTGAATATGAAGGATGGAATTTAAAATGTAAACACTTGGCAGGCTTAAGATTCCAAGTTCGGTAAACTTGTGTCTACAGCAAGTTCTATACCCCAAATGACTCATGATTCTAATTGCACGTCTTTGAATTGCAAAAATCCGTTTAACATCAGAAGAATGACCCCAGAAGTGATAGCATAGCTCATGATTGAATAAAAGTAACCGTAATAAGCGTTAATTAATACCTCTTTGGAGACGATAGACTTTAATGATCTTAACACATAACATACTTTTGCTAACTTAGAAGCAACCTGACAACATTGCTCCAGACCAATTTAATTTGGGGTCAATACACACACCTAGGAAATTAATTTTATTAGGATTACAGACTTCGTCTATTCGTTTTAAAGTAAAAATACACTTTTGTGTTTTTTCAAAATTAACATATAATCTATTGTCAATCAGCCAATCTTTAAAATTTTTTGAGTAAATTACAGGAGTAATCAATCAGATTATTACATTTATATAATAAAGTGGTAATGTCATTGAATTACACTAAGAAGAGCACATGACCAAGTACCGACCCCTGTGGTACACCGGTAGAAATTTGTTTAAAATCAGATTTACAATTATTGAAGTATACATATTGAGATCGATTACTCAAATAAGATTTTAATAGCAAAATACTTTTGTGTTCAAAATTATATTTGGAGGATTTACGTAGAAGGATAGAATGACTTACGCAATCGAATGCTTTTGTTAAGTCCAAAAATTAGCAATACACATTTTATTGGCCTCGAAACATTCCAAAACCGTATTGGTTAGTTTCAGAATTGCACTAGATTTATTTTGACGGAAACCGAATTGGCTATCAGAAAATAGATGATTCTCTTCAAAGTAGTGCATAATTTGATCTTTTAAAACTATCTCAAAATTTTTGAAAACACTGGTGTAATGGACAGTGGTCTGTAATTTGATATCTCGTCCTTATCACCCTTCTTATACAAAGGGATGACCTTAGATACCTTCAATTCATTAGGGAATGTTGATTACTGTATACAGGCATTAATAATTTTTGTTAAGAGAACAACAATGACATTTAACACAGTTTTTACAACATTAACACTTATACCAAAATGATCTTTACAACCACTGTTATTAATTGCTTTTATAATATCACGTACCTCTTTATATGATTCTTCGCGAAAAGCATAAGAAAGGTATTTGTTTATATTGTAATTATGAAAGTAAGTAATCGGATCGTTTTTCTGAACAGGAAGAGCTGCACTGATCTTATCCGCAATTTCAACAAAAAAATTGTTAAACTGATTAGGGTTAATATTTTGTGTATTCTGATAAGTATCAGTGTTACGTTGTTTAATGACTTGCCATATAGCTCTTGATTTAGAGACTGACGATTTAATGAAAGCATCATTGGCAGCAATTCTGGCTTTTTGTAATTCAACTTTATAGAACTTACGATATTTACTTACAAGCTCACGAGTATTATCATCTTTAAACCGTCTGTAGTGTCCATTCAGAACTAATAAGACATCATGCATATTCTTTAAGCGACTGTTAAACCAAATATTAGCAGTTCTACATCGTGTTGGCTGCTTTTGCACTTTAATAGGAAAACTAGAATGAAAGCAATTAATAATAGCTATTTATTGTATATGTGTTTTAGTAGGCAGATTATCCACGCAAAGAATTTTAATCGCGAGAACGAAGTTCGAGCATTTAATTTTCTTATTTATCCACAATCAAACCAATTTAATTGAAAATAAGTAATCTGACAGTTCTAAAATTTCAATGTAATAGCAAATATTAGAAAATTTAGTGAAACTTTGGGTGGCTTTGCATTATTAGTTGCTAGGATGCTTGTTTATTAAAACAATAATTGTGAAAAAATTAGAAATCGTTTGTGTGCGTCGTTTTGAAAAATGTCAGAAAGTGATTCTTTGCCGGAAGAAATTAAAGCAGAAGCTGAAGAAGTAACCCTCCAACTGTTGCCGGCCAAATCTAAAGATGCATACATAAAAGAATTTGCTACCTTTAATGAATGGAGAGAGAAAAGAGGTGCAAACATCATAAACGAGGACGTCCTGTTGGCTTATTTTTTAAATGTAAGAAGTAAGTTTGCCTCCTGGTCGATGTGGACAAAATATTCAATGTTAAGAGCAACTTTGAATGTGCATAGAAATATTGACATATCAAAATACGGCAACTTAATTGCTTATCTCAAGAGCCAATCAAAACTACAAGGCAAAGAAGGCAAAAGTGCTTGAGAGGGGACACATCGAACAATTTTTGAAAACAGCATCTGATGAAAAGTACTTAATGATGAAGGTACAACCAATTTTCTTTCTTTTGTATTGGTATCTTAATTATTTTAAATATTTCTAGGTTGCTGTCATAATGGGTGTTTGTGGAGGTTTACGATACAATGAACTGGTAAACTTAAATATTGAACATGTGAAAGATAAAGGATCTTTTATCTACGTATCCATCCCAGAAACAAAGACCAATATGTCAAGAAGTTTCACTGTATTAGACGAAGGATTCTCTGTTAATGTTATGGAGATATGCAAGAAATACATACGCCTACGTCCTAAAAGTACTATTTCGCAGGAAAGATTTTTTTGCGATATATAAATTCAAAATGCACCGTGCAACCTGTAGGAATTAACACTATTTCAGAATCCCCTCACAGATTGCTTCTTTCTTAAAACTTCTAGACGCTAAATCCTACACGGGCCATAGTATGCGCCGTTCTTCGGCGACTCTGTTGGCTAATGCTGGTGGTGATATTCTCACTCTTAACAGGCACGGGCGTGGAGGTCATCTAGTGTTGTTGAGGGGTATATAGAAGAAATCGAGTCAAATAAAATCGATATTGCTAGAAAAAATTCAAGGAAAATCCAGGACAATGCAAGAGATCTCCGCGATGCAGTCTTCCTCAAATGTGGTTTGTGTAAATGTACGAGGATATATTGAAAAATTCTTAGCCTACTATAGAACCAAACAAAATTTCAATGTCAAAATATTTTATTACTCAACATATTCTCCTCTTAATTGGATACATTTATTACAGCGAACCTGCAACGTCTCTAGACCTTTCAAAAAATTTTTTCTTGCTCTGCAAACCAGACCTCCACAGCTTCTATTACCTCCTTGTTGGAAGAAAATGTACGACCTTTTAAACTTTTTTTCAGTTGAGGAAAGAGGTGATAGTCGGACGGAGCCAAATCGGGTGAATAAGGGGGTGTTCTAGTAATTCAAACCCTAAATCACGAATTTTTGCATGGCAACATGAGATTTGTGTGCAGGGCGTTGTCCTGCAAAAACAAAACACCTTTGGATAGCTTTCCGCGTCTTTTCTCTTTAATATTTTCCCGTAGAGTGGTCAATAATGTCGAATAGTAATCTCCAGTTATTGTTCTACCCTTATCCAAAAATCAATCATGATTACTCCATGGCAATCCCAAAAACTGAAGCAAGAACTTTTCCAGCAGATTTTGGACACGAAACTTCTTAGGTCTTGGAGAACCAGAGTGTCGCCATTCCATCGATTGTTGCTTTGTTTCTGGATCGTAGAAATGTACCCAAGTCTCATCCATAGTAACAATTCGGTTTAAGAAGTCTACATCGTTTTCAAATCGAGCACAGATCGAACGCGATGCTTCTACCCTTGCACGCTTTTGGTCAACATTCAAACATTTGGGGATCCATTTTGCAGCAATTTTTCTCATGTCCAAATTGACGTGAACCATATGATGAACGCGTTCGTATGAAATATTCAGTGCTTCAGATATCCGTTTTAGCCCAATTCGACGGTCTGATAAAATCATGTCATGAACTGCATTGATATTTTCGGGGACTGACACAGAAACTGGCCTTCCCGATCGGTCATCATCTTCAATGGAAAATTTACCTCTTTTGAAGCTTGCATTTCAATTTTGACGGTCGCATACGAAGGACATTGATCACCAAGGGTATTAAGCATATCTTCGTAAATCTGCTTACCTCTTAACCCTTTTAAATACAGGTACTTGATGATGGCTCGATACTCCAATTTTCGATTTTCACAATTTCGGTGGACATCTTTTTTCATTTAATTTATTGCGTGACTCTGGTTTACTTTTTTGACGTCAAACTTTACACTGAAACTTCTAATAAGTTATTGTTTGTTGCTATGGTAACGCAATATTTTGTTTATGCAAGGAACTGGTCTAGGCTAACTAGATATCAATACATCCTCGTAAATCCTGATATTGCAAATAAGTTTACTTTTGATATTAACGTGAATGTTAATATTAATGTTAATAAATAATTACTAAATTTTCTGCAAATTTTTCTTGAATTTTATATATTACAAAAACACTAATGTTTTATGGAATATGAAACACTAGTGTTTTATAGGTGTTATAATACGTTTCATAACGGCATAGTAATAGCTCTATAATATGGTGATTGTGGATAAAAATATTTAAAAAGCTTGTCAATTTATCTTCCGCCGACAAAAGATTATCACCTATGAACGACCACTCATAACTTTCAAGCATATTGTACATAGTAAATTTACCCTAATTTGTTATGGGCCTATAGAGTTAAGAAATCTTATTATTAGGTTTAGAAGTGTAAGTGGAAAAACGAATAACTTGGTAGTGAAATGGTCTGATATTCCTGTGTCAAAAACACGTGTCTTAAAATTGAAACCTTTGTTGAAATTAACGAAAATATTGTCGATGCAATTATTAAATCTCGTGTTATCAAATATTGTGGGATAGAAACCATAACTATGTAAAAGATCAACAAGATAAATAGCTTGATTATCCTTAGAGCCAAATTTAACATTAAAATCACCACATAAAATAACAATATTTCCATAAATATTTAGTTTCGACAACAATGTGATAAGAGTGTCAACAAATACGTTAAAATTACCAGCAGGAGATCTGTAACTTGTGAGAATAATAATATTACATTTTTTAATTAAGATACCTGAAATTTCACAATCAATTTATTTTGAAAGTCCGTTAGTAACAACAACAGGATCGCATTCAATTTCATTCCTGCTTAGAATCATAACACCCCCATGTAAATGAACTTGTCTTGAAAAATGAGACACCAGTCATAAACACTAATAACATTAGCAACATTGTCTTTTAACCAATGTTCAGATAAACACAATACATTCACATTTTTGTTTAATTTCAAAATAGCATCTAATTCCAAGATTTTATTGGATACCGATTGAACGTTTAAATGCATAATCTCGAACTGTGAAGGATAAATAGGCGAATCAACTACATTGTTTCGTTTAACACTAATGGTAATTTGTGCCGTTTGCGAAGTTTGTCCAGATGCGGAAAAAACTTACCAATGGTTACTCCAGATGGCCATATATTACTACAATAGATATATTCTACATATTTTTCGGGCACAGATACTTTAAAACTGCTGTATGTTTCAGGATATTTGGATTGCATTTTTTTGTATTCACTTGCATGGACACCATTTTTTAAAAGGAAAGAAATTAACTTTTCTTTAGTTAGGTAGGTTGTAACCTACTAACATAGAAATGTTGTAGGTGTGGAATGTCCTTAATATCATGGTATGAACAAGAAACTACTCCATTTCCAAAAATTCATATTTTGACTAAATAAAATATTTCTAAATTTAATTTTCTTTCAAATTATTCAATTCCACGAATTCATTTTGCATCTAACTTTTCCTCTTTTGATCTATCCTCTAAATGTAGTTGCATTTGCGAAACATGATTAGCAACGGCTGTTTCTCTATTGTTGATTATTATTGTTGTTACAATAATTAATTTTGTGGTTCCGTAGAAACATTTTACAGGACAAGACCGTTTTTTTCGTTCTTTGGACTGAAACTGGGACGTATGGTAATAAAATTAGATGCAGATGTTGAAATCGAAAAGTGACAGATTGAGATTGACATACTTAGGCATAAATGAGTTATTAATAATTATTATTTTAATAACTCTATAATTTACTTTAAAAAAGATTTTTTCGGCCTTTTCTGATATGGAACAACTTGACCGGCCATAAAAACTACAAATAACTATTTCATTTTATACCTATTGCACAAAATTACTAATTTTACTAGGAATAACTAACATGATAAAGATAGTTATTTTTTTATTTTGTTTCTACTCTCGCATTTTCCGCTGCAAATGGGTTATAAGCAATTTTGTCTGAATAATTGAGAAATTGTTTTGCTGTACAAAAAATATACATAAAAACAAACAAATCGTTATATCGTAGACGGTTTTTTCCTTTAAATTGAAAAACAAACATATATACACTGCTCCAATTAATTAAATCTGCTTTCAATTATAAAAGTTTTCGAAACAAAAAAAATGCTTGAAAATAACTGATTTTAAGTATCTACCAATAATGATGTAAAACCATATTCAATGTTAAACAATAGTTTTTATTTCATGTCACAAATAGCTACCTACTCTTTGGTTTAATTTAGCAACACGCAAAATTTTATAGCAATTGCAGCGACGCTTAAAAATATTTGCATGTCTTTTGTTTTAATAAAACCTGCATGTATGCTCACAATTAAATCGAATTTAATTCGTGCTGTTTCATAATTACACTTTTTTTAATAACATGTTAATGAATTTAACTTAACAACAAGTATAAAAAGATTTACCTTGACGATAGACGTTATTTTATTTCTTATTTGTACGTTAATTGTTTGCTAGGACTTAGTCAGAAAAAAATGTATTATTTGATATTAACGCCCAAATACAACCAAAAATTTCAGTTTATTGTAATTTTGAAGAAAGAAAAAATTGGAGACAATAAAAACAAATCGTCAATTTTCGTGCCAGCAATCAATTTGATTTCAATGATTTTGTCATAGACGACATCGATTCTGAATTATTTTAAAGCACGCGATGTTTGATTACAAATTCTTAAAAATTAAATTAAAAGCTTGAAATTCGCACTAGTTTTGTTTTAATTCCCACCTAACAACGGATAAATTTAGAATACAATTTAAATGATTATTAAAATGATCAATTTAACTAATACTTCATTGACATTGAATAAATTAGAATACTGTAATGTTTGTGACTAAAATTTAAATACCCTGCTCTAAATTGGTTCCTTATTAAATTAAATAAATATATGATTTTAAATATCACTACCAAATAACAACAAAAACATGTTATTGTTTACTTTTCATGTTCAAGTTATTGCGTGTTTAATTTCAACAACAAACACTCTAGACTCTAGATACTAAGCAATAGTAGATTATAGTCTAAGATTGGGTAAATTAGAAACCTTTTGTGCATTAAGTGGATAATTATATTATTGTTAAAGTAAAACAAAATTTTATTATAAATATTTCTCAAAAATCTATGTAATATTTTCAAAAACGTTTATTTTACACAATTTTTCTTTAAATAAAATGTTTGTGATTTAGTTATACACAACTTTCGTTCAAAGTATTTTTGATCAAATAAATAAATACTAAAATATGACAATCACGTGACAATCGTTACTTTAACAATATCTACAAAAATATCAATCACGCAAAAAAGTTCATGGTAATTTTACTGTCTGTAACTATTATTTGAACTACATTTATTTTAAAACACTTTCTATACTGTTTTACACGTTTGTAACTATCGGAACACTTGTTTTAACCTGTTTAAAAATAAAAAATTATTTATTTTGATTTATTGATAATTTAGAATCATATCGTTTTTCAAAAACTTTTAAGAAAAACTCGAATAACTGAATACAACACGCATTTTTTTAAATCTTATATAAATCACTAAAAATTCAATAGTTTACTATGGAATTTATGTAAAACTTGACAATGGGTGAAATAAGAATGGTTTCTTAAAAACAAATATTGTAATTTTATAAGTATGTTTGTAGAGTGGTTGCGTTGGAATTGTTGACATTGAGTAATTTTGGCTCTCGGCGAATTAGCATTTCGTTTTTTTGAACAATTTATCTTGCAAAATATTGACCAATACGATTCAATTGGATCTAGGTTATTAATAAATCAACATTATTCAAGCTTGAAATGATCAAGATCTTTGTTGGTATCTACATCTAACCAAACAGTGATTTTGAAATGAAAACATGATTTGAGATTTAGAACTTGTTGAACTCATATTTTCTGTGTAATGCAATTCATTTTAGCCAAACTTATTTACGGTTCCAACGGTCTCAATAATATCCTCTATGAATGTTTCTCTTCTTAAACGTTTTTTCATAGCTTAAAATAAACTATCACGTGGCCTGTAATTGGAAAGATTAACTGAACGTTGTTAATATGTGGCTTTGATTCTAACTTCCTATTATCTAATACATAATGAACAGAGCTTCAGTAACGCTAATTTTAATGAATGTACTATATCACGCAGATGTAATTTTGTTAGACTCTTTAGAAATTCTTGATTATCTTTTTATTTGATGATTTGGGTTAAGACTATCTTGATAACTCAGGAATGTTAAACATATTTATGGCATGAAAATTTCTATTAATAAATTATAACAATTTTTACAGGTCCAGACGTTTCATGAAAACCAGGAAAATGGATCGAACCACTCGATAGCGGCGACATTTTTCAATGTGAGTAATGATATAGTTGTGTACAACAAAATAATGCATCATATAAATAACATAGTTCCTAACTAGTAACAAAAGCTTTGTTTATATTTCGGCTTAAATTACAAAACGTAACTTTCCAAAGTGTGACACTTTCTCAGCAAACACAGTTGAGTATATCTTATAAAAATTGTTCCTGGGGGATATCAAATATCCACAAAAATTATATTCATAAAATAAGTGGAATTTGAAATCATATTTACGTATGCATCGTATTAATCGAGGAGTATAACCAGCAGTACATCTCGATTTTTCTATGTACACGCAGAAGTTATGTGACGGTATGTTATGTGACATTCACCGTTAACTTTTAAAAACCGGGAAAGACTTGTTCACATACAAATATTAAATTAACAGCAAACTCACAATACAACTTACACCTTCAGCTAAGGCAAACACTTTTGCTTTTCAGTGCTGTCGATTTAGAACAAATTTTCTAAATTAAAGGATAACTTATGTGACCATTACATGGAGGGACAAATGAAACCCAAAATAAAATCGACTTTCAGTACTTAATTGATATTTACATAATTTTAATGTTAAACTTAAATCTATTGTTTAACTGATTAAACACTAGCAGTTACCTTTTCAACAAGTTTTGCTGATATATTGATTTGAAACCTGCATTTTAGAAAAAATTACAGATTTACATTTTTATAGTTGATGTTTCCATTACGTCGTCACCTTGCATTATCGTCATACTAAAAAAGACTTGAACAAGAATAAGTTTTTAGAAAATAGATCGGTACAGCAACGGAACAGAACAAGTTATATGAGAACTGACTAGTTACATAGTTTTAATGTAACGCAGACGTTTTCTCGCACTGAAATTTTATTTACAAAAATAATTTAGAGTATACGTTTTTGGCTAGAAAATAAATGTGGAACATGAAACATGTAGGTAATAGACAAAACCGATTAAAAATTCGTTAAATTTCCTACTTTATTGTTAGACGTTTTTAATATAAAAGAGAGAAAGTATTAAAAATTAAGTTTTAATTTTTTAAAAAGAAGGCGTTTACAAAACCAACAAACTAATATTAATTTAAAAAAACGTAGTAAACGACTTTGACTACGTAATCCTATTGTACGAAAAAGTTATCCAAGTCATCTAATCTACCTCTCGAAAACTGAATGGTGGCCTACACCTTCTAATTTTAAAGTTCCTCGGTTGTATGGTCTACCCAAGATTCACAAAAAGGTGTACTTTTAAACCATTGTCACAATTTAATCTCCTACTTACAAATCAGCCATATATCTATGAACAAACCCTAACGAATATGTAGGTAAAACTCCTTTACTTTCAATTCCACAACAATTTTTATAAACAGGTTTAGGATGCTGCTATAAAATCCCTTTATTTTCCGTTGTCGCCAACCTCCTTGTTAAAACCTTTAAAACGATTGTCTTAAAAACTTTGCTGTTAAAACCTAAAATATAATTTAGGTATTATGTCGATAATTGTGACATCTTCCTGATTTGTTCCCATAGGCGCAAGTGTTTCCATGCCTATTTTTTTACATTCTTAATATACAACACGTTGATATCAAGTTCACTATAGCATTTGAAGAAAACCATTACCCTTCATTTCTGAACATTCTGTTACACAAAAATTCAACGAAGGATTAGGTCATGCAGTCATACTGACTGTACTGGTACTTACAGTTTCTTTGTAGTCGCCGTCACAGGTAGTGGACATTTTTAAGTAGTATTTGTGGAAGAAGGTTACAGTCTAAGAAAAGGAACGATCGTGATCTTTCTAATCTTAATCCTCCTTAATGACACCGCTTTTGTTATATCTCTCTAAATTTTTTACCTGCATCTGCTTTAAAAATGTGTATTTGCTGTAAAACAAAAAGTTTTACATTCATAACCATTTATAAATCAACGTTTTACAAAAAACAATAAAAATGATTCATATGGAATTAAAATGTATTAATAAAAATAGAAACGAAACTTTTTTTTAGTTTTACAATATCTTGATTTGAAAATTTACTTATGTGTAAGGCCTGGGCAGATGAGCGTTTATCTAACGTGCGTTTAACGTACGCAATTTTTAGCGTTCGATATTATTTGTCACACGAACGCTATATTTTAAATATAATTATATCTACTTTATGACACGATGGTCTCTGTTGAATTGTGTTAATTTTCTTATTTGGTACTGCAATACCTAAAAAATAAAAAGAAGCGTCAAAAAAAGAAGGTGGTGGGTGCATCCTATAAATTATAAAAGACGTCTGTTTGGTCATTTTCACACGCTGTATGCATGTCTTTGAGCTGATAAAGACACATTTTTTAATTATTTTTAGATGCCTACAAACTCATTTGATGAACTGTTACATTCTATAAGAAGTCACATATCAGGGCAAGATACCAATATGAGAAGCGCGGTACCACCAGAAGAAATTATTGCCATAGCTTTAAGGTAAGGACCAACATTTATTTTATTATGCTATATTAACTATGAACTATGTACAAATTAATTACAATAAGCAGAGAAGTTATAAATTTGAATAATGTGGGCTGAGTGGACCATCTTTCACATGTGATTCGTCAGTCAAATAGTAGGTGGGAGCAAAATCTGAAAAAAAAAACTTGATGTTGACGATGGTCAAGATGAATTTCGAGACAAATGTTGCTCAGTAAAAACAGCAGTTGAATTAGCAAGCGTGGGAGTAGGTTGTTGTGTAAAAACATTTGTTTGTTCTTGCACTATTTGCTGCTTCGGTGGATTTTAACAGGTTTTGCACCAGTTGCAGTGTGTGCAATCTAAATGTAAACTTCTGATCTGAATTTAATTTTTGAATAGAAGGCAAAACAGATTAAGAATAGATCCTCATCATCTTCGACTTTATATCTTGTTTTGCTTGATGAGCATTCATAAAACTGAGCAACGTCTCTTTAACATTGTTAGTTTTTTGAGCACGCTTTTCAGTATTCACTTTCACAGGTTGTTTTAAAGCTGTAAGGATAACTTGCTGATATGCAGTTTCTTCAACATTATTTTCAGTCTCCTTGTCATCATTACTACTATTTTCCTGTTTGGGATTTTCTGGAATACTGATATTGGTAGCTCGCAATTCCATAGACTTTTCTAGAAAACGTAGCTGCTCATCATATACAGTGTGAGTGTAAAGTATGGAATAAATTCATTAAATTTTTATTGTTATTTTTATGCAATTTTCCTTGGACAGGTCAATTTTTATTTTTAAATTTTAAATGGCAATGGTCAAAAGACCATTTTATCCTCTATGCAGCAATGTAAGCATCTTCAACATCGGTCGATTAGAACAGGAAAAAAGTAACCTTTTAATATTTTTTCTACACTAATCATTTCTGGTTGCATTTCCTATTAATGAATCGACGCAAACAACAGTTCCCTGAAAGCATTACACAAATCCTCACCTAATCGCATAAATGATACATTTCTATCACAACCAGTGGCGGTGCAATGGAGGGCAGTTTTAAATAAATGAAATGGCCTAAAGAAAGATTTGGATGATACTTTCAGGAAACTATTGCTTGTTTCGATTATTATTAATAGAAAATACAAGTAGACATTAATATTAATGCTAAAAAATAATTCAGTAATTTTTAAATTTTCCTGTTCTAATCGACCGAGGTTGAAGATGCTTACATTGCTGTATAGAGGATGAAATGGTATTTCAAAAATGTAACTTTTGACCCCCATTACCATTTAAAAAGTCGCTCCTTGTTGCGCCGACACTAGTGAGATAGAAAGGGTTGATTTATACCAAAAATTGACTTGTCCGAGAAAAATTGTATAAAAATAAAGATACACATTTAATGAATTTTATTCCATACTTTACACTCACGCTGTATATACTTCTTAATTAGCTTTGCCTCATAGCCCGACCTACTAGCGTTAACTGTTTTTTTCCGATTTCGGACAAAATTAATGCTGATACTTCTCCATTTCTTGTCTTGTCTACATCTTGTACTGCAAAAAATTATAATATTTTAACCTGAGTTCAAGAGGTGTTTTTATTTCCAAGTGTCTTGAAAGTGGACGCAGTTTAAAGGAATTGTACTATAACTTTAGGATTATACGTTCAACGGCAGGTAAAATTGTAAAAACTGTTTGCAAAACTATTTGGAATGTGCTGCAACCAAAATGTTTACTTATTCCTAATGAAGCAGATTGGAATAATATAGAAGAGAGTTTTAGACATCGAGCTAATTTTCCAAGCTGTATCGGGGCTGTAGATGAAAAACACATTCGAATTGTAAAACCTACTGCAAGTGGATTTTTTTCCATTGTACTACTAGGAGTGACTGATTCAAATTACAGTTGACGTTGACATTAGATCTTTCGGAAAAGACGATTTTTAGAAGTTCTTCTTTATATAGAAAGATGGAAACTAATTCACTTAAGCTTCCGAGGCCAAGAAAGGTAGCGGGTGTTACGATTTCTTTACCTTTTGCATTTATAGGAGATGAAGCATTTGGGCTATCGCCTAATCTTCTTTGCCCTTACTCTGGTAAAAAATTAGCAATACCAAAAGGAGTTTTTAACTACAGATTGTCAAGGGCTAGGCGTTACGTGGAATGTACCTTTGGAATTCTTAGTAACAAGTGGCGTAAAGTTCACAGGCTAATTAATGTAAATGTAAGTGTTGTGTATTGCATAACTTTGTCCGTAACCGTAACTATCTTGGAATTACAAGAATTAGATTTTGACAATAATATAATCGTAAATAGATCTATTAATCGCTACCAAGAAGCACTGACAAATTATTTTAAGGCTGGACAATTGCCTTGCCAATATAACAGAATACCTATTATTTTTTCGGCTTTAGCTGTAGTGTCGAATGTTTCTAATAAATCTGAAGCAACTGCAATCTAAGTAGTGTTTTTTTATATTTATCTTTGTAATCTTCAGAAGAAGTGTCGAACAAAACAACCCGTTTTTCTACTTCAGTAATCAAAAGTTCAGAATCTATCATTTCTACTTTCTATAATCACTATGCTTTAAAAATATTCGTACACAAGTAGGTTTTTATTGTTGGCGCGACAAGGACGTAACCAATTGTACGTATGTTGAAACGCACGCTAAATCAAACGTCCGTTGATTATGTTACTAGTCGCATTGACCGTATAAGTATTCTTGCAACACACGTAAAACAAACTCTCGTCTGTCCCAGGCCTAAAACAGGATATTTTTGTATTTAATGAAACTCCAAACGAATTAGAATCGAACTAAAAAAAAAGTTTTTAATTGGTTCTCGTAAGAGTTGAGCGTTCTTTCACTCGCATATTTCACGCTCTGAGGTGAAAAATCCTTCGCACACAAAGACGAAGAAATGATTGGCTATACCTCCACATGTTATAAGTAATATTTCTTTTGCCTAAAAAAATGATACCCTAACACAGACTGACAATTGTGAATATGATGACATTTTTGTACGCTAGCAATTTTATGTAAATAAAAATTTTCGTGATTTATTTTCTACGATACGTTCATGTGTTTTAATACAACAGTTGTATGCATCTAGTGCGTGAAATTTTTCTATTAGATGCACAATAGAGAATTGACTTGTAGACATTTGATTGAATAAGTTAGTTTCTCAAACAAGCTGTTATAAAATAAGTAGTTATTTCTTTTAAAAGGGTTGAAAGCCTTTCTCACGAATATAACACAATGTTTTATCTACAGGCTTTCACTCAATTACTATACTAATTACACAAGAAACGTAACTAAAAATTTAAATAAATTGTAGTAACGCAGAAATGCCAATTGTCAAAGAATAGAAAACCTAGGTAGTATCTTCCTTTCACACAGAAACGTTACTTTTCAAAACAGATATATTACTTTTTATTCAAATTTTGATATACCAATGAAAAGATCTATTTTCAAAGTAGATATGCCCTGTGTTAAACGTATTTTACATAATGGTCGTAGAAAAAGTAATTTGGGGATGCAATCATTTTTAATTGAAGAATTAAAATAACACAAAAATAATACATGAAAAACATGATTCTAATATTTTGTGTAATATCCGTTGCTCTCTATACAAGTTTGCAATCTATTAGACATACAGTTCACTATCTTTTCAGAAATTTGGATGTGTCTAAGATGTATGTTGCTGTGACATAACGGGTTAATTGGTCTACATTCCGTTCTCTAATGCCGTCGTTAAAATAGTTCCAATCCCTAGCTGCCCTCAAATTTTCTTTTGGATTTATATCTGGAGATTTTGCAGGCCACGGTAGAAGCTCAAGTTCTGGGTGTTCTACAACTAATCTCGCACAACTTGCGCAGCATAAATTGTGCAATTGTCCTGTACAAAAACACAAGTTTCCATTTTGTTTTCTGGATAAAGAGCTCGTACGCTACGTAACATTACCTTTTCTAGTATTGTAACATATGCTCTTGCAATATACCTTGATGGTGTTACTTAAACAATTGTGCCCGTGCAAACTCTGCACATCCATCACCAGCATTAATTCGACCATTTATTCTTCTAGGGAGAACATTTTCTAGATCACATCTGGTCTAATTTCTTCTTCATAACTTGATAGGTGCATTTTGAGACGACGAATATGTTTTTTCGTCTGAAAATATTATATTAGACCAGTCCTTGTTAATGTTTGGGTGGCGTCGTCTAACTGCATATTCTGGTGTTAGTGGTCGGCAATATATACCATCTTCATTTAATCGACGCATTATTGTTCGGTTACTACACGCTAGATGCAGTTGCTCACTAATTTGAATAGTTGACAAAAAACGTTTAACTTTCCTAATAACGTTATCTTCAGCATCAATTGTAGTACGTCTTGGTCTTGATCAATGTGTGAATCAAACGTTTTACTGTTTGTTGCTAAACTAAATAAACGTATAGCTTTCAAAAAGTTCGTCGAAACGCATGATAATTTTGGGAGACTATTTAACAAAATTAGAGAAACGTTAGAAATAAAACTGATTTTTTGTATAGTTTTTAGTAGTCTTATTAATCTTAAAATAGTCTTCTGACAAATTAAAAAAAAACCTTCTTGTAAATGAACTACAATGTGTTTTTGTTAACATATTTTGAAAAGTTTTAAGAAAATTGATGGGACACATCGACTTTACTTTTATAAACTAAGCAAATAACATGAATAATAATTAACAATTGTTAAGTGACCAAACACAAAACAAAAAAAAACCGAAAACAATTTTTTTCTAGTTATATACGAATTCATTCACTAAGATATTATAGTACTATTGTCTCCACGATATTGAGGTTGAATTACTGAAATATCGTTAAGAATAGTTTAAGAAAATGCATCGAAAACATTAATTTTATTTTTTAGTTACATATTTGAGAAATTAATATTTTTACCGATTCGTTTAGGTTTAAAGAGTGGTTTCTAAAAGATTCGTCGGGTTATCCATTCTTCATCTGTCTCTAATTTATTTCTACTTAATTTAACATAAGATAATATACCGAGCGATCATAAAGTTTTTAGATAAGGTGTAGCTATGACTTTGACATTAGCAACACCTTCATGTCTGTAATAACGTCAACTAATAAACGTCAACTGATTCACCAAGTTTTTATGAAGAAATTGTTTTTTCGCTAGAACATAAAAGATTTATTATGGATTCTTATTTACGTAACTGTGTTTTCAATAACGGCGAGTGAGCATAAAACACTGTTGTTTGTTTGGTCGAGTTTCGGGGAAGATTTGATGTACACTCGTCAAATTTAAAACTTGGACACCACAATTTCTGTAAACAAAAGTTTGCACATTGTGAAGCGGGCTTAAGGGTATCATTTACAATTCTAACAGCAGGTAGTCTCAGCAGGGGTTATCTTATAGAAGGACTGTAGAATGAATCATTACACTAAGCACGTTTTAGAAAATAGGTAATTTACGTTGCTTACTTAATTTTTTCTTTAAAGAATATATTTGAAGGTATCGCTAATTAAACACCATAGCTCGATTAATTATCGAATCAAAATTTTGTTTAGGAAATGTTTACAAAATAAAATTAGAAATAATTTTGATTTAAAAACGTCTACAAGCAATAACTTTTAAATTAAATCAAAAACTAAACATGGTTATTTGGGTTGACTGATTATTACTTATTTTTAAATAAATCTAACCTACTAATTATTGTAAGTTATTAAAAAATCATTAAACTCTCTATTCATAATATTTAGTCCTTACAAAATGTATATTTTATGACGTTTCATTTTTTCTGTAGTTAATATAAAAGTGAAAATAAAAACTAAGGCAATTCTTATTGTCAACGTATATATTTAGTTTTTTGACAAGAATTTATTACATAATTATAATTAAGATACCAAGTTATAGTTTAAAATTAAATGAAAACGTTTTTTTTTAAGTAAAGGTATTACTATATAAATAAATATAAGAAATCAATAATTAATGCATTACGGCTTACTGGTATAAAATTTGGCCCTTGTTGTCTTCGGATAACAGCAAGTATTCGAGCCCAAACATTTTCGATAATGTTAAAATCTGGGCTTTTTGCTGGCCAGGGTAACAGCTCCAAGTTATTTTCTCGTATCCAATTGCGCACAACCTGCGAAGTATAGGGTCATCATATCCCGATAGTTAATTATCGAATGTTCCAAGAAAATATGTGTAAATAGTAAATGGAATCTACTAACGTAACGTTAAGTCGTTAATTATAGTTACATAACTCTCCTTTCATAAGATATAGTTCATATTAATATGCTTATTGTAAAGCTTCGTACACACCTGAACAACAAACCGAGAAACAAACAGAACAACGAACCGAACGGCAATCGGAACATTAATTTGGACGGTGCTACGTACGAATTTTAGAACAGATTTGCAAGTCCTGATTGTTTCACGAACGGTTTGCGGCGTTCCCGCAACTTGTCGGTTTTTTCTCCGACATCAAAGAAAATGCGCGCGAATGCGTTTGCAGGTTTGGACGAATCTAAAAAAACAAACTAAAGACTACCTGCTGTTAGAATTGTAAATGATACTCTTAAGCCCGCTTCACAATGTGCAAACTTTTGTTTACCGAAATTTTGGTGTCCAAGTTTTAAATTTCATGAATGTACATACAGTATATGCAACCAACAATACGCACCTTATTATGACATCTATGATCTAATAACGGAGCTTTAAAAACCTTATCTTAAGCTTTATGATCGCTCAGTATTAAAGTATTTACCTAAAAAACAACAACAGTTTCTGGTATTCTGTCAATACTCCATCCTGCTTCAGAAAGTCCTGATATTCGACCTCGAGTTTTCAGTGAGCAATTACGTCTCAGCATTTTATTAATATTTAATTATAATATCCAGCAAATAAGTAAACTATCTATTCGATAGTGCTGCTTTTAACTGATTGAATCTAAGAATGACTTTGCTTTATTACTTTCTCGTGTTGTTTAAGCAAAAAAATCCTTCTAATTCTTTTAATGTTTTTGTTTTCTTTATAGGTACTTACTCAATTAGTATTTTCTATACAAATGCGTTTTTCTCTCCAATATGTGTAGATAATTTTTAAAGGGATTAAACTTAGAAAGAAAGCTATCCCTTCTTTCCTTAGACTGGAACATTCTTTCACAAATACTACTTAAAAATGTCCAATACCTGTGAAGGCGATTCAACTCGACAATCTGAATTTGAGGCTGCGTCATCACCAATAATCTCTTTTTGATGGTTCAACAAGATTTTTTTCATCGAAAAAATTACTGTTGACCACTTGCTGTCTAAATTATTACCACAAAATTCTACTTGCTGCACTACGCGCGTGAGAAAGTATATTCTTTCTAGATATTTAAATTCCTGAATATTGTCTTTTTAATACAACCTCCTTGCCTTACAATCTTCTCAATTAGTAGATGATAAATTACCTATCATGTTTTCTACATTTTGTTCTTCCATCCTGTCTTTTCTAAATTTAGAAATAAAACTAATAGCTACTACACTAAACAATAAACCAATTCAATTAAAAAATGTTTGACCAGAAGTAAGAATATTATTAAACTTTTATGACGTATGTTTATCTATAAGTTAGGTCAATAAACCAACAATAATTCCCGTTTTGTCTAATGCACTGTCAGTTAATCTTATAAAAATAAAATTAGACTAGATAAAGCAACTGAAGACGGGTTATAAGTTATAATTAAATATTTTGAATAATTTCTAGTAACTTTAAAATACTGTTCTTTAGAGAATACTTAATTTAGTTTAGAAATATATATCTTTGTAACCTTCATCATAAACTAAAGTTTGCTTGCCATTTTACAGTCTAGTAGTTTGAAACGATTGACAATAAAATCGACCATCTGTAAATAAATAATTGGGAATAATATTCATTATTATCTTATTTTAACAGAAATTTTTTACGACATAAACGTGAAATATTTTACTGTCGAATATTTGTTGTAATTTTTTTAGTTATGTTTATTTTATTATTCAATTGGAATTGTAAAATAAATTTTTGAAAATGGTGATTACTCCAACGAGCATAACATATACAATTATAAAGTAAAATCAGCTATTTGAGTGGCTTTTAACTTTAATAGAGCAAATATGGGTAAAAGGTTTTTTTGTAAATTAGAAATATTAGGGGAACGTGTTTTCACATTTTTGTATATTAATAATGTAGGTACTTGTACATTTTGCAAATTGTAGTATTTACAATAATTCTAAATGGATTTGTGTGAAAACTCAAATTGCAAATAATTTTTAATTTACACTAAGTTTATAAAACCTATTGAAATACAAAAACAACCCCGTTTTGCTACCATGTCATAAAATATTGAATTTTTAATTTGAATCTTCTGCTAGCACTATAAAGTTCTTTATAACCTATTATAAAATCCATGCAGTAGTTTTTTAATGTGTTTCAAAAGAGCAAAAATCAATACCCCATTAAACTCGCAAGAATAGTTTGTAAACAGAGTTGTTTTGCATTTATATTTTATTTACAATTTACTTCACTCTTGCAAAATAAAATATAGTTTTTTTTTTATATTTCTAGAATGCATACAAACCGATGTTTGCAGTATTGAAATTTGCAAGGAAACTATCTTTGTAACATTGACAATGTGGTTCAAATTCAAATAGCGCTTCTAAAACTCCGTAACTTTTTTTCAATAATAAAAATGAATTGTGACCTGAAAGATAACGTTATTGATTCATCTCTCATTGTTAAATCGCATCGTCATCTTTTGATTTTCAGGAAGAGTTGAAAACCCAATTTCTTAGATCTTAAAGAAGTATATAACCCATTAACGTCAAATTAGATTGGTGGATCTATTACTATCCCCAAGGGTTACCTTCGAAAGTGATGAGGATGTTATAATCCTATCTTGCAAAGTATATAAAAATTGAAATCGCCATAAAACAGGGATAATTTAATTAAACTTTGTATGAACCTGGTTTTTTACAGAATTTATATAGCAACTTCATTGATTTCGTGGTGGTAAATATCTAGTAAAACGATAGATTGTAAAATTAATTGTTTTTGTACAAAATATATTAAATTTTTTCATATATTTTTTGTAAATTATGTTTAGATTAAAAAACAATAAGCGTTAAATTAAATTGTAAATTGTATTAAAAATGAAGCGATATGGATGTGGTTTGATTTCCGGAAGTAATTTAGTTGAGATTCTGTTATTGTACAACAAATTAAACTGAATTTGAACGGATATGACCGAATCCTACAAATTCATTTAACAATATTGCAAAGATAAGAGTTTTTAAAAATAATGGAAAATGTGATAAATTAGTAAGGTATCTAAGGATGGTTTTCATGTAGATGTTAAACAACTAGTTCACGCAAACCTACATAATCTGTAAATATATTAGTAGAAATTACAAGCTTGTTAAATTTTTGTTAGTAGAAATTTAATAGACATGATAGTTTTGTTCTAGATGCTGTATTAGTTTTGTTGATAATAGAACTAGATTTAAGTTTTAATTTTAAGTTTATAATAATTACAATTTGTAAACTTTTATGGAAAACTTTTGGTTCTGAGTCGTACATGCTGCGCAGCTTTCTTAACTTGCATTCACATAAATTACCACTTTGAGCAATAATTAAAATTAAAGTTTTATTTGCATTTAAATAATATTGTATCTGTTAAATAAAATCAAAATGTTGGTATGTCACTGTAAATTATATGCGCATTTAAGTAAGTTACCAACTGCTTCAAGTGTACCGGTTGAACTCATCTAATCTGGATGTGCTATACACAGAAACACCTGAAAGACATTGGATAAAGCTCAATTGCCGTATACGTTCAATGTATCCACTTAAATTTTATTTACGTGCAACCATGCTTTAACACTATCATTACGTATAAATGTCGCATGGTTTAACTCCTAACAGTTTCTCAAAAAACTGGAATTACGTCGTACGGAAAAATTCTTTTGTATGTGTTTGCCAATTGCATTAAACTTTTGCACAATTTTGAGCAGTAAAAGATGAGATTCGCCGGATAACTTTTGCATGTTGATTTAACCCTTTCATGCATGAACTTACAAAATGGCAAACTATGAAAATAAAATTCAAAAATATGTTAAAAACTTTATTACAACTGATTGCGAACCATATATTGTAGACAAATTCTTTTTATTTTTTTACGTAAATCACAAAATATGTTTGTACACTTTAGTGGAGGTTGTGCATTACAGGATATGGTATTAACATTTAAACGTAGTTTTACAAATTTATTGCACATTAGAATGAAAGTGTTCAAAACAGTCTGGACATAAATAATCATTGCACTTTTTATACACGTACTTAGTTTTTCGCTTGCATATTGATGATTTGCAACGATTTGCATTTTTTATATTTGTTAGCTTTGGCCAATGTCCTAAACATCATGTCTTATTTCAATGGAACTGCGTTTGAATTTCTTTTTCAGTATGGAAAGGGGTGTCACAGATCTTGATTTTGGTCTCCCTACCCGTGTTTTATTGATTTTTCCTTGGTGTATAAGAAACTTTGCTAATGAAGACTTAAACTGTAAAAAGTCTTTATCAGTATGTCCACTACGTTTGTATATAATATGAGCGTTTACTACTGATACATCTAAAATGTGCAGAAATACTTTTATGTACCATCGTATGTTTTTACGTCGCATTGGAACATTACTAGGAATTCATCATGAAGATCGACTCCTCCCATATTTTTGTTATAGAATTTTATGGCAAAGGGTCGATCAATTTCAATATTTTTGTTTTCATTTTTAGAATATCTCTTTGCTTTATCTAATGGCTCCTTTCCAGCACATGTAGACGCGACAAGCATCGGTGCTTTGTCGTACCATTTTGTTATGGTCATACCATTTTTTGTTGCAACAGCAGAAGTGCCTCTTGGTTGCTTTTTTATTGTTTTATCTGTAGGTAAAACTGATTGTGCACCCTGCATTCTGTTATACCGTAAAGTTCCAGTACCATATATTCCTTTACTTCTAAGCACATCTAAAAGATTGATTGAGCAAAACAGGTTATCAAAAAAAACCTTGTGATTTTTGTGACAAATATCATCACACAATCGTAGGACTACATCTGCACAAGCTCCCAGATGACTTACGGCAACCCTGTTTTTTTGCTCCTTGATAAGTTTCAAATCTGTAGATGTAATCGTCTGTGTCTGCTCTTACCCAGCATTTTATTCCCCATTTTTTTGGTTTCTTTGGTAGATACTGTTTTATGCTTGTTCTACTTTTCATGGGAATAACTTGTTCGTCTACAGAGTGATATTTTTGATGGCACTTATAAAGTTGTCCTGAAGTTTATCTAAAAACGGACATCATTTCCATAATTTGTCTTCGCACTTTTCTTTTATTTCTTCTCGCCTAGTTTGGGTTCTTCCATGTATCGAGTTTTCAACAAAATGAAGATTTCTTAAAATTTTTTCGTATCGATTTACAGACATCGCATCGGCAATTAAATCCATCCGTAAACCATATTCACCAGACCAGTACAATTTAACACGTGGATAACGAATGTAAGACATTACTAGATTTACACCTAAAAAGACATACAATTTATTTTTAGTAAAGTTGATGCTCTCTTTTTTATTTCGTTGACTATATAAGTTAGTTTGATATACCATATCATCATCATATCATTACAAACCAAAGAGAAGAATATATCAACAATAGAGTTTACGTTCACATTTATGTTAGAAGTGCCTAAACATCAAGGAATTGTTGCAGGACCTCTTTCATTATCTTTACCCATCCAGTTAGTAGTGCTAATTCTTTTCCTCAATTGTAATAAACTAATTTCATCTTCACTACTTTGAGAGTCATCATTTAAAAATTCAGTTTTTTCCTGGTCTTCTGTATGAGAGGTCTCTGTTTCGTCTTCTATTTCTACTACTAAACCATCAAGTTCATCTTTGGATGAGTCATTATGATCATTACAGTGTACTTTGGAGGTTGATGGTATATTGAAATTATCATCATTTACTTGACAGGACGAATATACGTGGAAGTTATCATCATCATCATCATCTGATACTACAAATTCATCAAGTTCTTCGAATATTACTGCCTTTGAAAAAAGAAAACAAATATAAGTTTTTATCAAACTTATTCAAGTTGTAGGCGCATGACGTACCCTATAGTGTACATTTATAAAATTACCGTAATATGATACAGTCGACAATTTTTGAAGAAGTTCAATAATAACTACTTTTACAATACTATCAAGATAATGAAATATAATTTTATACCTTTTTTTTCAGTAAACCGTAAAAGGAATGGACCTCTAAAGTTGGGAGTTTTATTGTATCCATGATACACATCCAAATACGTGTAGCAGTCGTGTTAAATTTGATGCATTTATAAAACTTATTGCTTTTAACAGACAACGCGTTCGGTATTACATTCCAAACATCCGGGACGTACGATTATGTGCATTCAAAAGTTAAAACGTAATCATTTTCTCTTGTCAAGGGCATTTCAAATGTGTGTCCATTACCGTGTACGCTATGCATGAAAGGGTTTTAACCAACTGTTGCATGTTCTGCTAATTTTCGAAGCCTTCTATTATGGTAGCAAAAAACAAGTATGCAAGTAAAATATTTTTTCGGATTACCCCTCTTCTTTTTTTAATTGGCACTAAAAACAATTGATTTTAAACCAAATATAATAAACCTATATTCTTTAAAAACCGTTTTGTTTTTTGACCAAATCAGTTAAATGAAAATCGTTTGCCATGTATGTTCAGATATGAGCGTTTATTGCCTGCCAAAATGCTATTTACTGACTAGATATCCTCCAACCTCCTTTTATCCTTTTGTTAGAGATATTCCATACAAGGTGGTCTACCAAAAACGAAACAGACCGTTTTTTGGAGTTATCTTACACTTAAAAAAAACGTTTAGATAAGTCAATTTTTGTTTGGAGGGGGACATCTTCAGAAGATAAAGTTGATCCCGAAGGCATGAAGGATCAACAGATACCTAATAAAAAACCCCTATTAATTCTCCATGCATCTTATTTCGGCCAGAGGCCACCGACAGCCCTATATATTTGAAAATCGAAAATAAGTCAGAAAATACTGCAATATGGTCGAGAATGCCAATTCATGTATGCAAGGGACATTCATTAACAATAAAATTTGCCCTGACAAATAAACAGCAGCTTGCATCTCAAAAATATCAATTTACAAGGCGGGTATTTTTTTCAAATCTCCATCGGCTTACAAATTTTTAAGAAATAACTAAAATTTATATGACCATCTAAAAAAACTATTTACAGTTGGCTAAGAATTACACATTTAAAAACAGGGCTAAGTACAAAGTTAGTAGAACAGCTATTCGAAAAGGTTAAAAGTATGAATGAGAATGAAAAAGAATTTGTTCGGTTAATGGGCGAAATATCGTTAAAAAATTAATTGGAGTTTAGACGAAATTGAGGGTTATGAAGAATTTGGGCAAGTTTGAAAATATAGCTAATTCTGCAATTTGTTCTATCTGATATGACTTTATTATAAATGGAAGCTTCCATTTTGTTTACTACCTTAGTATCCGTCCAATAATAAAGGATACATTAAAGCAAATAGTTGAAGAAGTTATAGTAAAATTGTTTGCTATTGCTATAAAGTCGAGAGCAATTGTTTGCGATCAAGGATCTAATAATAGAGTCGCATTTGCACTTTTGGGAACCAACAAAGAACGCTTATATTTTTTTATCAATAACTGTAAAATTTATGCCCTGTATGATGTAACTCATTTAATCAAATCTGTCAGGAATTATGAATCCAAAGATTATTATTATATGAGATAGATAAGGCAACACAACAAGAACCCTCACCAAAATTTCTGATATACACATTTCCAGCACTTGTTGTAAGGACATCAATTTCTTTGTTTAAAATGAAATTTAAAAATTAACACCAATTTTCTTAATTTCACAATAACTCTTGTTTCTCTAACAACGATTATCTCAAATCAAAAATGTTGAAAACCAAAATCTTAGATTTTTGAATACCCAAACAAATCAAATACTCAATTTTTAAAATTTATAAACCGAAACATAAAATGTTTTCCCTCAAATGTGCCTACCCCTTCCTCTTAAATTTATTGTTGTTATTTTAGAGATAAGAAACATTAGAACGTTGAAATCAGCAGAGGGTTGCAAATTTTAAAGAAATTTAATAAATAACTGCAGTCAGATTTTAAAAAATCGACGTTTTTAAAGAAAATTAAGATGGCTGTAGCTCGGAGAGGGTGTATTTTAGGACACATGTTTATACCCTTGTTTATAGGAAAAAGGAGCCTTATTTTCATCTCAGCAATACGCCATTAAAATATTTGTATTAAATTTTGAAACACCCTGTATGTTGATAAAACTTTAGAAATACATCAACCCAAGTAATTGCAAAGTCAATGAAGACATGGCACACTAGATTAATTATATTACTGGTTCTTAATTTTTTAAACTTTCTATACTTAATAAAACCGTAACTTTATAATCAATAATATAACTTATACGGCTAAGAAGAATTTATATTTAATACTCTAAATGCATATCTGCATCAACAATAAAGTTAAACAATTGCTGTGGTGACGTAAGCGGTGCTATGTCTAGTAAAGCACGAAAGGACCGAAAAATGCAAACCGGATTTGCGATGATGCTTCTATCCCACTGCAAGGCGGTTTTTTGGGCGCATTTTACTTCCATAGGGTTGCATATCTTAACGTAACCTTATAATCAATTATAAGTCTTACGTCCGCACAATTCTGCCCGCGCCTTAAATCCTAGACCGCGTTTCTACACCCCCTTTCTACTTAAGAGTTTTATTTTTTAATCTCAACACAAATGTAAACATGTAGTTGTAATCAATCATTATGAACTCCATAACGGAATCAATTAAATTACATGATATTAAGTGAGTAAGCATCTCCAATAACTGCTGCATATTTTAACATTTATTGGAGATGCTTCCACATTACCATTGCTCTCTGAGTTGTACCAAAGAGTTCACAATGCATATATTGGATTGGTGTACTTATTTTCCTGTGAAAATTCTATCCTTATGCACTTCACCGATTTATTTACATATAGTCTTTAGTTGTACACTGGAATTCTCATTTGTCTAATACAAGAAACCGGTTTTTACATGTCAAATATTTATAGGTTTATAGTGTTATCTAAAACAAAGATACCAAAACATCGGCAAAAGTCATTTTGAGTTTTTTTTGATTTTTTTTTGATTTTGTAAATAATATTTTTTGTAGTTTTCACTAATTCACTAAATTATTTATGGGCATTCTTTGCAGAAGATGTGGTGATGGGTAGGAACAGTTCAAAATAATTTTTGTGGTGGTACCTCCATATTCCATTCATTTCAATTAAATTGCAGGATTAGTAGTTATAACAAATAATGAATTGACGAAAATCTTGTACGTTAAATCTGCAGTACTCAGTTTTTTCCGTAGAATTCTTCATCATTCAGCAAGTATTATTATTTTGTGCAACTGCAACTGCAGTTTTTAAAGGATTAATGATTAGTCAATGTTCTCCACAAAAATCAATAAATAAAGTCCAACTTAGGGTTTATGAGATTAACAGATGTTTCAATTGTTGTTCTCGGAAAAGTATAATATAACGTAATATAATATAATAATAATAATAATAATAATAATAATAATAATAATAAAAATAATAATAATCCTCCAGGGACCTGCGCGTCTGTAGGTACAGGCTTAGCGAATCCGGGGGCCCTAACTCTGGCAGTTGCTTAAAAATGAGAAAATGGAAATTTACGGGAAAACACCACAATATCTTGTAATAACAACGCCAGATGTTTCTGTGGAAAACCACCACACAAAGGCATATCTTGTAAAGAGCCTTAAATCGAGAAAAGGTTAGCAAAAAGGCAAACCTAGGAAAATACGTTTCTGATATTTTCGTTAAAAAAAAACCTGTGATATGTTTAGTTCATTTACTTAGATATAGTTTATTTATTTATTTAGATATAGATTTTGTTTATTTATTTTATAGTTATATTTATACACTTTTGTTTGTTTATATTTATGTAACTGTTGTCTAATTGTCTTAATATTTTAAAAATTCTGAAATGTCTTACATAATTCAATGGAATTGTAACGGTTTGATAGCACATTACTGCCTTTTCAGACTTCTAATAAATAAATATAGACCTTCGTGTCTATGCTTCACAAATTACATCTGAAACCAGGTCAACAGTAATCACTAAAGGAATATGTGACTTTCAGATTAGACACCGCAACCGCTCAGCGAGCAAGCGGTGGGATAACAATAGCTGTTTGAAGGGGCATCAAAGCAAGACGTATTCCGCTTACCATTAAACTTAAGCATTATAATCACTCATTCATTTACTCTGTGTATATGCAATATATACTTACCTTGTTTTGTTTGATCTCTCGATAACCTATAAAACATACTTACTCAGCTACAACATCCGTACTTGCTCTTTGGCGATTTTAATCTGATGCTACTGAACGATGATTCACCTACCTTTTTAAATGCTTCTATTACACCGAAGATCCAATAGAAAGCTCTCGACATTTGTGCCATAGTGTCTACTTTCCCATCACTGGAGCACGCCTCTTTCCGAGTGCCCCATTTTTAAAAGGTGTAATACCGATAAAACAGATTGGGATCTTTTTAGATCAAACTATCTTATCTTGCTGTTCCGACAGGAACAAACATCGACGACGAGATATCCTTCCTGACGCAGCATGTTACGAATGCGGCGTCGATCACCATCCCGAAATTTGTAGGCTATCACTCCGAGAAGAGACGCATCCCTTGGTGGAAAGAGAGATTTAAGGAGGTCATCCCTCGGAAAAAAAGGGCTTTTAAACGGCTCAAAACCCTTGAAAACATGCGTCAGAGCAGAGGCCCGGCAAACAATATTGAGGAGCAAAAAAGCGTCGTAAACTAAATACGTGTCTTCGATTAACCCCGATTCTCCGATTTTGCTAGAGTGAAAGTACCCAGGATCTCCGGATGTAAGCAGCCCTTGCGAACTCCTGTTTTGCGGGTAGATGGCGTCGAGATAGATGAATCGGCAAAGGTAGTCGAGAAATTTGCGGACTATTTTGAGCTAGTAAGTAGTTTAGGATATCCCGACGCAAACGGATTTCCGAACGCCATCTCCATTTTTGCACTATACCACTTTAATGAGATTTGTATTTTATATTTAACTAGCTGACCCAACAGAAGTTGTCCTGTCTTATCTATGAGTTCGACAGAATTTTTTTAGTTTTTCACAATTGGTTTTTTTTTACAAAATTGTAATGTGAGGGTGCACACACTGAATCCCCCATCAAATAAATTTTTCGAAAATTTGTAGTCACTTTTCGTCGTTGGCAATAAGGAACTTGTATCTGACTGAATCGACAAATTTAAATAAATGTAATATAGATAACTTTATTGCAAAATTGTGTACTGATATCACCAATAAACTGGCAAAATAAATTAGCAGCACTACCATTTTCCCACTAAGAAAATTAAAATAAAAAAATGAATACACTCACTTTTGGTTACTTTTGGCAATTCAAAGCTGTTGTTGAGAACAAATTCTCTTCGAAGATGTCTTACGTAAAACCACACCTTCTATGTAGCTGCTGTACAACTACACGCTCTTTCTAGTAAAATAGGGTATTCGATAAGCGTTGCAAAATAATAAAGTTTCACTATTAAATATATATATTTGCAAACACTATACTACAATACTAAATTACAAATTCTAAGTAACCGTCTTAGACCGGGAGTTTTTACAATGCTACCCTAACGAAGCTTAAAAGGGAACTGACTAATTTAAAAATGTAAATTATTTCCTTGCATTTGACCATTCGAACTTTCCGAATTACGGTCGATGGCAGGTAACAATACAATATTACTTAAACCAATACTAAATCTATGCTTGACACAAATCCAGCTTCAAAACTAAGCAGCTACAATATAATAAATTTAAGTAAACTAATTGATTTGAGGTACGAACATGCCGCCCACGTTGAAAGATATACCCTTTCAAGAGCTCTTTACTCATAAGTTAGCGTTTATACTTATATTTAGGCACTGTTAGCATCTTTAATCGAAAGACAAAGAATGCATAATTTTGTGGCAGCGCGACACACTTTACTATCATTTGCCGTTTTCACAGTTGCCGCTCGCACCCTACCATCAACAGCACCAGGATGCGTTGCGGTAACACGCCCAATCTTCTACAGAAGCAATGAGGTATTATCTTGTCGAACAATAACCATTTGACCAACTTGTAATAGAGGGCCTTTGGTAACCTTTAATTTTTCCCTTTGATGGAATTGCGTTAGATATTCCGTAGAACAGCGGTGCCAAAATGTTGCTTCACCTGTTGGATTCTTTGCCAACGATCTAATCGATTGATCGGTACATTTTCATAATCAGGCTCATCCAGAGCCAACAGTGAATTGCCAATCAAGAAATGAGCAGGAGTCAGGAATGCAAGGTCATTGGGATCATTGTTTATAGGAGTAAGTGGTCTAGAGTTTAAAATAGCCTCAATTTGACACATTAGAGTGCACATTTCTTTAAAAGTTAGTAAAGCTGTGCCTGTTACTCTTTTTAAATGGTGTATCGTTGATTTAACGGCCGCTTCCCAAATACCACCAAAATGAGGTGAATTGGAAGGAATAAAATGCCAGTTAATGGGAGTCTTTAAACCTTCTGCAATTTCTTTATAATTGTCCTTAAAAATTTTTGACAAGCCCCTATAAAGTTAGTACCGTTGTCGGAATACAAATTTGAAATTTTTCCCCTTCGGGCAATAAACCGTTTGAGCGAAGCAATGAAAGCATCACTAGTTAAATCAGATACAACTTTTATATGCACAGCACGTGTAGAAAAACAAACAAATATTTCGAAGTACGCTTTTCGCGTTTTCTTGCTTTTGCGATTGCCTTCTTTGATTATAAATGGACTGCAGTAGTCTACACCGCTAATTAAAAATGGTCGAGAAGGGGTGACACGAACTGAGGGCAACTCACCCATTAGTGGATGGGAAAACTTAGGGCTGGCGCGGAAACATGTAACGCATTCATTTATAATTTTTCTTACATTGTTTCGGGCGTTTAAAGGTCAATAATTCATCCGCACACAAGCTAAAGTAGCGTTGTTGCCAGCATGAAAACTATTCAAATGGTCTTGTCTTATAACAAGGTTGGTGAAATCATGTTTAGCAGGCAGAAGTAAAGGATGTCGAGCGTCGTAATGAATTCCAATTGCGTTTTTTAATCTACCACCGACTCTGAGTAACTGGTTTTGATCTAAAAATGGAGTTAAAGATAATAGACGACTAGACTTATTGATTGAGTTAACCTCCTTTAATACCTGAATTTCTGTAAAAAATTGTGAATTTTGAACAATCTTAATAAGGTAATCTCTAGCGGATGTAAGTTCTGCTTTACTTAACAGGCCACCTTGCCTATCTTGATAATTTTAACCTTGGCGTTCTTATAAAATCGAACGCAGTTGGCAACTACTCTTAACAATTTGTTCAAGGATGAATACTTCGAACATAAATATTCTAGATCATTGGTTACAACTGAAGCGGTAAGAGAAACTATAGTTCCTTTAAATCAGGCAATTCTTTGGAATGTTTGTTACAATAATCGGTGGTCTAGCATATTTGTCCGAACTCAACCATTTTGGGCCATTCCACCAAAAATCATTGTTAATTATGTCTAAAGGTTTGATTCCACGAGAGACTAGATCCGCAGGATTATCATGCGTGGGCACGTGATGCCAGTCGCGATTAGCATTAGTATGTTGTTGTATGTGACTTATGCGATTTGCAACAAACACATTAAAATTTGAGACTCAGAATTTAACCACGCCAAAACAATGGTAGAGTCTGTCCAATAAAATGTTTTATAGTTAATTAATCCTAAAGATTTTAGAGCGTTTGACATCAAGTCGACTAGTAGTACGGCGCCACAAAGTTCTAGACGCGGTATGCTAATTGCCTTTAAATAAGCCACTCGTGATTTTGAACAAACTAAATGAGATTGTATAGCTTTTCTTTTGTCTTTGCTACGTAAGTAAATGGAAACCCCGTAAGCGTTCTCGCTAGCATCACAAAATCCATGAATTTCAACTGACTTGAGATTAGAGCCAGGTATTATACACCTGTTAATAGTTAGTTTATTAAGGACCTTAATGGATTTACGATAATTACACCAGGACGAACAGAGATCGATAGATAAAGATTCGTCCCAGTCCACGTTTAATTTCCATAACTCTTGTAATAGAATTTTTGCTGTTATAGTGACTGGCGTTAAAAAACCTAAAAGGTCAAAAATTTTTGCGATGTCTGCCAATATAATACGTTTAGATTTCTTACCACGAACTTCAAATGGCTGAATTAAAAATTTGAACACATCGTATTTCGAGTGCCATTGCAAACCTAACATTTTTAAGCACTCGTCTCTATTGAAATCTAAGACAAAGTTTTCATCACCCTGTATGCCTTTTACAATGTCTGAATTGTTTGATGACCATTTTCGCAATTGGAAACCCGCAGTACTTAAAATGCTGACAATTTCTTTCCTGATTTTAATTACATTGTCAACCGTGTCTGCGCCTGTTAGTAAATCATCCACATAGAAGTCCTGCATAATTATACGAGAACTTAAGGGGTATTCTTTCCGTTGTCTATAGCAACTTGTTGAAGACACCTAGTGGCTAAAAATGATGCCGGTCCTGTACCATAAGTTACTGTTGATAACTCATAAGTTTTAATTTCATCTGATGGTAAAAAACGCCATAATATGCGCTGAAACCTAGTTATTTTTAATTGAAAATACCTTCCCGGAAGTGCAAAAATTGCATTATATCCTCAAGACTAAAATGATATTTAATCCCTTACGTGATTATTGGCTCTCAGGCTCTACGAGCCCTCTGGCAATAAAATTCACTTTAGTCTCCTAGCATATAATATACACTTGTTATGCCAAATGACGTAATTTGAAAGCTATTATTGTATTGCTAGATATGAATAAAAAATGTGTAGAATATGGCCCATTTCAACTGAATGTAGTTGCTCTGGTGGCTGTACCAATGGCGTTAATCTAACTTACCTACTGACGCAACACAATCCTAGAGCTTCATTTTTAAAAAATTAAATTCCTTGCAGCATGGATTGATTGGTTTCCTAGATTGGTCCAATAGCAACGATTTACTATAAACTGTAACCAATTGCCACGTTATAATTTACTGAATGCAGTTCACTGTATTAATTAAATAACATTTCTATTCCATTCCATCTACTACATTCAACTTCATTTAATTTAACTTGCTGGTATAGATATCTTTGACTTGCAGCATTTATAGTTCTTTGACCTAAGTTGGCACGTCAAATTGGTGATATTTTAAAGACTTAAAATTCAAGTGTAACGGTGTAGAAATGGGGATTCATTTTTGTATATAAGATTGTGTTAACGGATTTGATTTTTGAACTAAAGGCCGTGTGACATGCTGTAAAATTTTGTATTGAATTTAGTACAAAATGATGTCCGTGAAGTTAGCCCCTTACTTTCGGAGTTTATATTCACTTTGGTTCTTATTAATTAGTAAGTTATTAGTAAGTATTTGTAAGCTAATAATGTAAATTTGTAAGTGAATTTTCGAATTTATTTTTATATTATTTATTTTTGGGCTAACCTCTGGTAGCCTCGCTATCTTGCAATATCAAAATTTCATTACCGTCATTAATTAGTAAGTCATTTGTAAGAATTTGTAATCAAGTTATCAGAATTTGTAATCAAGTTATCAGAATTTGTAATCAAATGGTATCTCTGAATTTAAAAAAAAACTGTAATGCGGCTAACTTCTCGGAAGCCGCGCCACTTTGAGAAACAATATTTTTCCTAATCAATATTTAGTAAGTGATTTGTAACAATTTGTAAGCATAATCTCAAAATTAGTAGGTACTTTATTTCTACCAACAGTCCAAAAACGTTTGATGGCTAACTTCACGAATGTTACAGAAACATAAACAAATGGTTGAATTTGTTTATACCTTTAAGTAATAATTAGTAAGTTGTATGTATTAATTTGTAGGCATGAATATCATTTTTGTTACCCAATCACATTGGCCTAAGCTTATGTTAAAGTAGATACTACTTATACTCATAACATAATTCGCCGTCAAATCGAACGGACGTGCAAAAAAAGTGTTTAACTATATTATTTAATTATATTCATTTTAACAGTTTTTAAAAGTTACATTGAATTGATTAATAATCACACTATTTTAGTCTAATCAGTAAGTTTTTTTTTTGTCTTATAAGTTCGTATAAATGGAAAAATTGCATAAATAAACATTTAGTGCATACCAGTGATTTTAGTTCTTGATTGATAACAACAATTTTGTGACCTTCACCAACAAAATAAACAATTTTGGTTCAATACTATAATATAGGCAAATTTACTGCAGTTTTTATCAAGCAGAGATTTGTAAAATAGTCAGAACCATGCCTGGGTGTTACATCTGCAAGCAGCCGACAGATAAAAGGAAAAGGATAGCATTCCATGCTCCGGATCATGTAAGCTGCGTTTTCATTTTCCGTGCGTAAATTTGTCCCCAGACGTTGTATCAAACGCGGGAATTTCATGGAAATGTAATGAATGCAGCCAAAAAATAATATAAATAACTCTGGAAATCATTCAGCATCGAACTCTACTTCTGATGAACCTCCTGATAATGAAGTTGTTACTCTTAAGGACGTTATGAAGGCTGTCACAAAACCCTCAACGAGTTGACTGCTGTTAAACAACAACAATCCGATCTTTTATGATTCTGTGAATTTTTGCAGTCACAAAATAGACGAATTTGATAAACGTCTCACCGAATTTAATAGTAAAATCTCTATAATAGAGAATCTAAAACAAGAAAATGCAAAACTGAAAACTGATATGCAAAATTTCAACAACAGATTGAATCAACTGGAGCAATATACCAGAATTAATAATGTCGAAATACAAGGTGCCCCAGAATCCAAATCTGAAAACGTTACGGAGATTGTTAAAAAAATTTCTACTGTCTTGGGGTGTCCCATAAATACGGAAGACATCGATATCTGCCATCGTGTGGCCAAATTTAATAACGAGTCAGCACAACCTAGAAACATTGTTGTTAAATTTTCTCTCGTCAAACTAAACAAACTTTATTAGCAGCATATAAGAAAAAACGTATTTTTAAAGCCAGTTCAATAGGATTTTCTTCGGAACAAAGAATTTATATTAACGAACACTTATCTCCAGCTAACAAGATTTTGTTTTTAATACTCGTCGTAAATGTGCGGACCTACATTATAAATACGTGTGGATTAAAGATTATAACATATTTATAAAGAAGAATGACACGGCCCGTGCTATATGTATTAGATCGGAAACTGATTTGAACGAATTAATAGTGTAACTGACAATAGAAGTAAGTTTTTTTGTTTTTTTGTTTTAGATATAAATTTAAATACAATTATTTTGGAATGTTAAACTTTTGTCATGGGTATATCAATTTACTATCAAAATGTTAGAGGTATCAGAACGAAAACTGTCGACATTAAAAATCAGATATTAATTAACAATTACGATGTAATATGTTTTACTGAAACTTGGCTTTTAGATTCTATTGATTCGGCCGAAATTTTTGATTCACGTTACTTTGTTTATCGACGTGATAGAAATTATAATTCTGAATTAACTAGAGGCGGGGGTGTTAATTGCAGTATCTAAAAATGTCCTCCTTACACCTAAAGCAGTGGCAGAGTCAGACCGAAGATGTTTGGGTTCAAATTACATCTAAATTAAAAGATGGCTCCAAACTGTCTATTAATATTTGCTGTGTATACATCCCTCCTTCATCTAACTTTATTGTGTATGAAAATCATTTACAACGTGTTCAGAATATGTACTTTGGAACTAAAGACACTAAGTTTGTGGTGCTAGGAGACTATAATTTGCCAGATATTCAATGGTCAATAAAAGGAGATAGTGTTAAATATATAAATAATCACTCTGTCAACGGTTTTCAACTAATAGATTGCATGAATTTACTAAATTTTGCACAATTTAACAGATTTCCTAATATTAATGGGCGCTTACTCGATTTAGTTTTCTCGGATATGTTTTAGTGTCTACATTATGTAATCGTTTTCCTTTGTCTGTAATAGATAACCAACACCCCCTCTCCTATTCGAACTACCTACTTTTGAATTTTCTGCATCTATTGCAAACAACTCACCCAAACATCAGTTCCGTAGGGCAAACTATGACATTATCAATAATATCTTCTCTACGCTAAATTGGTCAATTGCCCTAAACCATTTAGATACAAACGCTGCGGTTAATAAATTTTATTTAATAATAAATCAAATTATAAAAGAACATGTGCCAACAAAAACTAATACGAATACTCGTTTTCCACATTGGTTTTCAGACGATCTTATATTTTTAATCAAACAAAAATAAGTTTAGAAAAAATATAATCTGTACAAAAACGCTTCGGATCACATACATTTCTCCTATCTGCGCACTAAAATTAAAAAACTAATGCACAACTGTCACAAAAAGTATATAGAGAACACCGAGAAAAATATAAAATCGAATCCAAAACATTTTTGGTCTTTCGTTAAAGAAAACAAAACCAACAATACACTCCCGAAAACTTTACATTACAATCAAGTCTTAGCCGATAATCCTACCGATTGTGCCAATCTCTTCTCCGACTATTTTAAATCTGTTTACGAAAAAACGAGCAGATAAATTATAACTACCACGATTACCCTACTACCAATAACTTATTTAAAATTATGTTTAGCATTGCTGATGTTAAAAGATCTTGGTAAAGATTAATGTTAATAAGTCCAAGGTCCAGATGGCATTGATCCATTTTTTATCAAAATGTGTTCCAATACCATTGCTTATCCTTTATCTTTACTCTACAATAAATCATTAAGTGACGGTATTTTTCCAACTTATTGGAAAATTGCCTATGTAACCCCCATTTTTAAAACGGGAGACAAATCAAATATAAGTAATTACAGACCAATATCGAAACTATGTTTATTTGGAAAAATTTTTGAATCGTACATAAATTCAATTCTTTTAAACCACATCAGTAGTTCTATTTCAAATTATCAGCATGGTTTCTTTCCGAAAAGATCTGCTCTAACCAATTTATTATATTACTCGGACTACATCACTAGTGCTATAAATAGGAAATCACAAATTGATGCTGTATATACCGACTTCTCCAAAGCTTTCGATAAAGTAAATCACTCGATACTTATACAAAAACTGAGGGGGTTTTGGAGTTTCTGGTACATTATTAAACTGGTTCCAATCGTATCTTGTAGGTAGAAAACAATATGTGGTAATCAATGGCTATAAGTCCAACAAAATTGTAGTTAGTTCCGGCGTTCCACAAGGGTCGCATCTAGGACCGACTTTGTTTATTGCGTTTATTAACGATCTCACTTTAGACTTTAAGTCTTCATTCCTATTATACGCGGATGATGTAAAACTTTTCAGAGAAGTAAAGTCGCTGTCAGATTGTGCCATATTACAGGACGATTTAAACTGTTTATCTAACTGGTGTTTTAAAAACAAAATGTCTTTAAATGTGTGTAAGTGTCACAAAATTTCTTTTAACAGGACAAAATCGCCGATTAATTTTAATTATTCAATATCAAATAATACTCTAGAAGAGGTTACTAGCACACGTGATCTAGGTGTTATCTTTACCAACAATTTAACTTTCGATCTTCATATAGAGCAAATTGTTAGCAAAGCTAATAAAATGTTAGGATTTATCTGTCGTACAACAAAAGAATTTTATAATATCTACACATTAAAAGTTTTATATTTTACTCATGTCCGATCTCACCTGGAATATTTAAGTGTTATATGGAATCCTTTTTACAAAATTAAAGTAAACAGAATTGAATTAATTCAGAGACGCTTTCTAAAATTTCTTTGTTTTAAAAATAAAATTCGAATGAATTATTACAACAGATTGTTGTACTTTAATATATTATCTTTAGAGGATAGAAGAGCTTTATTGGACCTTAAAGAACTATATAAATTTATTAATGGTTTCTATAATGACAATTCAATAATTTCCCGATTGGTTCTAAAAAGTTCCGAATTATCCAACAAGACTCCATCATCTCTTTTGGTATGATCAATGTACAACCAATTTATGGATGAATTCCGCTTTAGTTAGGACAGTTAAAACATATAATAAGATGTCTCAAAATGTGAATATTGATCTCTTGGCAATGTCTTTATCAACGTTTGCCCAAATTATTAATAAGAGCTTCTTTGAACATTATTGTTTTTTGTGTTGATGGAGAGTAAATATTCGAATTATGGTTTTCCGATTACAAATTAAGTATCTGGTTTTTTATTTTTATTTTTATTTTTTATTTATTATTATTATTAAAAAAAAAATAAACTTCATTATTTGCACCTGCCAGTACTCTCACTTGGTGTTTTTAGTTAATCTAAAGTAATATTTTATTTATTTAGTTCATTATATTTTTTTTCTGTGTACTTACATATAGGTTAGAAAATATCTTTTTTATTTTCTGTAATTTTTTGATACATTTATTTGTGCACTTATACTTAAATTAATTATTATGAAATATAATTTGTACACTGTTTCAACGTCTCAACCTATTATTGGACGTCTGTTTCTTGCAGACAGTCTGTCGGTTGTGCTGCTGTAATTGATAAATAAATAAATAAATAAATAAATAAAATACTATATTCACACAGATTGATTAAGCTTTTAATTATTGGTTTACGAATTATACAAATTATGTTATTAAAAGTATTCATGGAGTAAACATCATTATCTTGCAAGTAAATTTCCCAAATTAAAAAAAAATTGGAAGGAAATTGTCAGGTGCCCATCTATATTGCCTTAATAATTAAAAATCATTAAGCAAAATAAAATGGTTAAATTAGTTTTGGTAACAATGGTAAGTCGTATCTACTAATTTTGTAAAAGAAGTGATTTCAAAATTTGTTAGTCACTTTATTGCTATCTACACTCCAAAAATGCGTTATGGAAAAGGTTAACTTCACGAACGTCTCAAGACATAAAGAAATGGTTAAATCTATGTGTATTTCTAAGTAATAATTAGTAAAGTCTTATTTACTAATTTGTAATGAGGATTCATAATTTGTAAAGTCACTTTTTTGCTACTTCTACAGTCAAAATGACTTCTGTAAAGGTTATCTTTTTATGAACGTTTCAAGACATGAAAAGATAAACAAAAATTGATATTTCTAAGCATAATAATTGAGTAAGATCATATATACTAATTTGTAAACGTGATTTCATAATTTGTAACGCTTATTCAAAATAGGGTAATCTAAAGGTAAGTAAGTTGTTGAAATACTTTATTGATACAGATTTCAAAGCTTTAATTGTTGTTTACAAATTAGTATTATTAGGAAGTATTATGAAGAAAAAATTTAACGTTGTAAGTGAATTTTGCATATTTATTTATAAAAAGGTGTGGGAAGAAATTTTCGGGTCTTGTACACTCATGAAATTTAACACTTGGACACCACAATTTCTGTAAACAAAAGTTTGCACATTGTGAAGCGGGCTTAAGGGTATCATTTACAATTCTAACAGCAGGTAGTCTCAGCAGGGGTTATCTTATAGAAGGACTGTAGAATGAATCATTACACTAAGCACGTTTTAGAAAATAGGTAATTTACGTTGCTTACTTAATTTTTCTTTAAAGAATATATTTGAAGGTATCGCTAATTAAACACCATAGCTCGATTAATTATCGAATCAAAATTTTGTTTAGGAAATGTTTACAAAATAAAATTAGAAATAATTTTGATTTAAAAACGTCTACAAGCAATAACTTTTAAATTAAATCAAAAACTAAACATGGTTATTTGGGTTGACTGATTATTACTTATTTTTAAATAAATCTAACCTACTAATTATTGTAAGTTATTAAAAAAAATCATTAAACTCTCTATTCATAATATTTAGTCCTTACAAAATGTATATTTTATGACGTTTCATTTTTTTTTGTAGTTAATATAAAAGTGAAAATAAAAACTAAGGCAATTCTTATTGTCAACGTATATATTTAGTTTTTGACAAGAATTTATTACATAATTATAATTAAGATACCAAGTTATAGTTTAAAATTAAATGAAAACTTTTTTTTTAAAATAAAGGTATTACTATATAAATAAATATAAGAAATCAATAATGGGTGTGACCTCCATTATTATGATACATTCTTGGAGGCGTCTGCTCATTGACGCTATCAAGGTATCAATATAATTAATATTAATCGTTTCCCATGCGGTATCAATGGCTGCAATTAGTGCATTACGGTTTACTGGTATAAAATTTGGCCCTTGTTGTCTTCGGATAACAGCAAGTATTCGAGCCCAAACATTTTCGATAATGTTAAAATCTGGGCTTTTTGCTGGCCAGGGTAACAGCTCCAAGTTATTTTCTCGTATCCAATGCGCACAACCCGCGAAGTATGAATAGGGGCGTTGTCCTTTAACAACAAAAATACATTATGAAAATGTTAATTCAACAGATCCCGAACTATTTTTTGGAGAAAGTATAGTGAAATAAGAATACTTATGTTGGAAAATATAATCTTCGTCTGGATAAAACACTTCGACTGAAGGTTTCCATAATAGTTTCAAAATATCTAAATACGCAGCAGAATCAAGACGTCCATCGATAGCCCAACAAACTCCTGGACCCCGCGCGCTAACCCAACCCTCACATTCACAGAAAAATAACCACTTCGTTTTTAGAACATATGTGATTATTTTCGTAACGAGTTCCTTCCATTCTAAAACTTTTAGTGGTCCATCGTTGCGGCTATTGAACGTTTTTCATCGCTAAAAATCACTCTGATTCCAAAATTCCAAAGGTTCGTTCACATACATACCGCCTTGCAAATTCCAGACGACGTCTCATATTTTCGTCACTGAGAACTTCTTTCGCAGCAGCATTATACTTCTTTATTCCCATCTCCTTTAATCTTTTTGTGCAGTTATACGGCATCCGGGAAAATGTGTATCTTCTATAGCCCTGGAGTATGTAGCAAATGGTTGTTCTGTTACGTAATGAAACAATTCGAGATCTTGAGCACGTGTAGATACTTTAGGTCTACCACTTCCGATGGCTATTTCCAAAGTGTGTTCAAGATTGTTAGCTTCGCTTGGTAAGCTTGCTGATATTATGTTTAAAAAATGTAACGATTTTTTGAATCCCAGATGCATTTGAAGTTAAATTAAATTTCGTTTGAAGCTTATCTCAATCAATTTTGTTTCACTATTAATTTCGTCTAGACGTATGTCTGTCACCTGATAGTGTTTTTCCGTTGAATAAGGCAGTATAGAAATTTTCATATAAACATTCCCAAAGATATAATTCTGCTAAGTGTTTATTTCGTGCGTATCTAATGAAGAAGTTCGAAGAAATCTGTCGTCATGCAGTAGATAACTCTGGTTAATTTAACATTTTCGTTGTTTTAATTCCAGCAGTTCCCGTGGTATCAGTGAAATGGAATACCCCTGTTTTGAATGAATGAAAGAGTCTTGTGTTTCTGCGTGTTGAATTCGGAGTATTGCGAGTGTTTGTTTGGTCGCGGTTTGAAAATATGAAGTTTGCTAAAGTAATGTTTTTTTTTTTTAATGAAAAGAATACGGGAATGTTTTCCCTCTCTGAATTATGTTTTTTTTTACGATAGTTAATTTGAAGGAGTTATTAGTTATGACTCAAGGGAGCAACATCTAAAGTTTGCGCCTCTTACGTGCGGATTATCGTTTAAAAAAAAAAAAAACAATTAAAACGTCGCATATCATGTATTGTAGTGTGTTTACTCAAATTTACTAAATTCTGGAACTAACAGTTCACAAACGTTAGAGCAGTTGTCGAAGTGTAATTAAAATTACCTTTACGCGTTAAGTGCGGAACCCTTGAAAATTCTCTAACCAGTGAATTTGATGGTTTTATGTCGTATCGATCTTTTGGGATATAAATGTCGTTTATAACGGATTATTAACAAATAAACAAAAGTTCCGATTTAGTGTAAAAAGCATTCCGATTCTATAAAGTGTTTCGATTGTAATGAGTGTTCGCGGAATCAAATCAAATTAGAAGCGAACTTTTGGTTGTCGAATCATTGAGGAACAATTTAAAGGAAATTTTGGTGAGATCTCGTAACCAGCCAGAAGCTGCCGACGTTTATGGTTTTGGAAGTTTACATCTTTTCGACAAATTTCAAGAAATGCAACCATGAGAAAATTACCGAAGAATATTAACTGTAAGTAAATTTATAAATCAGCAATCATCCCGTGAATTAAGTGAACTTTGTCGCGCAGTGCTTTCGTATTAAATTAGACTCTGTTATTTTTTTCTCCCTGCTTATTTGTAATGTTAGTTATTAAGAATTGTTTATTGTGATAGAACTGAGAATAACTTCAAATAGTATCGTTTTCATTTTCGTTAATTTAAGTAAATTCATTTTCAGTCTTTAAAAATTAAATTCTCATTTCCGTCAATGATGTTATAAATTTGTATTAGTTGTAAGTTACGTCCTTTGATTATTTTGTCTACGAACGGATGGAAAATCCCAACCTGGCCAGGGTTTTGATGATTGCGCTCGTTTTAATAGTTATCTAGGTCAGGTCTGTGATGATCATCTGTGATGATTACATGTAAATATTCTTTTAATATTTTTTTTTTTATCTTCTCTCATTTGCTTTTCCTTTCCTCGGTCTTCAGAAAGCAAGTGTGTAAATATTTTAGTAGGACCAAGGTGGCGCTCAGCAAAATCCCCGAATTTTGGACTTTATGACCCTTGTGTTTAATCAAGGTAAGTGTGTGAGCTATGCCCAACGACCCTTCCGCTGTTTAGCTAGCCGGCCAACTCGTTACTACTGCAGAAGGGTAGTTCTTCAACTTCTGCACTGTAACAAGATTACAATTTACTCGGTAATGCCCTACGGTGCTTTTTGGTGATCTAACATACGTGAAATTTCACGCACGCTACGGCCCGCCGCTAATTCCGAAACAATCCGCGGTTTAAAATCAGCACCGAGATGAGGTGGCATTTTCACAACACTTGAAATTTTAAATTGAAATGGAATTTACATTTCTTACTTTATTTATTGGTTCACACTACCCTTCTCAAACAGTAGGTAATTGTTTATTTAGTACATACTTCTAATGACCAACGTAACAACCCTTAGAGCAATATGACTCAAAAGAAGTAAATTAAACAAGCAAGGATATTCTATTGTTATTGAAACTTATTCATAAAGTAAAAGCCATTTCCTTATAATGCTAATGCACAGGATTTTCTTTTTTAAGTATTAAGATTACAATAGAGGACTTATAAACTTTCGAAAATATCTAATTATAAATATTTAGACTGCAATTGCCCTTTTTCCTTAATAATTTCTTAGCAATAACATACACGTTCTTGGTTTTAAGTTGGTTTTATTTTGTCATAACCCGCACAAATGGTTATTTGGCATTCAATTTTGAAAACATCGTTTTTAAGTCTATTGCACGTTAAAATGTCTTTTAGTAGTAGCACCCTTAATTTTATAAATTGTTTCGTAAATCCCCTCGATGTTAATTCTAGTATGCAAGAATAAGTGGACACATTCTCTGAATTTTCACTCAATGTTTCTTGAAATTCCAAACTGTCACAATATGAAACAGCTATGCTTGTAAAATACAATCAAAAGCGCATGTATTGGTTAATAGCTATTTACATTCGAATGCGGTAAGTTCAAATTTAAGCGCGACAACTTTGTTTATTAGTTGGACGTTGTAAAGAACTTAACACATGAGATTTTTGTATAAACTTTTTGGCCGACAAATTTTAGTCTAAATTTAAAAAATAATTGATTGTTGGATTTGCTTAAAACATAGTGTGCTTTGATCCCCATATTCAAATTAAAAATAATTTGAGGGCTTTCAATTGTGTCACTCTGTTTTGTGATAGTCAAAATGAGCGATAGTGATGTTAGTTTTACCTCAACACCCCTGAAATAAAGCAATTAGCAGATGGGGCTACTAAAGAATTACTACCAGAAAAATCAAAAGTACGGTATAAAGCTCAGTATAATGTCTTCAAAAATTGGTGTAACGTAAATAAAGCAAAAGTCTACTCTGAAAATGTTCTTCTTGCGTATTTTACACAATTAGTGGATAAAAAACCAAATCGTTATGGGCTATCTATTCGATGCTACGATCATGTATTTCTCTTTACGATAATTTAGACATTTCAAAATATGCGAGACTGATATCTTTCTTGAAAAGAAAGGCCGCACTTCATAAACCAAAGAAAAGTAAAGTTTTGGAGGCAGATCATATCTCTTTCTTTATCACCCAAGCCCAAGAAGATAATTTCTTATTAATGAAAGTAAGTACTTACATTTTCCTATATTCTGCAAAAAAATTTGTCATTTGCACCAAGATTACAGTTACATACTTATCTTCAGGTTGTTTTAATAATTGGATTATCTGGAGCTTGTAGAAGGGACGAATTATTTAAAATGGTTATTAGTGACATTGAATTCAAGGATGATATCCTGCTTATTCAGATTCCTAAAACGAAAACAAATGTTAGTCGTTCTTTTGTTATATCAAATATAGAATGGGTTAAGATCGTTAAAAAGTATTTGGCACTACGAATGAAAATAACTAAAATCAATGATCGTTTATTTCTGCGTTATGTAAAGGGAAAATGTTGGGGCTCACCTGTAGGCATTAATACTATAGGTTCAATTCCCTCAAAGATTGCAGAGTTTTTACATTTAGAAAACCCTAAAGAATTTACAGGCCATTGTTTCCGCAGAAGTTCGGCCACCTTATTAATAAATCAAGGTGGTGATTTGCTATCGTTGAAAAGACACGGCGGTTGGAAAAGTAGCAGTGTGGCCGAGTCTTATGTGGAAGAATCCTTAAAAAGAAAAAGGGAAGTTTCAGAAATGATCACCGAAGTACCATCAACTTCTAAAAGACCTGCAATACAAGTTAATGTTACTAATCCTCTAAATACAAATATTCAGTCAGAACAGCTGATTCCTGGTTTATTTTCAAATTTAGAACATTGTACAATAACGTAAACATTTACAACAATTGTACAGTGGAGAGAGAAAATAAGTAATAACATGCAAAAATTATTTTTATTGTAAATTTTGATAATTATGAATAAATTCTACATGGTTCAAGTATATTCTTTTAATGAATGGTTACATGGAAACACAAGCATTAAGCAGGAATGGCTTTTAGGGATGTTAGAAAGTCAGTCAGGATATCTACAAATAAATAATTTAAAATTGAGGTTAGTTATTTTGTTTGCCTTACCTGATTTAATTCCATAAAATTACCCGTCATTACACCTTAAATGTACTATGGAGAGTCACATGCTTTCTCACATTTCTCTGTTATACACATTTTACTCCCGTAAACTAAAATAATTCCATTAATGTTTTTATATATAGTTGTGGAATGACCATTGTAACTAAAGGTTAAACGTCATTTGTGTTTCGGTTCAAAATGTACAAAATAGATGTCACTCTTCCCAAAGTACTTCAGCATTTACTTTTTTGCTAAAATAAAACATAACGATTTATTTTAAGCAGAATAATTATAGGTAACAAGTAGTTTATTACACGGGCTTAATTATAAGTACTTAAAGTTTGTTGATAAACCACCTAATCGTCCAGTGTTTTTGATGATTTTACCTAATTAGCTACCATATTGTGTGTACATCAAGCTACCTGTTATTTATAGACACCTGTCTTAAACGTTTTCGTGCTAGAGGCCAAAAATATTTTTGGTATCAATATAGTGGGCGTGACTTTATTTGTGAAGTTACCATTTTAATTAACGCTATCTCAATTTTTCTGAATTCCTTTACAACTAAAATCTCTGTATGGGGTGCAGCATAATAAGATGACCTTATTTTTTTGTTGATTGTTTTCCGAGTCCTTTCCAGTTTTCGATAATTGTAACGGGATTGTCTGTTTCTTGATCAGTTTGGTGGTAACTTAAATCAATACATTTATTTAACTTTAAACTGAGATTTTCTTTATTCTGCGAACTTACTTTCAAATTTGTTAGTTTTACCATACCGTCAATCTCTTAGAGATGTTTGCAAACAAACTTATCTACTCTATTGGCAACACTTCACAGTGAAATGTTCTATTTTTAAGATCGTTAAAGTAGCTCTCTACGGGAGCAGATGATGCCGTTAATTAATGAGTACCAAAATGTTTAGTCATTATGGCTGACCACAATGTATACGTTTTCAGTAATCTCAAAAGGATTTTGAAAACTCTGGTAAATAATGATAGTTTTCTTTCACTAACAGCTTGGGATGTAAGAGTAACATATTTAGGGCTTGCGGTTTTAAAATGTTTTCAATTCATCGTAGGTGTCCCCAATCTTTCATTTCGCAGTTTTAATGTCATCATTAGCTTTTCTTCGTCATCCATTTTTTTTTTCAAAATTATTCGGTATCACTATCATCATTTATTTCACACACGTTTAATCCTGAAATCGCACGCTTTAGAAATATTTTGGATGTTTCGCTTTCTAAAGGAACCCGTTTTCGTCATATCCTTCATATTGGCGGTAATTAATATTTTCTTTACAAATTCTTCTGCTTCATATAGAGAAGTGAGTCTAGTTAGGTACGCTATAATTTTCATGTAAAACCTCTTCACTACCTTCTTCACTGAAAACATTTCCAGTTGCTGATAAATTTCATTAAATGCGAATAATCAATTCTAATGAATGTCCGCAATTTATAATGGAGTCCATTTTGAAGAATATTAAACGTCTTTTCAATATATGAGGACAAATTGGCTTCTCCGGCAATACCTTTGGCAATAGCCCCAGCAGTGCAAAGGAATGGTCGCAAATAATTGTATGTGGGGATTTACTGAAGTGGTGCTCATCTATTCAGATAACCAATAAGTTATTTGGTTGATGTTATGGCATTCAGATATCATCTGTGTTACTGGAATTTGACCATTGCCTCCTTCCATATTAACAACGCCTGCATACAGGAACATACGGCCAGATATGTTACCATCCGGTCTGTTTGATTTTTTCATAAAGTACCTGTCGCATCAATAAATAATTTTCCACGATGTTTTTTAAATATTCCTTGTATATAACTGTTTGAGATGGTGTCCAGTAAAAACATGAAACGGATCAAGCGCTATCTTATGTATAGAGGAACAAAACATTTCCGTATATTTTAAAATTAGCAGAGATTGTAATGGATCTGTTTAACTTTTAGTTTCCGCAAAATGGGTTTTCTCTTAATTTCTTAGCGGCATTTCCTTAAAACGTTTAGTGTGTATAACGATCGGTTGTCTCTACCCTCCCTAGCACATTTCCTTCTCCAATTAACTGCAATTTTCCATCGCACATTCGTTGTCGAAGACTTTTCTTTGTTCTCCAGATAGAGGCCTTTTTTTAAATGTTGTGCATGGTGAGGTTTGACACCTGCAATGGTACAATTGGTTCATTATCTGTAGGTGCATTAGGTGCATGACATCTTAAACTTGCACCACACAGTAACCGTCGCAAGTAAAATAATTAGTCTCAGTATTGTTTAAATTTACACGATATCGTTTAAACATCCATGTACACGAAGTCTTTAGCTGCGATGATATGCATTCATAAATAACATGAGTCCACTGCGACTTTAACTGGGTGCCCGAAATAAGGTTAAACCACTCTACACTTTTAATAAAATAGACTCCTCTTTTTTATCTGTGTCATCACTACTTTCTGTCTCCATTGTCACAGCAATAGTACTACCGCGTTCATCATCACTTGAATTTATTAGAAAACTTAATTCGTCAACCACTTTTAAGCCAAGTTCGGTTTGACAATTAAACCTATTACATTGTATAAATGTATAAATCGCGTTTGGGCTAATTTTTCCCTACAGTATTTGAAATATCCTTCCATACTTGTGCCGTGCTATGGCCAACATTCTTGATAATTTGGGGTTGAAATTGTTTAAATATCTCAATCAATTGCTCCGGAGGTACAGCAGCTTTTCTACCAACCATTTCTGTAAAGACATTAGTGTAATTTCAAGAAAAGTATGACAAGCGAACGTTTAACTAACAAATACTAGAAATGTAATTGCCGTATATGATAATTACAAACATTTTAGAAAGTATTAAATTTCAAATTTGAAACATTGAAAACCAGTACAAAAGTTGTATCAAAACATGTTCTAGATATAAATTAAACGTTTGCGCTATATAATTTATTTTGAAACACAGAGTAGGCAAGAGTTCCCAGACAAGTTATGTTTTAAGATCTATACAAAAATAACTCACCTTCTCAGTCTTGTATGTAACCGAACAACAAAATTTCAAAATACCGGCACTATCAAATCTTTAAACGGAAATTAAAACAGAAGCACTAGTTTAGTTTAAAATGCACAATGCACCGTAACCGAATTGTCAGTACTATAATATGTGTCTAGTATATATTACAACAGCAACACCACAATTCAGGAACTGTAAATGAATTAAGAACAGGAAAAACAATAAATAAATAAGTTAAATACACGGTTCTTTAAAATTTGTACAATACTGCAACTAATTGTCAACACCGTTGCAAACACAGTTACAAATCTAAAATGAAGAAAATAAAAATGATGGCCCTTATGAACTTGTTCATTTCATTGTAGATACTTGGAATTTAAGCTTCTTTGGCAATGAAATTCTGGTATTCTTCGAACTCAAACAAAGGAGGTGTAAAATAAGAGGATTATGTTGTTGACAGTTTTCATTTTTATGTAGATATCTTATAAGCACCGAAAGAGGCTTAAAAGTTACAAACACGGTACCAAGAATTCGAATATCCTATCTGTTCACCAATGTACCAATCTATTGTTTTTTTAGTATATTGAACGACTCCACTGTATTTGTTTGTTGTAAGAAAGTAAAAAACATCTTGTTAGAATCGTACTTATTGAGTGAATATACTTTGATATTACATATAATATTAAAATGTTTGTATCAACAAGGTATGAAGTTTGTCGATGACAAAATTAATCTCAACCACATGCTATTTGTTAATTCATGGCCTTCACTAGAGTTATTGCTTAATCCTCAGAAAACTTTACAAAGTACCATATTATTTCTAAAAATACCAATTCATGTAAACAACAATTGAGGGGTCCAATGCAATAACCCGCTAGTCCAATTTTATGGCAAAATGAGTTAGTGGCAGTTTCTTGCTCAGTATAAAATTTCCTATCGTCCTGTGCAAGAAAGAGGTGTGAATATTGACGCAAACTCCGTAAATCGTTGAAAGTTGGAAAAGGTTGCCTGTCTATTAATGCTGTGCATAAACCTGGTATGTCCAGGACTTGCCATGTTGTTGCAAAGTATTAAACACTGTTCTGTGGTATTACTGTTGTGATTTGTCGATGTTGTTAGACCTCGTGCTGTGTACTAAAAGGGTAAATAAAACTAAAAATAAGTGTTATAATAATAAATCTGAGTGTATTTTCACATTAAAATGTTTTCTGATGTTAGTGACCATTATTCTACTGATAGTGACGAAGAATATTTGCCGGAAAATGATTTTACGCCTAGAAGAAAACGACCTAACCTCCAATATTTTAAGACTTTTATAAATTTAAATGATTGTGAGGATTCTGAGGCCCCTGAAAATGTGTCACTTACAAAATCCAGTACTTCCAATCTTTCACTTCGTGCTACTTCATCGACTGCTGTGCCAAATTTCGAAAGGCAGTCAGAATCTTCTGATAATGATACACCTGTTGATGGAATAAAAGTGAAACTGTAACAGTTACACCACAGGTTGGAAAGAAAAGAAATTACGTCAAAAATTGTGGCAGAGAAATGTAAGAAAAGATAATATTACTCACGGTCAAGAATATATAAATGTGAAGGGCAGAAAAAGTTAGTGCGGTAAAAATGGGACCAAACTGTAACTGCAAAAATCAATGTTTTGAGAAAATGGGGGCGTCGGCTGCCAAAAGGTATTTTCTGATTTCTATTCCTTGAATTCAAAGGATTTGCTAAGATTCCTACTTATATGGTCTTATCAAAAGGCAAGAGATTTCTAAAAAGACCACGGTCAGGCGAAGGGAAAGCCAAACAGTCATCCTTTTTCTTATCTGGTGAGTTCTATTATTACTTTATTAGGCATTCTGTACATTGCTATAATTTCTTAGGTCCGGCAAGCTGGTAAAGAAGAAAAGGCATGTCAACAAGCCTTTTATCCCTTCATGGATTAGGCAAAAGTAGACTCGAGAGGCTGCAAAAGCATCTATCCTGTGAAACAACACTCCACCTGTTGACAGAAGGAAGACACGGAACTAGGCCAAATAAAAATCTCAGTTGACATTTATCGCTCAAATACGAGAACACATTTTGAGTTTCCCAAGATATAAATCACATACAGCAGGAAAGATAATTTACATCACTACTACTTATCGCCTTTATTGAATGTATCTAAGATGCATGAGTTGTATTTACAAAAATATGAGCCTGCTCAATATCAACTTATGCAAGATAATAAAACAAATCAGCCTATTGTACAGTATGAGTTTTTAGAAAATATTTTGCAGAAAATTTTAAAATAAGTTTTGGGAAGCCCAAATCTGATACCTGTCTGAAATGCGACAAATTAATGAATAAAATAAATTCTGCTGACTCTGAAACCGAAATTGCCTTGGAAACCGAAAAGTCTCTACACTTACGAAAATCGGAATGTTTTTATTCTGAAATGAAAACTGTCACAAATTTAGCGAAAACTGATCCGACGGTGGAAGTAATCACCTTCGATTTCAATAAAATATGCCTTTGCCAGTAAAAGCTTTTTTTCTACGTTTTCCGATGAAACCATAGGTGGTAAAGGCCAGAATGAAGTAGCCAGTTTCCTTCTTAATTTCTTCAACACATACATTCGACCAGAAGTAAGCGATATATATACTTTTCTGACAACTGCTCCTCACAAAATAAAAACTATGTGCTGGTGCAGTTTTTAACTACTCTCGTTGATACTGGACGATTTAAATCTATCCAAACATAGATACCCAGAACCAGGCCACAGTTTTCTGCCATGCGACCGCAGTTTTGGGGCGATTGAAATACAGAAGAAAAAGTTTGATAAAATCTATTTACCCAATGATTATGTAAAAATCATTGAGGGTACAAACAAAAAGTTCAAGGTGATAGCTGTAACACAAGATATGCTGCTAAATTTCAAGGATCACTTGAAAACTTTTTGTGAAGAACCCGTCTAAAAAATCAAAAATTCACATTGTCTAAATATAGACTGATAAAATATTTCAAACGTAATCTAGAAACATTTTTGGAATGTAGTGAGTCTGCAACAGGTATTGTTGGATACGAGTTTCAAGTAATTAACACAAAAATTTTAGAAAACCCGTCATTACCGAATAATGACAAAAATTGATATTTGACAGGAAAAAAGTTAAAAAAAATAAATATGAACACAGTTATGACCTTTTAGCTGAAAATTATGTACCTAAAACAGACTTCTGGTTCTATAAACATATTGCCGATTACCACCAAAGCTTTTTGGAACCGGACAACGCAACTTCGGTGTCAGAATTTAGCAACGATGAATAGAAGAATTTTGTTAATTTTTATATTCTTAGACAAAAAAATAATGTAACGTCATTAAAGTTATTTTCAACCAAGGCCTAAGTGTGTTTTTCTGTTTTTGGCAATAACTCTGATTTTTCAAAATACTTTGCAATAACCAGGCAAGTCCATCAGTTTTTTTAAATATTTTTTCATTTTATGTGTTTTAAAACTCAAAAATCTAAGTATTATTTACCTCAGGATCATCTTCACAAAAAAAAAAAAAAAAAAAAAAAAAAAAAAAAAAAAAAAAAAAAAAAAAAAAAAAAAAAAAAAAAAAAAAAAAAAAAAAAAAAAAAAAAAAAAAAAAAAAAAAAAAAAAAAAAAAAAAAAAAAAAAAATTAAAAAAAAAAAAAAAAAAAAAAAAAAAAAAATAAAAAAAAAAAAAAAAAAAAAAAAAAAAAAAAAAAAAAAAAAAAAAAAAAAAAAAAAAAAAAAAAAAAAAAAATAAAAAATTAAAAAAAAAAAAAAAAAAAAAAAAAAAAAAAAAAAAAAAAAAAAAAAAAAAAAATAAAAATAAAAAAAAAATAAAAAATATAAAATAAATCATACACTCATGAAATTTAAAACTTGGACACCACAATTTCTGTAAACAAAAGTTTGCACATTGTGAAGCGGGCTTAAGGGTATCATTTACAATTCTAACAGCAGGTAGTCTCAGCAGGGGTTATCTTATAGAAGGACTGTAGAATGAATCATTACACTAAGCACGTTTTAGAAAATAGGTAATTTACGTTGCTTACTTAATTTTTTCTTTAAAGAATATATTTGAAGGTATCGCTAATTAAACACCATAGCTCGATTAATTATCGAATCAAAATTTTGTTTAGGAAATGTTTACAAAATAAAATTAGAAATAATTTTGATTTAAAAACGTCTACAAGCAATAACTTTTAAATTAAATCAAAAACTAAACATGGTTATTTGGGTTGACTGATTATTACTTATTTTTAAATAAATCTAACCTACTAATTATTGTAAGTTATTAAAAAAATCATTAAACTCTCTATTCATAATATTTAGTCCTTACAAAATGTATATTTTATGACGTTTCATTTTTTCTGTAGTTAATATAAAAAGTGAAAATAAAAACTAAGGCAATTCTTATTGTCAACGTATATATTTAGTTTTTGACAAGAATTTATTACATAATTATAATTAAGATACCAAGTTATAGTTTAAAATTAAATGAAAACTTTTTTTTAAATAAAGGTATTACTATATAAATAAATATAAGAAATCAATAATGGGTGTGACCTCCATTATTATTGATACATTCTTGGAGGCGTCTGCTCATTGACGCTATCAAGGTATCAATATAATTAATATTAATCGTTTCCCATGCGGTATCAATGGCTGCAATTAGTGCATTACGGTTTACTGGTATAAAATTTGGCCCTTGTTGTCTTCGGATAACAGCAAGTATTCGAGCCCAAACATTTTCGATAATGTTAAAATCTGGGCTTTTGCTGGCCAGGGTAACAGCTCCAAGTTATTTGCTTGTATCCAGTTGCGCACAACCTGCGAAGTATAGGGTCATCATATCCCGATAGTTAATTATCGAATGTTCCAAGAAAATATGTGTAAATAGTAAATGGAATCTACTAACGTAACGTTAAGTCGTTAATTATAGTTACATAACTCTCCTTTCATAAGATATAGTTCATATTAATATGCTTATTGTAAAGCTTCGTACACACCTGAACAACAAACCGAGGAACAAACAGAACAACGAACCGAACGGCAATCGGAACATTAATTTGGACGGTGCTACGTACGAATTTTAGAACAGATTCGCAAGTCCTGATTGTTCCACGAACGGTTTGCGGCGTTCCCGCAACTTGTCGGTTTTTTCTCCGACATCAAAGAAAATGCGCGCGAATGCGTTTGCAGGTTTGGACGAATCTAAACAAAACGGCGAACAAACTTATGCGGGAGAATTAAATTATTTATTTTTGTCCTCCCTTTTGTGGGTTTGTTGTGTTTTAGGTAATATTATGGAGTTGACAGAAGAAAAATGTTTTAAATTAATCAGTGTTTAAGAATGCAAGAAAAAATGATGTCCCTATTAGCATCATTTGGGCGGGAAATTTCCAAAATAAAAAAAGCGAAGTAAATTATAATTTTTACTCTTCTTTGTGCGTAAAAATTTGGTTGGCACTATCTTCTTGTTTTCCGCAATTTTCTCTCAATAATAAATATATATGAACTGAAAACTACTGAAAATAATTATGGGAACAGCACAAACGTTCCGTTTGTTGTTCGGATTGTGGAAATCATAAAAGATCGTTTGTCGTTCTGTTTGACTTTCGGTTCGTTGTTATGTTTGTTGCTCGGTTTGTTGTTCAGGTGTGTACGAAGCTTTACAACTTAAGCAACAATTTTTGGCGAATAAAGATTAGTTTGTGATGTAATATTAGAAACACAAATTTATATCATATCAAATTTATGACAACTTAAAACCAAGAACGTGTATGTTATTGCTAAGAAATTATTAAGGAAAAGCGCAATTGCAGTGTAAATATTTATAATTAGATATTTTCGAAAGTTTATAAGTCCTCTATTGTAATCTTAATACTTAAAAGAAAATCCTGTCCATTAGCATTATAAGGAAATGGCTTTTACTTTATGAATAAGTTTCAATAACAATAGAATATCCTTGCTTGTTTAATTTACTTCCTTTGAGTCATATTGCTCTAAGGGTTGTTACATTGGTCATTAGAAGTATGTAATAAATAAACAATTACCTACTGTTTGAGAAGGGGTAGTGTGAACCAATAAATAAAGTAAGAAATGTAAATTCCATTTTAGTTTAAAATTTCAAGTGTTGTGAAAATGCCACCTCATCTCGGTGCTGATTTGAAAGCGCGGATTGTTTCGAATTAGCGGCGGGCCGTAGCGTGCGTGAAATTTCACGTATGTTAGATATACCAAAAGCACCGTAGGGCATTACCGAGTAAAATGGAATCTTGAACACACTTTGAAAGAGCCATCGGAAGTGGTAGACCTAAAGTATCTACACGTGCTCAAGATCTCGAGTTGTTTCATTACGTAACAGAACAACCATTTGCTACATACTCCAGGGCTATAGCAGATACACATTTTCCCGGATGCCGTATAACTGCACAAAAAGATTAAAGGAGATGGGAATAAAGAAGTATAATGCTGCTGCGAAAGAAGTTCTCAGTGACGAAAATATGAGACGTCGTCTGAATTTGCAAGGCGATATGTGAACGAACCTTGGAATTTTGGAATCGAGTGATTTTTAGCGACGAAAAACGTTCAATAGCCGCAACGATGGACCACTAAAAGTTTTTAGAATGGAAGGAACTCGTTACGAAAATAATCACATATGTCCTAAAAACGAAGTGGTTATTTTTCTGTGAATGTGTGGGGTTGGGTTAGCGCGCGGGGTCCAGGAGTTTGTTGGGCTATCGATGGACGTCTTGATTCTGCTGCGTATTTAGATATTTTGAAACTATTATGAAACCTTCAGTCGAAGTGTTTTATCCAGACGAAGATTATATTTTCCAACAAGTAAGTATTCTTATTTCACTATACTTTCTCCAAAAATAGTTCGGGATCTGTTGAATTAACATTTTCATAATGTATTTTTGTTGTTAAAGGACAACGCCCCTATTCATACTTCGCGGGTTGTGCGCAATTGATACGAGAAAATAACTTGAGCTGTTACCCTGGCCAGCAAAAGCCCAGATTTTAACATTATCGAAAATGTTTGGGCTCGAATACTTGCTGTTATCCGAAGACAACAAGGGCCAAATTTTATACCAGTAAACCGTAATGCACTAATTGCAGCCATTGATACCGCATGGGAAACGATTAATATTAATTATATTGATACCTTGATAGCGTCAATGAGCAGACGCCTCCAAGAATGTATCAATAATAATGGAGGTCACACCCATTATTGATTTCTTATATTTATTTATATAGTAATACCTTTATTTAAAAAAAAGTTTTCATTTAATTTTAAACTATAACTTGGTATCTTAATTATAATTATGTAATAAATTCTTGTCAAAAAACTAAATATATACGTTGACAATAAGAATTGCCTTAGTTTTTATTTTCACTTTTATATTAACTACAGAAAAAATGAAACGTCATAAAATATACATTTTGTAAGGACTAAATATTATGAATAGAGAGTTTAATGATTTTTTTTAATAACTTACAATAATTAGTAGGTTAGATTTATTTAAAAATAAGTAATAATCAGTCAACCCAAATAACCATGTTTAGTTTTTGATTTAATTTAAAAGTTATTGCTTGTAGACGTTTTTTAAATCAAAATTATTTCTAATTTTATTTTGTAAACATTTCCTAAACAAAATTTTGATTCGATAATTAATCGAGCTATGGTGTTTAATTAGCGATACCTTCAAATATATTCTTTAAAGAAAAAATTAAGTAAGCAACGTAAATTACCTATTTTCTAAAACGTGCTTAGTGTAATGATTCATTCTACAGTCCTTCTATAAGATAACCCCTGCTGAGACTACCTGCTGTTAGAATTGTAAATGATACCCTTAAGCCCGCTTCACAATGTGCAAACTTTTGTTTACAGAAATTGTGGTGTCCAAGTTTTAAATTTCATGAGTGTAC
>JALBCR010002827.1:145000-234026 GCA_030710515.1 Abscondita cerata | reverse complement strand
TTATGAAAAAGCGCAATTGCAGTGTAAATATTTATAATTAGATATTTTCGAAAGTTTATAAGTCCTCTATTGTAATCTTAATACTTAAAAGAAAATCCTGTCCATTAGCATTATAAGGAAATGGCTTTTTACTTTATGAATAAGTTTCAATAACAATAGAATATCCTTGCTTGTTTAATTTACTTCCTTTGAGTCATATTGCTCTAAGGGTTGTTACATTGGTCATTAGAAGTATGTAATAAATAAACAATTACCTACTGTTTGAGAAGGGGTAGTGTGAACCAATAAATAAAGTAAGAAATGTAAATTCCATTTTAGTTTAAAATTTCAAGTGTTAGAAAATGCCACCTCATCTCGGTGCTGATTTGAAAGCGCGGATTGTTTCGGAATTAGCGGCGGCCGTAGCGTGCGTGAAATTTCACGTATGTTAGATATACCAAAAAGCACCGTAGGGCATTACCGAGTAAAATGGAATCTTGAACACACTTTGGAAAGAGCCATCGGAAGTGGTAGACCTAAAGTATCTACACGTGCTCAAGATCTCGAGTTGTTTCATTACGTAACAGAACAACCATTTGCTACATACCCAGGGCTATAGCAGATACACATTTTCCGGATGCCGTATAACTGCACAAAAAGATTAAAGGAGATGGGAATAAAGAAGTATAATGCTGCTGCGAAAGAAGTTCTCAGTGACGAAATATGAGACGTCGTCTGGAATTTGCAAGGCGATATGTGAACGAACCTTTGGAATTTTGGAATCGAGTGATTTTAGCGACGAAAAACGTTCAATAGCCGCAACGATGGACCACTAAAAGTTTTTAGAATGGAAGGAACTCGTTACGAAAATAATCACATATGTCCTAAAAACGAAGTGGTTATTTTTCTGTGAATGTGGGTTGGGTTAGCGCGCGGGGTCCAGGAGTTTGTTGGGCTATCGATGGACGTCTTGATTCTGCTGCGTATTTAGATATTTTGGAAACTATTATGAAACCTTCAGTCGAAGTGTTTTATCCAGACGAAGATTATATTTTCCAACAAGTAAGTATTCTTATTTCACTATACTTTCTCCAAAAATAGTTCGGGATCTGTTGAATTAACATTTTCATAATGTATTTTTGTTGTTAAAGGACAACGCCCCTATTCATACTTCGCGGGTTGTGCGCAATTGGATACGAGAAAATAACTTGGAGCTGTTACCCTGGCCAGCAAAAGCCCAGATTTTAACATTATCGAAAATGTTTGGGCTCGAATACTTGCTGTTATCCGAAGACAACAAGGGCCAAATTTTATACCAGTAAACCGTAATGCACTAATTGCAGCCATTGATACCGCATGGGAAACGATTAATATTAATTATATTGATACCTTGATAGCGTCAATGAGCAGACGCCTCCAAGAATGTATCAATAATAATGGAGGTCACACCCATTATTGATTTCTTATATTTATTTATATAGTAATACCTTTATTTAAAAAAAAGTTTTCATTTAATTTTAAACTATAACTTGGTATCTTAATTATAATTATGTAATAAATTCTTGTCAAAAACTAAATATATACGTTGACAATAAGAATTGCCTTAGTTTTTATTTTCACTTTTATATTAACTACAGAAAAAATGAAACGTCATAAAATATACATTTTGTAAGGACTAAATATTATGAATAGAGAGTTTAATGATTTTTTTTAATAACTTACAATAATTAGTAGGTTAGATTTATTTAAAAATAAGTAATAATCAGTCAACCCAAATAACCATGTTTAGTTTTTGATTTAATTTAAAAGTTATTGCTTGTAGACGTTTTTAAATCAAAATTATTTCTAATTTTATTTTGTAAACATTTCCTAAACAAAATTTTGATTCGATAATTAATCGAGCTATGGTGTTTAATTAGCGATACCTTCAAATATATTCTTTAAAGAAAAAAATTAAGTAAGCAACGTAAATTACCTATTTTCTAAAACGTGCTTAGTGTAATGATTCATTCTACAGTCCTTCTATAAGATAACCCCTGCTGAGACTACCTGCTGTTAGAATTGTAAATGATACCCTTAAGCCCGCTTCACAATGTGCAAACTTTTGTTTACAGAAATTGTGGTGTCCAAGTTTTAAATTTCATGAGTACAACGTAAAAAACAAAGGTCAATGGGAATCTCCTTGCATTGCGCCTGTAGATATTGGAATTTTATTAAATGTTTATCTATTTGCTTTTTAGAATCATGGTTGCACTAGCATAAAAGTTTTATAGCAAGTCTATAGTTTTACCATATACAGGGTTTTCAAACTTATGTCGGCATTATTGCTAACTTTGTTATTATTAGAGCTACAGAGTCGGTTAAATAGGCAAACTAGTAGCATTCGTTTCCCTCATCAATATCGTAAAAACGAATAAAAATCGAACATCGCGTTCGCGAGTTATGTCAAATTGTTCCATTTTTCAAATAATCAAATGCAATATTCTCAATCGATAGGAAATTAAATATTGAACAAAAGTATCCCATTATTTTTTATCCTAAAGTCAAAAATAACAGAGCTAAAGTCAAATATGACAGAGCTGTTGATGATTTTTCAAATTGGTTAAGATAGCTGTGTTAGTTATAACTTTGCCTTACAATAAAGTAGAAAGTAAGAAGAACTCGTGGGTAGTCGAGTAGTAATGCCAAGAACGTAATCAAATTTACTAGTCGGAAAACCGTTGGTTCAGGCGGTTTGAATGTTGTTCACGGCAGACACTTTCGTGATAGCGATAGATTAACATACAAAATTCACGGTGGCTATATCCAGCAGAAATGGTAAATGAAATTAAAAATCCATGAAGCGAAAGGGTATGGTTTATTTTAATTTATTCTGTGAACATTAAAAGAAAAATTCAAATTAGATGCTAAAAAACGTCACCGTCTTGGTTCAAGCATTTTTGAGCCCGCCTATAAACGCTTTTAGTAAACTCTTTTGAAAACCCTGTATACCTAGACAGTGAAATTATTAACAAAACATGAAAAAAAAATTTTTAATTTAACGCTCTGTATTTTTTTCCACATCAATATTTTATTAAGGAATATTAGGTCCTATGGTCATATTGTAGCCTAAACAACCCGCCCTTAGCCTATGTCCCAATTGTTATATATCACCCTGTAGATATTTGTCGTAAAGACACTAACTCTATGAAGTTTATAACAAATGATTCCACCCATAGTATGCAACATAAACTTGCATCTTGCAACTTTTTGGTTTATAAAGTATTACATTTTCCATTGTCAAAACAAAACTTTGATAAAGAACTGCGAAATATTAAGCATATCGCTACCTACAACGGTTTTCAAGAATCAATTGTCACAAACATAATTAGAAAACATAAACATAAGTTAAACATTAAAAAACATTACAACGTTAGGAACTAGTAATAGCAAAATAGATAAGAAATATGTCAAATTACCAAATTATCCTACATACACAAAAGGTCTTCAAAACATATTTTCAAAATTTGATTATAAAACAGTAACCTCTAGTAGCAACAACTTGCAAAATCTTTAGGAATCCAAAAGACTCAATAGAAATGTGTGATAAATCGGGAATATATAAAATAAATTGTAAACACTGTAACCCAAGTATATATAGGGCAAACCAAGAGACCTATTAAAACTCGTTTTAAAGAGCACTTAGCTCATGTCAAATATCATCGCACAGATAGGTCCAGTGTTACCATGCATATGCTTTGAAAATGGCCATAGAGTAGGTGACATTGAATTAATTAAGAGAGTAGATAATAAATCTTGTGAAAGTTTAGAAATTTATAAAAACAGAAATTTGCTTATTAATTATAATGATAACGGTCTATTAAGATTTTCGGAATTATTTAAGCTTATCTAAGAATCAATTAAGTTTAATGATGCGTGACACGCATATAGTATATATAAGCTTCCTATTGTTTTTAATTTTAGTATCGGAATCGCTGATGATGACAGCTTAGTTATTGAAACACGTGTTCGAGTCAAGTTTTTTGGTGCAGTTTTTGGTGTTTTCTGTTTGTTGATTTAATAAACCGATTCGACAATTCCAGTCGCCTCCTATAATTATATTTTCGTCTAACCTTTTTGATTCAGATGAACAAGTAGATCTTCAAACAAATCCTTACACACGTCTATGTCTAAACTAGGTTTCCAATATACGCATCCCAAAGTCACACTGTCATTTTTACCAATTATTTTTATAAACACCCACAGATTTGATACATCAATTAGTTCCCATTGTAAATCCTTCGAAACATAAACAAAAATTCCACCACTAGCTCTTCCATTTGACTTTTCTTTTGTTGCACTTAAAATTACACATTGAAATTTATCAGATAAGCAATTTTTAATTTAATTTTTTCCTGCAAAAAAGTTTCATTGAGACAAATTACATCGTGATTAATTAAACTGTTAATTTCACAATTACTTAATTTGTTTAAATTATTAATACCTTCTATATTCCAAAACGAAACACTTAAAACATTTCTAAATTTGCATGTATTTACATATTTAAGTGGTTCCCGTTTTTTGCGTCTAACATTGCAGATTAATATTCCATACAAACCAATCATCGTTTACTTTCAGTTTATTATAAAAACCTCACTAAGTTACCTTTATTTCATTCCGCTTTGTCTCTTTCTCTGATCACTTTTTGTATTTTCCTTTCTTGGACTGTTAAATCATTGTTGATGTATACTTGGCGGTTTTTAATTACATTCTTTCTTTTTATTATATCCAACTTATCAGTAAAATTTAAAAACTTTAAGAGTATCAATTTGTTGTTACGATTTTCTATTAAGACGGTTTTTTTTATTGCATGTTGTATCTTAAACTGTTCTGTAAAAAATTGTTGTACTAATTCTTCTACGTTTGCTTGTATTCCAGACTTCTTAGATTTCTTTTTTTCTTTCCTCCTTCTCTCTGTATTCTTCTAGTTGATTTATCCTTCTTTCTAAGTCGCTCTTTTCTGCTTTCACTGTTTTTCTTTATCTTCATATCTTTGCTTGAGAATAAAAAACTCTTTTTTAATTTCCAAATTGTCTTGTCTAATAAATAGCACTAATTTCTTCTAATATCTTTAGATGAATTTGATTCATTTCCATTTCTGATTCCGTTCATTTTATCTTTTTTTTCTTTGATTGTTGTCTTAGATCTCCAATGCTGGCAGTGATGTTAGATCGAAGAACAAAGTTATCCATTTTTTTTTATTTCTTTTTCAAGATTAGATGTACCTATAGAATTGATTTGGGTTAATGCAGTTGAAAGTGATTGTAGTGCGTAAATTTTGCTTATATACCTTGTATGTTAGTTTGTGTTATCGTTATCAGTAGCATTTTTCGCCTTGAAATTTTTAAATATCCAACACGATCTTATTGCACTTTTATAAATGAAAGTTTTATTGTGGTTGTCTGTTTGATAATTACCAGATTGGCGTGACAATAACCTGCAAATGGATTTCATATATTTTAATTGATAGATAGTAAGTAAATAGTTTATAACACACAATTATGCACGTCCGTTCTTAACGACTGATCGAACTAAACTCAATCAATCAAAAGGAGTAAGTGCAGGTGCTTTAGTTTTAATTTTTTTAATTTTGAAAAACATAGTCGTGCCATTCGACATTGTTTTTCAATAGTTGCGTTAATGGGTGCACAAATTCGGTCATGTTTAGTCATCAGTGACGGCTCGTGGTCAATCATGCTGGGGGTCAAATTAATTTAAAAATAGGTATACTTAAAAAATATATAAATAACTCAAATGCACCGCAAAATTTTATACAATCTACCATTTTGTTCAAAATATAGCGATTTATCGAAACATTTTCATTAAAATCTCTACATTTCCTACGGTTGCAAAATTTACCCAGCATTTCATGTGTTCTGCAGACGAAGCATGTTTTTTTATTTTCTCTTTTAAATGTTTTAAATCGCTTACACCGGATTTGCACCATAACGAGTCTTTAGAAAATAATAAACAAACAAAACAGTAAAATACGTTTGATACTTCACAACCACATATACAGTCAGCTAAATCGTACATTACCTTGCGAAAGTTTCGATGAACATCTTTATTTTTGTCTTTGCCAGTTTGTCGTAAACTTAGTTGTGGCTAAGGACGACCATTAGCCTTGAACTCAGCAAATTTTGTAAAATTAAGTTCGTTAGCACTTTTTAGTTGTTTAAGTTTCTGCGCTACCGACATTTTCTATAATAGCGCATGCACACGCGAACCAAAAATAGTATTTTACAAAACAACACAACAACAGTAAAAATATCAATATAAATTCTTAAATTGATTTAAAACACGCGAAAAATCAAATCAAAATCGAGCGTAGATGTACACCGTATTCGAAGTCAACGTAAACTGCGGACCCGGCTCATGACCCAAAGTTGATTATTGCTTCGGACGTTCGCGTTTATTCGGGCGCTGCACGTTTTTCGAGTTTTTCCGGGTAGATCTAATTCAATGAGGACAATTCGCACCGCCAGCCTAAGGTTGAGGAGGATGAATTACGAACCACAGCCGATAAATTTTAAGTTATTATACTTGCGAATTTTGCGAGTAAATTACCTATTTTAATAAAACGCGTAATAATTAATATTTTTTATATATTGTCAAAATTTTTGGGAGGTGATTGACCAAATGACCCTATGGCTAAGCCGCCACTGTTTAGTCTATACTTTCTACGTAATTGAATGATTATATAATTGGTAGGTTCTTTTTTAATTTCCAAATTGTCTTGTCAAATGGCACTAATTTCTTCTAATATATTTAGCTGAATTTGATGCATATCCATTTCATGTACTACTGGTTCATGTATACTACATGTCCTTATTTACTACTTCTACTTTACTTTGTGATCCTATAATTCTTTGTAACTCCTCTTTACATTTCGGTTTTTCTAATGCAACTAATGATTCTACCCGATCAGGATCTATTTCTATTCCTGCACTGGAAAAAATTGTCTCATAAATTTGACTTGTTTGAATTTGTATTGAAATTTGTCTTTGTTAAATTTTGTGTTAAACTTTCTTGCCCTTATTATTTTTTTAACCGTTAAAGTATGCTCTCTTTTGTCTTTACCCGTTACGATCATATTGTCATGACAAATAATTAAATTATTAATATGGCTAACATTTTGCTTAAGTGTTTCTTCAAAAAGATCCTGTGAATTCGATAAACCGTAATGTAAAACTAAATACCTATATATTCCGAAAGGTGTAGAAAAGCAACATTTCCACGATGATTCCTCGTCCTGCTATTCTGACAAATCAAAAACTGAAAAACGTTTCTTATCTTTTACCTATGACGTGATTTCGTCAATAGTTGTAACTAATCTAGGTTTTCTTACAATATGTTTGTTGAGACCTGAAGGATCAAGACGTAGACGTATTTTACCATTCTGTTTTTCTGTCCTATTTATTATTTAACTCATTTATATAAACTACAGCTTTTCTTTTGACTAGCCTATCTAATTCGTTTTTAAATGCAGTTCTTATTGCGTTTGGTATTTTAATATAACCTCCTTTAAGGTAGGACGTGCTCTGCTAAACTTTTATTATACAATTCGTGTATTAAGCAAAAAATTAGTGAATAAGTGCAACATAAAAGTGTCCTTTTTTTGTAGTGATGGATGGCAAGAAAACAAATAATTGCACAAACTGCAATCAAATTATAAAAAAGGATTAAAATGTGATTTATGTTTAATGGGCGTTCATAAAAATTGTACGTTTTTATCAGCATCTGAAATAAAATGTTTACCGTTACAAAGTAGAAAAAATTGCTATTATTATGTACTTCATGTAAATATTTCATGTCAAGAATTCCAAAAATGTTAGAAATGTTTCATGGTATGGAAAAGGAGGTAAAAGAACTTAAATTTAAAATTAATGATTTAAAACAAGAATTAAAAAATAACAAGTAATCAAGATAAAGAACAGAAGACTTATTGTACTGTATTAAAAGGCTCAATAACAAACTGAATACTCAAGTTCTTACGCAACTACCATTGTTAGTAGTAAAAACCAAAAGAAATACAAAATTCAGCTAAAACGAAAAACTGAATTAAAAAGCAAAATAAATCCAAACCAGTTGAATGTAGGAGTAAGAAATATTAAAGAAGGAAAAAAAAGGATTAGTAATAGTTAGATGTTCAAACAACACCAACTTTTTAAGTTCTGAAAAATGCAATTGAAACGTTTAACAGTAATTTTAGAAGTTACAGTTCTAAAAATAAATTGCCGAGAGATAAAAATACCCAGCTTACACGGCAGTACGACAAAACCGAAATAGAAGCAGAAATTAGACACCAAAATTCATGAGTGCAACCTGAAGATATGCTTAAAGTAGTGCATAAAGACCTACAGATAAATAGATGTTTTAAATACCAAGGATATTTTCACAAAATTATCACCTTTACTAAAGATAAGATATGTCAATACTGTGCGCAAGAACATGAAGATGAACTCTGCCAACATGTATACAAAAAGTGTATCAATTGCTTAAATGCTAATGAGGGATATTAGATAAAATTCAACATTGATCATTGTGTGTCAGATCCAACTTGCCCATCCACATTATACCATATGAATGTAGCCCGAAGCAGAATTGATTATGGCTCTTAATGGTACTAACAAATCAAGAATATATATTAGACAGTTTAGAAAGTTCTGCAAACTATCAAACATCATTAGTAATCCTCATTTGCGTTTCCCCTCCTTTTTTTGTCATGTCATCGTCCATAAATTGTTCGATCTTTTGAGCATGTTTGTCTTTTGTAAATTATTTCTTTTGTCACCAAATGAGTTCATTTTTTACTAATACTATTCCATCCGCTATTTTTTCTGCATTATCTACTTTCCGCACAATTCCTAGTTTTTCGTTATCAACATTTCCTCAACTTTTTATTGATTTCTTGTCCTCCTTTATTGTGAAACCTTTTATTATCAGATTATTTTTTCGCTTTTTTTTCCATAATTCTATCTATTCTATTTTCTAACTTTTCAACCTTTTCCTCTAGTACCTGACATTTTTCCTCGTATCTCTTTGTTATTCTTTTTAATTCTTCTTTCATTTCCTTCAACTCTTCATTGGTTTTTTCAGCTCTTCATTGGTTTTTTTCCTGCTGCTCTCTCATTTTTTTAATTTCTTTTAACGTCTCCCACTACATTTCCCTTATACCCACTTCCTCATTTTCTTTCCATCTGTAGTGATCTCTACGTCTTCTTACTTCTTTGCATTACACTTTCTAAATTCTCTTGCTTCCATCTACTACTTCTTGCACTTGAACTCTCTGAATCAGTCATTTTACTTACTTATTTTTTTGTATTATTATTCTTAACTTTATTTTTATTTAATTTTAACCCTTAGACTCTGCCTCTATTTTACTTTAATTATTATATTGTTTCTATTCACAACACCGAAGAGCATAAAATCCGTATTATATTTACTCGTATGCTATCTCGCGTACTGCATTATCGCTTATCACTCATACAATTCGTTCTACTATCACTATCGCTACGGCATAAGCACCTGCTTGATCTTTGTATCACTACCACAAATGCTTACTTAATTTATTAATCGTAATATCAAATCTTTTCTACTAACTAACTGTCTTTTAACACACTTAAATTTAAACGTCGTACTCCAACACATTCAAACTCCGAATCTTTATTTGGTGGTTATGTTTAAAATTTACTTAATTTACAAATAATTGAAGTTTCACACTAATTAGGCTGCGCCATGTTTAATGTTTTATACATTGTATTGAAACCATTCATTTATTAAATACTGTGTATGAAAAGGTTTAGGGTAGCGGGTAGATACTTATCTATGGTCCCGATAGGTGATAGATCTACTTCAGGGATGCGCCCCTGCCCACGCGAGCCTTGGTTCATCTTCCAAAAACCGTACGGAACAAACCACTGTCCCATCCTCAGCCCATCACCAAACCTAATATTCCATTCCCAGTACCTCCTAAAAATAACCCACTACCAACCCGCACTAGCCAGCGTGGTAGCGAAACGGCTAATATACCCCTTACATTTTAAACCATGACAGACAAACCTAAACACGACCCTCAGTCCCCGGCGGCTCTAATATCCCCGGCCAAGGTGGCGGCTGGAACAGAGTTGGAGCAGAGGTGCTAAGAATCACCGAAAGAAATCAGGCCACCACGGAAAACGACAGATGCATATTGCTTGTTATAATGTCCAAACCCCTCCTATCGGAGGCAAGGCTGTTGGAAATGGAAGAAGAATTAAAAGAGATAAAGTGGGATGTGGTCGGCATTAGCGAGATGAGACGTAGAGGAGAAGAGCAAAAAATACTTAAATCCGGCCATATGCTTCATTACAGGGAGAAGAAGGCTCATCAAATGGCGGAGTCGGTTTCTTCGTACATAAGAGACATATACCAGATATTATAAAGATCGAAAGCGTATGCCCGAGAGTTATCTATTTAGTTCTAAAGCTAAGCTCAAGATATAAACTTAAAATCATACAGGCATATGCACCAACAACGAGCCATTCAGATGAAGAAAACGAGGAATTCTACGAAGACGTCAAAACCGCTCTACGAAAAACAAAAACGCATTACACGATCTTGATGGGGACTTTAACGCCAAACTGGGCTTCAAGAAAGATCATGCAGAAATAGCGATGGGCAACTTTGGTTATGGCGAAAGAAATGAGAGAGGAGATCAACTCATTGACTTTTTACACCAGGAACGTCTTTATGCAATGAATTCATTCTTCGATAAAAAGCCTCAGCGTAAATGGACCTGGATAAGCCCAAACGGAAAAACAAAGAACGAAATAGATTTTATAATGACTAACAGAAAAGAGATTATACAAGACATCGTAGTTGTGAATAAATTTTCTCTTGAAGTGACCATAGAATGGTCCGAGCAAGAGTATGCTTCAACATCAAGAAAGAAAGAACAAAAATGATACATCAAAACAAAAAGGAAATGGCACCCCCGGAAAACATCAGACTATACCAAGACTGCATCAATGAAAACTTATCTACCCTCGAAGAAACGGACATAGAACAAATTAACACCAACATAGTGACAGCTATGAAAGAGGCCGAGAATGTATGTCCAGTGAACAAGAAAAATGAGAAACTGAGCCAACATACGAAAACCTTTTGGCCGAAAGAAGGAAACTTAGGGACAAGTATGATACAAACCTTGCAGAGCTGAGAAACCTCAACAAGCAGATTCAAAAGGAAATTCGAAAGGACATCAGACAACACAACACGAGAGAAATATCCAGAGTGATAGAAGAAAACAAAAGTTTAAAAGTTCTGAGACAAAGCATGGCAAAGGGAAAGAAGAACATACACAGATTGAAGGATAAACAGGGACAAGTTGTTAACGACAGAGAAAAAATTTTAGAGGTTGTCGAGGGGTTTTACCGAGAACTTTATAGAGAACCAGAACAACAAGAAGAACACCAACCTTTAACAAAGATAATAAACCAAGGCTCAGAAGAGATGCCGGATATAACACTGCAAGAGATACAAGGGCCCTACAGGAAATGAAGAACAATAAATCTCCGGGGACGATGGAATAGTGATCGAGGCAATAAATGTGCTGGGGAAAGACTCCTGAGGACCCTAACTAGACTCTTTAATAAATGCTTAGGAGAAGCGACAACGCCAACTCAGTGGAGCAACGCAGAGGTAATTCTGCTGCACAAAAAGGGATATTGCCGATCTCTCAAATTATCGTCCTATAAGCCTACTTTCTCATGTGTACAAGATCTTTACAAAGATACTCACAAAGAGACTAAAAAATAAATTAGAACTTTACCAACCAAGAGAACAGGCAGGTTTTAGGTCGGGATATGGCACAAACGATCACCTACTGGTAATAAAAAACTTAATTGAGAAATGTGCCGAATACAATAAACCTTTTGGTGTTGATATTTGTTGACTACGAAAAGGCTTTCGACACAATAAATCAACAAAAATGTTAGAAGCTTTAACGGAATGTCGAATAGATCACCGCTACATAAATATAATAAAACATATATACAAAATGCTACAGCGAGAGTAAGAGTAGGAGATCAACAAACAAATAAATTCCCCATAGGACGTGGAGTTAGACAAGGAGACACCATATCGCCAAGACTCTTCACTACGCTACTAGAGTATTCATGCAAAAGAGCTAACCTGGATGAAAAGGGCATAAATATAAATGGCGAGTGGCTCAGTCACCTGAGATTCGCCGACGATATAGTCTTGATAGCCGACCAAATGGATGATGCCAGGGATTTGTTGGAGACGCTCTATCTCTCCCGAGAGGTGGGACTAAAATGAACATGGCCAAAACACAAATTATGACAAACCTCGTGCTCAGCGAAAGCATAGCTGTTGCTGGAAAGGCAATTGAGCAAACTGTGTCATACAAATATCTGGGGCATGAGATTTGCATAGGCAGAGACAATCAAACAATCGAACTTAACCGACGCATAAGACTTACCTGGGTAGCCTTCGGAAAATTAAGCCATGTGTTCAAGTCAGACCTTCCAACGTGCCTTAAAAGAAAGACTTTTGATCAGTGTATATTGCCTGTATTGACCTATGGAGCAGAAACATTAACACTGACCAGAAAACGATACACAAAACTCCGTGTGGCACAGAGGGCGATGGAACGGGTAATGCTTGGCATTTCTATTAGAGACAGAGTCCCAAACAGGGAAATACGACAAACAACAAAAGTAGTAGATGCAATAGAGAGAATAACCACACTCAAATGGAACTGGGCAGGGCATGTCGCCAGACTGACAGATAACAGATGGACCAAGCGAATATTGGAATGGAGACCAAGACAGGAAGCGTATCGAAATAGGGGACGCCCTCCAACGAGATGGACCGATGACCTAAAGCGTTGCCAGGAAACTGATGCAGGCGGCGCAGGATCGAAGCACATGGAAGAGATTAAGGAGGCCTATATCCAGCAGTGGATACAAGAAAGGGCTGTTTGATGATGATGATGATGATGAAAAGGTTTCTAGTACATATGTGTGACAACTTGCAGAGAGATACATTACATTGGCCGTGTTCCTATATATCTAAATATATCGTAACGCATATACAACATACGTTTCATCATTAGAATTATCGGAATAGTAAAATTTGAAGTTACAACGCTTTTCTTCAGTAGCAAGTTTCAAAATCTTTGCTCATCATTTACACACTACACCGGATCACAAAAGACTAAATAATGTTACTAGAGTTAAGTGACTTATAATACTTTATTGGTAATATTTCTAGAGAAAGAAATCTAACTGAAGTTCAAATCAAAAGTGACAGTTTTCATTGTTATAAATTATGAAAGGTTAGAAATACAATGAACAGAAACTATTAAAAATACGATGCGAACATGAGACAAAAGTGATCTTTAGTCTGTTTAACAAATAAGAAAATAAATCGTAGATATTCATGTAGAATACAAAAAACAATTACTTGACTTTCTATAGAAATAATGTAATACGCTTAAAGCCGTATGCGCTTATGTTGGATACTCACTTCCGTTTTCGGCCTGTGTTTACCTATTGTTTGTTTAACTTTCATTCTTCTGATACTATCTATACTGTTTCTTTGCCCTACAAATTCCTTTTCGTATTTGTTTTTCGCTCTCATAGTAGAATATACTGTTGAGCTATACTTGCTCATTTTTTGTAAATGATCTATTGTAGTATATCTTTTTCTACTTCCCGATTAGTTAATATCATATTTTCCCGATATTTAATCAGAATAAGCTTATTAAATACTTTATGAATAAAAATATGATCCATTATTTTAAATATTGGTTATTTATATATATAAACTATTTATTCTTTGAGCAATCCAATATTATATTTATTTATTATTTATTTTACTAGTTTCAAATCAACTCAAAGATTCTTACCAATTTAGCTAACATTTTTTCACAAAAATTAAATATAAATAATAATCTTGAATTAAGCGGCATATACCAACTACTATGCTACAAATTCTATTAGACATGCTCTTAAAAAAGATGTTATCATAATGTAAACAAACCAGTAACATTATCAGTTCAACGGGATTAGGGGCACTTTTGCTGCAGAATAATTTACCTGTGGCTTATGCTTCCAAGGTTTTAAGAGGAACTCAAATTGAAAAAGAATTACATGTAGTAATGTGGGGATTAAATAAATTTCAGGAATAAATTTTTGGTAAAAAGATGTAATAGTAGAAAATGATCATCTTCCATTAGCAACCATTTAAAGAAACCGTTAAATCAAGCACCAATAAGACTTCAAGGAATGCTACTACAAATTATGTAATACGATTTTGAGTTTAAATACAGAAAAAGAAACAAAATTATTAATTACCGATACATTATTGCATGCTTACTTGAAGGACAAAGATAGTGAATTTTATTAAGACTGGGATAGAGAGGTTTAAGCTCATGTTAGATTAATAAATTCACACATAAATTCATCCGATAAACGGTTACAAGAAATAAAAAAACAAATAATTGTAGACTTAGAAATGCAAGAATTTAAAAAAATATTTTAACAGATGGCCAAATTAAAAAAAGTGTCCCAGATAACATATAACAGTATTATTAATATTGGTCTGAATTAACATTTGTGTATGATGTTATACACAAAGGACAGACAATTTTAATTTCGGAAAACTTTAAGAAAAAATAATTACATTACAATCATTCAAGCTATAAATTATATTATTATAAATATTTAGTAAATTAGCAAAAGAATCAATTTTTTTCACTCATCATCATCAATCAGCCTTCAACGTCCACTGCTGGACATAGGTCTTCCTCATGGCCCTCCACTTTTGTCTGTCCTGTCCTTGCTGGATCCAGTTGCTTGCCACTCTCTTCAGGTCATCGGTCCAACGCGTTGGTGGTCTTCCTCTACTCCGTTTATCGGCGCGCGGTCTCCATTCCAGGAGCCTTTTGTCCACCTGTCATCCCCCATTCTTGCCACGTGTCCAGCCCACTTCCACTTCAATGACGTTACTCTCTCTATGATGTCTGTTACCGCCGTTCTTCGGCGAAGATCCTGATTTGTAACATGGTCTCGTAAACTCAATCCAAGCATTGATCTCTCCATTTTGCGTTGGGTCACCTTCAGCTTTCTGGCAGATGTTGTTGTTAAAGTTAGGTCTCTGCTCCATATGTGAGTACCGGCAGGACGCATTTGTCAAATACTTTCCTTTTCTGACATATGGGAAGGTCGCTCTTAAATATATGTTTCAGTCTACCATAGGCTGCCCATCCAAGGTTGATCCTTCTTTGTAATTCGCATGTTTGATTATCTCTGGATATTCGTATTTCATGACCTAGATACATATATTTTTCCACCAGTTCGATGTCGGTATGATCGATCTTTATTTTCTCGCTCATTACAAGGTTTGCCATGATCTTTGTCTTCGAGAAGTTTATCTTCAGTCCAACGCCGGAACACGCCTCTCTCAGTTCATTCAGCATTTCTTTTGCTTCTCTCTGGTTGTCGGTTGTTAGGACAATATCATCCGCAAAACGAAGGTGACTCAGTTTACGACCGTCTATGTTTATACCCCTGTTTTCCCAGTCTAATCCCTTGAAAGCATGCTCCAAAACGGTTATAAATAATTTTGGAGACATGGTGTCTCCTTGTCTCACTCTCTTTTGATGTTAATATTGTTGCTCGCTTCATGCAATCTAATCTTCATGGTAGCGTTTTTGTAAATATTATAGATTAGTTGTGTGTATCTATAATCTATTCGGCATTCCTTCAGAGCATCTATTATAGCTTTCAATTCGATAGTGTCGAATGCCTTGTGGAAATCTATGAACAGAAGGACCAGGGGTCTATTATACTCTAAGTTTTTTCGATGAGGGTCTTCACACTTTGCAGATGGTCGTTTGTTCTGAAACCGAACGAAATCCGGCTTGTTCGCTGGGTTGGTAGAGTTCAAATTTGTTTTCGAGTCTTGTTGTTAAGATTCTGGTAAACAGCTTGTATATATGACTAAGGAGAGTTATGGACGATAATTTTCCAAGTCCGCTTTATCGCCCTTTTATGAAGCAATATGGTGGTTGCCACGTGCCACTTGTCGGGGATGGTGCTTTCCTGTATGCAAAGGTTAAAGAGTAATTGTATTTTTTTAACAGGAGGAGGCCTCCGATTTTATTGCCTCCGCAACCACTCCGTCCTCTCCTGGTGCTTTATTATTTTTCATCCTCGACAGTGCTCCTTTGATTTCTGTGATGGTAATTTCTGGCATCTCTTTCGGATCCTTGGTTTATTATTCCCCTCTCCCTTGTGGATACATCATTGCTGAGAGGTTCCCGTGATCGGCTCTTATATAGTTCACGGTAGAAGTCTTCCACGATGCGGAGGATCTCGTCACGGTTCGAGGTGATGCTTTCTTGTTTATTTTTAATTTAGTTATTTCAACTTTGCCTTCGGTCAACCTGTTTCGCAGTACTTTCATGCTTTTGTTGTTCTCTATTGTTTCCTGGACTTTCCTGCTTCTATAGTTTCTGATGTCCCGTCTGATGGCTTTTGAGATTTCCCTGTTCTTTGCTTTTATTTCCGTGTTGGTATGGCTTCCATTACCTCTCATATCGTTTCGTTCGCGCATCAGATTTCTTGTGGCCTTACTAATTCTTTCCTCCTTTTCAGACTTTGTGCAAAACGTACGTTGTGCTTCCTCCAATGTCTCTGTTATGACTCTGTTTAAGCTGTTGGTCTCCGTCTCTGTGTAGTCGCTGTTTTGTAGCCTGTTGGTAACATGGGTTTCAAAGGCCTGGGTGTCTTCTAGTGTTGACCATGATTGTTTTGGAGATTTCTTTACCAGTTTTAGTCTCTCCACGCTTAGTTTTATTTGCACTGCATCTCACCATTCAATGGTCGCTGCCTGTTCTGCATTTGTTAGTACTGTAACATCTTTTACGATCGACTAACATTTTGAAATTAAACAAATGATTGAGGGTTGTAGTTTATGTAACCAATTTAAAAATTCTCAGAAATCTAAAATTCCTAAAATTTCATGAGCAAAACTAGGTAGCGACATGTTCAAAATTAATAATATAAAGTATTTGTTAGTAGTGGATTATTACTGTAAATATTGGGTCAAAATTTCGCCACTTCTAATGTTAGAAATAAATTAAAATCCTTTTTTTGCTAAGCACCGTATACCACAAATTCTAATTACCGATGACGGTTTTCAATATTCTAGTAGACAATTTTATAACTTGTTGCGATTTATTTGTAAACAAACTAAAAAAAAATTATAACAGTGCTAGAAGGCCTGGCAGGCAGCTCTTCTTAGTCGGAAGTGGTCGTGGGGTGATTGAAAATCGTCCGAAATAAGGATTACGTATAAGAAATATCTAGAGCCACTAGGAACTCGTAGACACAGAAACAAACCGTACTTGAATAGAAATATGTATATTGTTATAGCGACTAAAATTCACATTAATACAACAATAGATAATATTATTTAAAATGAATAGCAAAATATCGTTATCAGATAATAACAATTCACGTAGCGAGTTAGGTACGGGCACAAACGCGGTTATTTCGACAGTCGTAGCACTTCGTTCCCTGCAATGGATTCACGCGCCAAATATTGTTTAAAATGTATTTAACTACAATTACGACAAGTACCGGACCTTGGCCGATTATTTAAATAGGTTCAAAGCGCACAAAATTAATCAGGTAATTGAAAGATCTTTTGAGTTCACAAACGTATTTATACCTACAGCGCCAAAAAAGGTGTGCTGTTAAACTACCGACCACGGTACGTATACATAGGACGCGACAAAATTTATAAATGACATAAAAGACTTAACTTGTTTTATAACTAGGAAGTCTTCGGTTTTCGACAGTTAATCCGCAGGTGTAACAGCTTCCGTATCCAAATCTAATATTTTATCATCCAATGAAGAAAAAGGAAACACCAAAATAGACTCCGTTGATAACAGTTGCTGAGCTGCTCACAAAGGACTAGATAAACGGCTTATCTTGAGATCCACTTCGATAGTTTATACATTTTCGGATTATTATCCTTGCCAGCATAACCATAATTACATATCCATTGACTAATTAAAACAAAGTACGTCTGCAATGACCAGCAGAATAAGCCAAATGGGAAAACCCACAAAGTAATACCAAAAGGAAAAAAAGGTGCCTGCAATTAATAGAACCCGTAAGAGCAAATATTTTATTAAAACAAACAAAAGTAAAAAGAGGTACTTACACCGGAACCGTAATCGAAGACTTATTCCCTACTTTGAATGGAATGATTTTACTTCAATTAATATTACAAGGCACATGTCTAATTGTTCAATTTTTTAGACAGCATTTTCCATGTACACATGGCGGCCGTCAGTAAAAAGGAAATGAAGTGTAACTTTGGCAAATGCATAGAAATCATCGGAACTGGCAATTCCTAACAACTAAAATCCCCAGAAGACTGTTTAATATAAAGATGCATATTCAAACGCATTAGTGTAAACACAACTGCCTATACTGTAGAGAGAAATTGATCCATAAATCAATTATTTGCGAAATAATCCCGTTACAAACTTTGTTAATGATTGGAAATTTAATCATAAGATAACTTCCCCAATGTATTCTACAAAGTAATGGAATGGTTGAACTTCTTATTCAAGGTGTTAAAAAATGTTGAGAAAAGTAATTATTAATAAAAAAGTTTTACAATTAGATTTATTGCAATACAAAAATATCCCTATTTCAAAAAGTTATAGTCCATTGCAATTACTGATTTGATGTACATCAAGAGTCAATTTATCAATAAATGAGAAATTACTTAAGCCCAAGATAGTTAACCATAGAAAATATTCTCAAAGTATTGATAGAAGTCAGGATTATTAAAAGAGTCACTACAATTTTAAGAAAGATACTAGAGAATTGAGATTTTAAAATAAACACACCAATTTTCGTTCAAATTAAATCATAAGCAAATTACACACCTGCCATAATTTTAGATCGCATTGACAGTAGAGTTTGAAGGATTTTTTATCTTTTTTCTAAATTTTAAACCCAATAAATCCGAATTGAACAATCTACGCAGAACAAAAAAAGTATTGCTTAATTTTCGTAGATATTCTAACTGACCAGTTACTGACGGTAATAGAATACTAAACCCATAATTTTACTTTTACTTTTTTACTTCAAAGTTACGTGTAATGTTTTAACAAAAATTTAGCAACTAAAAATTCCTATAAGGTACAAATAACTCCCAGAATATATGGACATTACAAATTCAACATTAGTAATGACTCCAAATAAAAACGTACCAACAAAATCAACACTATAACTGTAGAATTCAAATGAGAAGTACAAGGTCTGTTAAAATGTTTCATAAATAGTACATAGAAGGAAAATTAACTTTACCGCCAATTTTCAATTTGAATTTTTTTGAATCATAGGTTTAATCCAAAAACGATAAAAATAAAACATAAATTAGGGCAAAAATGTAATCTTGTGATTGTAGTTAAAAGTCATATACATTTGTCCACAGGTATTTTAAGCATTTACAAAAGAAGATTTTTGGGTCACTACCTTAACAAATTTTTGATCTCAAATCACCATTTGATAGTAGTTTCGCTTTTTTGAGACTCTTCAAGAGTAAGAAAATCAAATATCAATTTATATAGATGCTCTTGTCCACTAAATCCTAACGGTAGATAACACTTATCTACTACAAATAGTAAATAAACATCTGGTGATAAAACTTCTTGTTATCCTAGCGGTTCTGAAAGTAATACAGTTTATTTATTTTCTTCCAACACAAAACAAATATTTAATAAATTTGTACAAGCAGGGATAGTGAAGTGCTTTTCTAAATGCACTTGGGGACATGCAAAAATATGTTTATGTCAAATAGTTTAATAAACAAATTTATTTTTCTTGTCATTCTCGTCATTGGTGAATACATCCGCTCATTAGTTATGCATGCAGCAATAAATAACATTTACAGTTGAAGAACACAGCTGGAACATTGGCAATCTATTCTGTTGTTTATTAATTTGTATAGAAAGAAAGCATCAGCAATTTTACGTGTTTTGACTAATTTTGTTATTTTAAACTCAAACCGAATATTATCGTGTTGCACCATAATCAAGGTGTCGAAAGTGAATTTTATAATGAGACTTTTTGAGAAGTGTATTTTAAATTGTATTTTTTACGGATCAGTGAAGAGTTAGATATATATATATATATATATATATATAATACAGCACTTTAGGCCTAAAACCGGCACAAAACCGACCGTCACTTACATAAAACTTTCTTAGGTCTTCCTCTATGCAGTCCCTCCACGTTTTTCTTGGTCTACCTTTCTTATTTCTACCTTCCGGTTCTTGTTTGAAGATTGCTTTCGTTAGTTCTCTATCACTCATTCTAGAGATGTGCCTAAGCTACCTCAGCCTGCTTCGTTGTACCATCACTTTTATATTGGGTTCCTGCAATAGTTCCTCAAGTTCTGCATTCATTCTTCTTCTCAAACTTTTCTCTATCTTGACCCCACCGAAGATTCTTCTTAATATTCCTCTCTCCTACACTTCCGGACGTATCACTGTTTTGTATAAGTTTAGTTTCAGGTTTTTACTTAGGTTTTTTTCGGTTAATTTGTGATTTAACGCTCCCTCACTTTTAGATTCCCACTATTTCTTTTTGTAATGTTTTTGTCATGACTGCCATTGCTTTTTATTTCCGTACCCAAATATGTCATATTATTAATAAGTTTGACTATATATTTCCGTTTTTTATCTACTACTATTTCTAAATTTTGGTCTTTCTGTAGCTTGTGTCCTAGAATCATGTAACTTGTTTTAGTTTCATTTATTTGTAATCCTACTGCTCAGGCTTGGTTTTCTAGATTTTTGAATATGTCCTTTAGTTCCTCTTGGGTTCTAGCAAGTAGTACGACGTCATCTGCATATGCAAGTACTTGGTGGGAATAATTTAAGATGTTTTTGTTCGTTTTTACATTGCTTCTCCTAAAAATTGCTTCTAGTAAAACGTTGAAAGCGTCGTTGATAGTGCGTCGCCCTGTTTTAGCCCTATATTACTTACATATTTATTTGATTGTTGACCTTTTTATTTAACTCTAATGTTTGTATTTTTGAGCGTCATCTTTGTCAGCTTTACTAAATCTTCTTTAATTCCTTCATTGCCTTAAAAATTTCTTCTCTTCTAATTTTGTCATATGCATTTTTGAAATCAATAAAGATGGTGTGTAATTGTATATTTTTTTCCCACATTTTTCATGTATTTGATTAAGTACGAAACTATGGTCTGTTACTGATTTATCTTTTTTAAACCTGCTTGGTATTGCCCTATCATACCGTTTACTTTTGATTTAATTCTTTCATTTATTAAGTGTGCTAGAATTTTGTAAACTGAGTTTAGGAGAGATATGGGTCTGTAATTTTCTGGGCACAGTGCATTATTTTTTTTGTAAATTAGTGCTTCATGACATTCATCAGGCATCTTTTTTTTTCCATATTTCTAATATGAGCTTATGGATTCTATTTAGTACTGCTTGGTCTGAATATCTCCATAATTCTATTTGAATCTCATCAGTTTCTGCATTTTTATTATTCTTCATCTTGCTGAACACTTTTATAAAAAGTAGGGGTTCTTCATTTTCTTCTTGTATTTTAATTTCTGAATTTAGATCCCACACTAGTTTATTAAAACTTCTTGCATATATTTCTACCATTTGACTTTCCTCTAAATAAAGTTTTCCCGTTTCATTTCTCAAGCCCGTTGATTCGATGTAACTTTTTTTTCTATTTTTATTTTATTGTAAAAGTTTCTAACGTTCTTTTCTCTATACGCTGTCATAATGTCCATTACATTCTTTTCTTTGTTCTACCATATGCTATTTGTTGCGTTCCTTAGCTTCTTATATTTTTATTTTAGTTCTTCTGTTTGTTTATTTAACATCTGTAATCTTGTATTTTTCCTTTTCTTTACCATTTACTTACACTTTTCGTCAAACCATTCATTCTTTTTGGTATCAACTTGTCTACATACGTTTTTGTTTGCGCATTCATTTATAACTTTTTTTAGTATTTTCCATTCTTCTTCTATACTAACACTTTTTTCGTAATTGGTTATTGTCGTTTTTGTACTTTCTGTGTATTCCTGCTGTATTGTTTCATTTTGTAATATGCTAACATCCCATTTATTTCTTTTAAAATTATTTCTTCTTGTTAGGTCTAGTTTCATTTGTATTACTTTCACTTTAAGTAACATATGGTCTGAGCCAATATCCGCGCCTCGATACAATCTTACTCTATAAATGCTCTAGGCGTGTAATTTGCTTACTACTTGATGGCCTATTTGGTTTTGCGTTTTCTGGTGAGGGCTTATCCATGTAATTTTATGGATTTTCTTTCGTTGAAGCATCGTACTCTTCACCACCAAATCTCTTGTTGCAGCAAAATCGACTAACAGTTGTCCATTTTTATTTTTAGGTTCTTTACTTAGGATATCATCCAGATTTTCATACAACTTCTATTTTTTTTCTATTTCCGCTTCTTCGGTTGGTGAGTGTGAATAATCAGGGAAAATTTTCGATATTGGCCTTTAACTTTAAAGTTCCTTTTAAATCATGTTTAAACTAAACCTAGGTTAATCTTATTTATAAAATCTGGTTTTAATGTTTGAAGAGTAATGTAGTATAAAATTGTTATTCTAGGATATCCATACCAAATTTAAGGTAATACTATTATTAAAAAAAGGTGTCGCCACCTCATCGATAGTTGCCTTAAATTCATCAAAATAAATAATTTGTAGAAATCTGTAGCATGTAAGACGCCGGCTGTGGAAAAGTTCACAACCGGCTTCTTAAATACTTCAGATTTCTATAACTTATTTATTTTGATTATTATTAAAGTTTTTCAATAAGCTCTTCCCACAACTTCTGGAATTTGTTTATATGTATTATTTCTCTTCAATTTATATTAAGAAAAACGCTCTTTGTGAAATTCTAAATATTACATTAAAGCGGCAACTGCTGCAAACGTTAGCTGAAACTTTTGTGATTAATCTAGTTTGCACGGTCTGCCGTCTTGAATGATAACTTACAAACTTCTCGATCTATAACAAAATCCATAAATACTTATTTCAAAACAAATTTAAAATATTTTAAATCAAAATTGTTGTTTATGTTTATTTAATGTATTGAAGAAAAATGCTTGATATGTAATCATTAAGTTTTGAATAAAAGATAAATTAACTTTACTAAGATTTTGAAGTTTCATTTAAACCTTTAAAAATAAACATCAATTGCTGATTTAATACACCTTATGATTTAAATACTATAAGCGACATTATATAAGTGGATGGCATGTTAAACCACATTGGTTTAGTAACATAAATTAAAATAAACCCTGTATATTTTTTTTTTTTTTACTCTATACAACAGTTGGCTGTTCGTAATATTAAAATAAGATTTTTAACTACTTTGTGCTACTTTCCTCAAAAACATTTATAATACCATCGTATAATTTTGGGGAGAAAAATGTGAAAAATGCATTAAAAATATACATGCAAGGTATCATTTGCAAAAGAATTGACTATCTTAACCTTTCAGTGTTAACGTGCGGACTCTCAGTCCGCACAATCCGATATCGGCCGAAATTTTACAAACGAATTCGGTTTGACGGTTTTCCCGCTAAATAGCTTTCAACTAAGGGGCTTTATTCAGTAAATAAAAGCACTTACCGTGTGTGTTGTGTTTCTGAGCTAGAGTGAATTACGGACCGTGAGTCCGCACGTTAACAAAGTTTGAACAAAATTTAGGTACGTTATACAAATTGAAATACTTCTATTTTACCTGATATGATGCAATATTGTTTACATTTGTTGTTAAAGGTTGATGTATTTTTGTTTATAAGTGAATCATGTAATACATTCACTATGATGAACAATTTTTTTTTTTTATGAAATTCTGAATTGGTTACTTTTCATCGCCTACATATTGCTAATTTTTATAAGTAATAAAATAATTCAATACTTAACGTAAATATTGTTTTTCTTCTGGCAGCGGCGGTAATGTATATAATACTTGGTTTAGTAAGTTTTGTTTGTAGAAATGAATAGAACTTATGAAGAAGAAAAGCTTTATGATGAGTTTTTTACTAACGAGGAATTACCTGGGAGCCAGACGACGACGACATAAGCTTAGAGGAAGATTTTGAGGAAAAGCAAGACCATGATACCGATATGGAAGATGATATTGAAGATTTCCAAGAAAATCTAGATGTTCTATGTTTCCCCAAAGTGAACCTTACTTTATCGGAAGAGAGGAAAACTAAATGGAGGAAGCATTTAGGAAATCAACGTATACGAACTAGTGCCGAAAATATTATAAAGTGAAGGTATCTTGCGTGAAAGGAAGTGCTCGAGAAACGAAAACAGCATCAGAGTTATTCGATTGTTTTTCACTTTAGAAATGTTGCAAAAGTTGTAGATTACACAAATATACATATAGAAATGTGTTCTTATGGTGCAAATAATAGAACTGCAAAACATGTGATGTTTTAGAACTTAGAGCACTATTCGGTCTGTTGTACATAGCTGGAGTAAACAAAATAATCATAGGAATGCAGCAGACCTCTTTAGGACAAACGGTACATCACCAGAAGTTTTAGATTGACAATGTCCCTGGCGCGTTTTCAGTTTTTGCTGAAACACATTCGTTTTGATGATAAACGGACGCGTTTGGAGCGGCAGAAGTATGATAAATTAGCACCGATCAGGGAATTTTTGATGCATTTAACTCAAATTTACCAAAGCATTTTTCACTTTCTTCGTATACAACTGTGGACGAAAACTAGAGGCTTTTCGTGGCAAATGTGGCTTTAGGGTGTATATGCCTAATAAGCCAAACAAATATGGCATAAAGATCTACGCTCTAACAGATGCCAAATTTCCCTATACAGCAAATTTGAAATATACGTTGGTCAACAACCTCCAGGCCCCTATAAAATTGATACGAGCAACATGGCTCTTGTTCCTCGTCTTTGTGCTCCAATTCTGGTTCAAACAGAAACGTTACAATGGACAACTTTTACAAGTTTTCCTTTAGCCGAGTTACTTTTGAATCAGCATAAACTAACTATCTTAGGGACAATCAGGAAAATAAAAAGAGCTTCCATTAGAAATTTCTAAACCAGTTAGACCAGAAAAAACCAGCATGTTTGCTTTTCGAGAAAATGCACAATCGTTTCATATAAACCCAGAAAAAATAAAAATGTAATCTTATTATCTACCATGCATCGTGACGACTCCTTGATCCAAATACGGACAAGCCTGAAATGATAATTGATTACAACAAATCTAAAGGAGGCGTAGATTTGGTGGATAAGATGAGTGCTGCCTACAACTGTGCTCGAGCCACTCGTCGTTGGCCTATGGTTATTTTTTATGCAGCAATGAATGTTGCAGGAATTAATGCATACGTGCTAAATAAATATAAAACAAACATTCCTGTGCAAACGCCCAGAAGAATATTTCTGGAGACTTGGAATGGAGTTAGTAAATGATCACATGACTCGGCGTTACTCAAATAAACGTATTGCCCGTTCAATAAGATTGAGAATTAGAGAAGTTTGTTGTATCGAGAAAGAAAATACTGCACCTGCACATCAACAGAGTATTCGTAGGGGTCGTTGTTTTTATTGCAGTAGAAAAAACCGACCAACGAAATACAGTTGCGAAAAATGTAAAAAGTTTATGTGCTTGAGCATGCAAAATGCATATGCGACAATTGTTTAGGTAATGTAAGTAGCGACGGAAGTGACGAAGACTGACTTAAGTTAGTAAGTTTTTCAAATTAAGAAATGTATATTTTTAGTTTGTTATAATAATATTTTGAAGAATAACCAATATTTTTAACTTTCTTATTCTTTCAAATACCAAATTAAATAAAGCAGTTTCTGTTTCTATGTATAGAGTATGGCCTCCTAAAATTAAAAATGCAAAGTAATGTGCAATAAAGAATGTTGCTTGTTCAAAGGACTTTTTTTTGATAAGAGAAGTAACGTATAACCGCTTGGAATTTTTTTTTTTTTTAAATGGGTTGTTTCTGATCAAGTCAAGGTTGCGGACTGTCAGTCCGACGTTATAAGTTGTGAGACAAAAGTCACGTTAACACTGAAAGGTTAACTTATCCAATGTGATTTAAGACGCTATGTGGTTGCCGTCTCAACACCATCAACATTATTACTTACGCATGAAATAAACAAACGCTGATACACAATGAAGCATTTTACATGACCTAGCCCACAAAGCAAACAACCAAATTATAACATATAAAACGGAGAAGGTCGAATAAGTAAATTAGTGAAGTCAAGTTTACCAGTGACGAGTCCAGTTAAGTTTGACATTTAGCATCGATAAGCTCACTACGCTCACCATCTGTTAGTAAGGCAGTGCGTCGCAACTTTACTCGGTCAACAATACATACAGCGGTATGTAACACAAGCGGCGCCTCATTAATGCAAACGCGACTTCTCCTACGCTTCGGGTATGTTCAAACACTTTACGCTAGCACATTCATTCTTGACTACTATAAGTGAAATATAATAAACGCATGTAAACGCGAACCGAGAACGCAGTTTTTCTCTAATTAAACCGGTGTCTAATATACACCCTAGACGCCACAGAGGTGACTCCGACGAGATGTAAAATCAGAGAAAAACCAACATTCGAGGAGAGGTTCATCTAGCAACATGACAACAACAACAACAGGTATAACCACAATTTTTTTATATACCTACGACATTTAACGACATGAACAGGAAAATGACAGCCAAGAAGCCTGCTACGTTCGTTACCGCCTCAACCGCCGCCCGACAATACATCCGTCCACGATACCACGTCACCAACATTAAGCCTGCCACGACTACGCCCGCCAACACAACGAGTGCCGCCGCTGCGTCCACCATGGACATTGTCGGCACCGACATTTTCCTCCTGCATTCCAAGATATAACACACATCAATTTGGGCTGATGGAGTACACACAAAGCCGTCCTCTAAGGCTACAAAAGCTCCATCATCCATAATCGCCACATCTGTTACTTCAGAGAACAAACCTACGTATCAAAATGACAGAGCTGTCCACGATCACAACACCAAGAACTCAACAAGCCCAAGACTTCATCGTCCACCTGTGCTAGAGCAATTGCGCCGCCTAGGACATAAAATTCCGACGCCTTTCACCTGTTAAATACAGGAATCGCTGGAGCAACGAGCTCGCACCCTCATTCGTCACAAAACTGCTGGCCTAAGTTTTGAGGTACTGCCTGTCGCATACAGGTATCATGGGCGCATACACATACCTCACAAATCTTACAAAGCCCAGTTGCGAAGTCTTATTAAATCGGCTTTAAAGTAAGCAACATCCATAGCAGCCAACGACATCCCTTGTAACGCCAGCAACAGCAACGACAAACTCCTTAACCGCAGCTTCAGCAAGCAAAACGAAAAGCAGCAATGACGAAAACAACAAAACGCAGCACCGCACCGCAGGATCTGCAATAGCGCCAACGAGAGCGCACCGAACCGCAGCATCTGCAATGGCGCCAACAAGAAGACAAGCTCACGACACTGACCAGCGGTCAGCACGGCAGTACGTTGCTAAAACTTTACTCGGTCAACAATTCATACAGCGGTAAGTAACCGGAGCGGCACCTCATTAATGCAAACGCAGCATCTCGTACGCTTCAAGTATGTGCAAGCATTTTACGCCAACACATTCATTCATGTAAATATTCCATCTCGACTACTATAAGTGTAATATAATAAACGCATTTAAACACGAAAAGACAACGCAGTACTTTCTATGGTGAAACCGGTGTCTAGTATACATTCTAGACGCCACAACGCCATCTACAAATACGTCATATAGTGTACAGTAATCTTTCCTTACAATAAAAAAATAAAAAGCTACAAACACCAAAATGAATCACCCGGTATATGACTGGTATCTAGTATTTGTTGTTTATTTTTTTTTTTTTTATAGGATGAGATAAATAGTGTGAAAATAAAATAGTAAATACCTATAGTTACACAAACAGCTGTTTTTACGACACCAAAATTGGTTTTTATGTAAAGATTAATTTAAAAGTTAAAAGTTAATTAATTTTCTAAGGTCCCCGTTTACGTTTTAAAATGATTTTAAATTTTGTGCCTAATTCTTACGTGCATACACAGGCTTGATAATATCAAATGACATAACCTAACTTTTATTTTTTAAATGTTAAATCTTAATGTTAATTTAGTGTGCATAAACAGGCAATTTAATGGTCTACAGAAACGGGCGGAAATAGGCAACATGTCGTTTTCGACAAAAATAATAGTAGGATACCAAAAATTAATTGTTATTATATGGTTAATTAACATTTAAATGCAAATAAACGTGTTTTTCTCCAGTTTTTTTCCTGAGTGAAAAGTAATAAACCAATGTTAGTGTGTAAAAAGAAAAGTTGTAGAAGATAAAAATACGAATAAAATAAGCACCAATTCACTCAATCAGGTAATAACTTTCGAAAAAATCGGAAAAAGTAAATTATTTGTATTTTTTTTAAATTCGTAGATCTGTCATTTTTAAGTGTAGGATAAATCTTTCAGGAAATAAGAGGTAATAATATGAACTTAGTGTTCACAACCCTACAATTGTTGGGCAATTAGTTTATGCACATAGCGATTTAAATGTTTTAAAGCAATATATACAATCGAGACTGAATGCTCGTTTGGTAACCGATTGTCAGGAATAAAACAAACTGTAAACTGAAACAGAAAGAACAAAACGTATATTCTCATTTTCACGCAAAAAATGCATGCAAAGAAGACTGATTTCTAAGCTTGAAACCCTAGGTATTAGTGGTAACTTACCCGTCGGATTAATTCCTACATTAAAAATCGAACACAGCAGGTATTATCAACGGTTTTACTTCTCATTTTACATATTACTTCTGCTACCCCATGAAAGTCACCGGTCCTTTTATTTCTTATCTACATCAATGACGTTGCCAATATTTCTTAAGTGCTAATTGTTTAGTTTATGCTGGTGGCATAAAAATATTTTTGCAACTCGTAATATTAATGATTACATGTTACTCCAGTATGATCTCAACAAGTTCTGTTCCTTTTGTAAAAACAATTTCTTATATTTAAACCTAAACAAATGCAATCTTATAACTTTTACAAAAAACAAGAATTCTATTATTTTTGGTTATAATCTAAATAACCATACAACCACTCGTGTCCCCATAATTAAAGATTTAGGCGTCATTACGATTATTTAAGAAGCTCATTGAATCTTTGGTGAATAGAGCATATCGAATCTTAGGTTTTATCCAAAGATCTACATATACTTTTCAAAACATTATTTCAATTAAAACCCTGTATTTTGCTTTTGTACAGGGTGGCCAACTAAGAATGGACGCCGACCATAGCTCGGTAACCATTGCTTTTACATCTTGCAGAAAAACATTTTTTTGGTAAACAATCAACTATCCATAAAGTGGCGAAACCGAGTATCTTTTGCTTGATGAATCACCAATAATTTCAATAGAGTTTTGGTAAGAAATTGATAATTGTCTGCGTATGAACGGCTATTACGCCACATGGTGGCCATTTCCGAGATTCACAATCTAATTTTTGACGTAACATCTTGAGTATTTTCACTAGAATATTATAATTTATGATTCAAAAGCTTTTTCACTGCAGATTTCGTAAATACGACATAGCCGTCAGGCTAATGGTATTTGTTTTATTAATAATATAGCGTCCCATTTAAATTTTTTATGACAATGGACAATAGTTGTTGTAACGTTACATAGCACCCCCTAGCTGATGCGGTAAGAGTGATTCAGACAAAATTTGTTTGCAAATGATTTAGTCGAAAAAGATCTTTCCAACGAGACCTTACGCGTTTAATTTAGTTGAGTCAAACGAGAGTTATTGATATTTAAAAAAAATAATAGATTACTTTCCTCCACCACTTTATTTTATGAGGTAGTGCAAAATACCTCAATAAAAAAAAATGCAAATTTTCTAATAATCTGAATGGCTTTATTTGAAATATCTCTTAACGGGCATATTTCATAAAAATTCCCGTTTTGTGATTCCTATGATATTTGCGCCACCTGGCGGCCATTTGTTAAACTCGAAAATAATTTTCAGTAATTTATCTCGACCTATTTTCTAATAAAATTTTTTCTGCAAGTTGTAGGACTAATGGACACTTTATTATGTAATTCTTTTTAAGCAGTTTTTTTTCTGTCTATGCCTACTTTATTTGAAGTATATATATTTTTTATTTTGTTCTATTATAAACAAATAGTTAATAGCAGAGATAAGGAGTTAATAGTTATAATTTACTTATGTGGCGGACATAACGCTAATGTATGTATTTAATAAGAAATTATTTTAAGTTAAATATAACACATGCAGTGGGTATTTTACCTGTATGTGTTTTAATTACTAAAATAAAAAGAAGCAAACGTTTACCGTAGAACTCCAAATTAACGATACTAATAAACGTCAAAGGACGATTGAAAAGTATGGATATGTTGCAAAAAAATATGTAAAATAAATATTTTTGTAAATTTTTTATGATTTCAAAAATCTGTCTAGGTTAACGGTCGTTACAGCTTGCTAGATTGTGATCCAAATCTAATCAGATGTACACTATTATATAACAAAACCCATATGCAAAGGTTTATAAGAATCTGTACGACAGTTTTTCTGACATTTTGCTTATAAGATGTGGAGTAAAAATCAGATACACTGTAGAAAAAAAAACATTAATGAAAAATCTACACCTCGAAGCAATTTGTAAAATCGAAGTAAATATTTCAGTATTGTCCAACAATAGTTAAATGAGTCTAACTGCTAAGCCGTTATACGAGCGCTACCTACGAGTACGTCGGACAAAACGAGGTATCGGGCGCGAAAGTGAAATTCCGATTTAGAAAAAGAAAAGGTTTAAACAAAAGCTATCGATAATAGATTTCGCAACAATGTTTTTCCTCATCTTTTTGTAAAATTGATATTGCTGGAGACATTGTTACAACAATTAGTGTCACATAGATGTTATATCTCAGTAATTACTTATCGGATCAAAAATATTTTTAACAAAAGTTGTGTATGATTAAATTACAAACAAATTTTATTTGAAAGAAAATGTATAAAATGAATATTTTTCTAAATATTTTAAAAGTTTGAAAATTTGTGTAGTTTAACGGCCCTTTTGCGGAATTATAAATAAGGTCTATGTATACGGTTCTCTTGATATATTGTTTACATACGGGCCATATTTATAAGATGTGGAGTAATACATAAAATAAACAAATATTTTATAATGGTTAATTTTAACAATTAGTGGAGCTTAATAATTATGACTACTTAACTTTATTATTAGGTAGATATTTTAGAGAGAGTTTGTCTTCTTAATTCGTCAAATTCTTCACAAACTGCAAAGAAATAAACACCAATTATTATTTTATAAAAACGATTTAATCTTTCTACACACGTCCAACATTCTAACTAGTTTTTCTTTTCCTTTCATACTAATTGTTTTGTCGTAGCAAAGTGATTAATAAAATACGAGTTAATTTAAATTATGAATCATTGCTGTTTATAGGCATCTCAAGGTGATAATTTGCATTTGATAATACCTTACAAATTTATACGTCCGCTAATTAATTTTAAGTCGAAAAATATTTCCTAATTATAAGTATTTCTAAAAATATACATTAGTTTTTGCTGTAACAGACACTTCATAAAAAGTTTGCGTGTACATTGATTTATAATCGTAAATGTTGGAAAAGGAGCTTGTCAAATCTTATTAAACTTTAAAACAAAAAAAAACCACTAAATAACAAGACATACATTAAATTAAAAATATATTGAAGTAATTGTTAAATTGAAGTCTACTTGCTTTCACTACGCAAGCTATTACAAATTAAAAAATTTTGACTATTGGTAATAGTATTAGGTACTAGTTTTCATAAAAATTCAAACATCTACAATTTCTTGAAATATTTTCTTGAAATTTTCACAATACTTCTATTTTCATGATAAAAAGTAATAATTAAAGTTTGAAAACAAAATAACATTTTTTTTTAGTAATGATTTGTAATGCACTCATAGACGAGGTGGCATGCTATCAATCAAATGTGGTATATTTTCCCGAGCTTTTTTATATCCTAGAAGGTGTGGTAAATCGCCCAATCGCCTGGGTTAGTTTTTTCCGAAAAATGTCTTGTAGCCCTTGTCGTATGAGGCCGCAGGTTTTCGTGTTAAAAAGTAGGATTTTCCGCAGCCTGAAAATTTAGAAGCCCAACAGGTTATAGCACATTAGCAATGTAACCAGTCAATGAAGACCAAGGGTGTTTTACCGACATAACATATATAAGTTCTTATGTAAAGGTAGTGTTGTGTTGGATTTTTACGTTCTCCACGCATACGTCTGACCTTCCTATGACCATTGTAGACTCACAATCAAAATGGTTTCTCGTCGCTAAACACAATTGACTCCCATTCTTGCGTATAATTTGTTCTTTCGTTGCTGCATTCCTGATTCCGTAGACGATGAATTGGTCTCTATATTTGCATATTAGTTTAGGTTCTTCAAATATTCACTAAAGGATCTTGTACCTTCTACCCTTCTTTAAAAAACTATCCCTGCATACCATAGGCGCAAAAGAGAAGTACACATTTCTACAAGCATGATCAATTCATACCGGTACATTTGAATCTCTTTAATTTGCACCGTTCAAATATTTAATAACAAATTTTATATCTCGTGCCCTACTTTGAAAAACCACTTCTGCTCATTATACGACCTAAGAGTAAAGTTCACGTTTTCACAAGGAGAATCAATCCGCACTGAAACATTCGCATCTCTTTAATTTGCATCTTTCAAATATTTATTACCAATTTTGTACCTTGTGCCCTTCTCTGAAAAACCCCTATACGACATAAGAGCAAAGTTCACGTCGTAAGGATACAGTCAAGAATAATTAAAATTTCTATTGATAAGATTTATGAAGCAAACTTCGAAAATTTTCTATAGGAAAATACGCTTAATAGATGTGATCCCAGGTCAAGAACAATCTCACCTGCCCGATACGAGGAGATGGTCAATGACCCCGCTTTCACGAACCGAAAAGGTCACCTTGATGCGGTTATAAATAGGCCCCAAAAGATAAAAACGAACACCTTATTCGCCGCCGTCTTCGAAAAACCTTCTTCTCCGTCATCCTAGAACCACCTTTTTATCTATTGTTCTAGAAGAACCTCTTCCAAGCCGCTGTAATTTTAATATTATTCGCCGTTTTCCGAACTTAATTTTTTTATTTTACCGTTTTGAACCGAATTCTATTTTATTTGCCGTTTTTATCGTTACTTCAGTACCTTGGGACCGTTAGGGACTTGGTGCTCTGTCGCAATCCATGTTAAAAAATAACACCTCGTTGAACACCTTTAGATCGCGATGGTTCTCTCTTGAAAAACGTTCGTTCTTTGACCCGCCCGTAAGCAAATACATTATTTGACGTTTTCATCGTTATTTCAGTGCTTTGAGACCGTAAGAGACCTGGTGCTCTGTCGCAATCAAGGTTAAGAAATAACACCTCGTTGAACACGTTCAGACTGCGAGGGTTCCCACTTGCAAGACGTTTGTTTCTTGACCCGCCCGTAAACAAATACATCGTTAAATAGGTTCAGACCATGAGGTTCTCTTTTGTGTGACGTTCGTAACCAACCCTGGCCTGAGTACGTTAGGTGAACAACTTAACGAAAAAGAAAGGATATTTCGCTAGGGAGAAATTCTGTACGTTCGACTAACCGTAAGGGCCTGGCTCTAACGTAAAGTCTATCGCTGCTAGCGTTGCTTTGTATTCTCGTGCGGAAAGAGTATCCTCTGCTGAAACTATTTCCCATTTGCATATGCGAATCTCCATATATTATCTCCGACAGTACCCCTAGAAAACACTCGTAAAACAGATTCAACATAGAAACTGACAAACCTGGCAGATGAGAGACCACTAGTTGCTTTAACCTCAAGATTTATGAAACTATGAATGTAAGCTTTTGCGGCTGTTGTCACTAAGATTATAATCTTCCGGGTTGAGCCGTGTTCGTCCTTTCTTCCTACGTTCTCTGCTTGACGTTTCGCTAACCATGCTGCTTCTTCAGAAGTTACTCTAAAGACTGATGTTGTCTTCTGCCCCTCGTTATATACCTATGTTCCGCTACGGTTGGTTGAATTCGATCAGTGACGGGTGGTTGGTTTTCGATGGTTGGTTGATCTTCTGTTTGGTGTTGACTAATTTTGTGGTGACATTTGTTTTCTTTGTTTTTGTGAAGAGTTAGTTTCCACATGTTGCTTAATCGGTAACCATCTTCTCGATTGAAGTTATTTTTATTTTTCATAATTTCTAGGGATTCTCTGATTATCCTTGGATAGTAGTTGTTAGTCCTTGATAGAACTTTAGCTTCCTCGAAGTTGATGATGTGTTTTCCTTTTTCGTGTAGATGTTCTGCGATTGCTGATTTATCTACCGCTCTGGACTTGGCGTCTCGGTGATGTTGTTTTAATCTACATTTTATGTTGCGTCCGGTTTGACCAATGAAGACCTTTCCACATGAACAGTCAATTTGGTAGACCCCTTTTGTTGAGAGTTTCGGCAGGTTATCTTTATTAAAAGGTAGTAGTTGCTGGATTTTTCTAACCGTTCAAAACCTGACACCGATATTCTTCTTCTCCAATGATTTTCTTAATTTGTCAGTTACTCCAGCAATGAATGGCAAACGAGCGTAGGTGGTGACCAGTTCCTTCTTTTTTTCGGATTTCCAGCGACAGGCGGCTCTTATTTCTTTTTTGGTTTTTTTTTTAAAGCCTTTCTAAGTAGGTATTTGAAGAAGATAAAATGGAATATATTAAAATCAATAAAGATAAGGCGGTAGAAGGCAAAATAAGTGCAAAAATTATATCTTCAAATAGTTACAATGATACTGGTAACATAGAAAATCAAGATATTGAAGAACAGAATATAGAACAAGAAGTAGAAAGTGATAAGAGAGAAGAAATTGAAAAAAATCAGAAAGTGTGATAAGAAGCAGAGTGAGAGTGAAGAAAAATGAAGAATTGATAACAAAATAAGGTAGAAGGATAAATAAACCAGGTGACTTAAGTGATTACAAATTCTATACACCATATTGTTTATTATCAAAATCGAAGGAAGAGCCAAAAGGCTATGAAACTGCAAGAAAAAGTCTAGACTGGAAAGAAGCAATACATAAAGAAATACAGTCCTATTAACAAATACAAACTTGGAAAGAAACAGAGTTGCCAAGTGGACAAATCGTTACAGAAACCAAGTGGATTTTTAAAGTAAAAGAAGATGAGACCAAAAAGGCAAGGTTAGTGGTTAAAAGTTTTCAAGAATCATTTGAAAACGGTTTTAAATTCTGTTATGCTCTAGTTTCTAGAATTTTAATAATTACTTGTTGATATCAGTACAAATCTAGACTCGGCTTAAGACAAATAGATGTTCCAACAGCGTTCCTAAACAGTAACCTGGACCATGATGTCTTTAGAGTAACTTCTGAAGAAGCGAACAGCATGGTTAGCGAAACGTCAAGCAGAGAACGTAGGAAGGAAGGACGAACACGGCTCAACCCAGAAGATAATAATCTTTATGAAACTAATTGATGTTAATGATTAATCACAGTAATTAATTTCTTTACGTTTAATACCCATAGGTTTTATTTTGATGTTTCAAAAGTACCAACCACCAGGGCCTAATTCAAGCCGTCCTCAGACGCTAAGTTTCAACCTCAAAGCCGCATTACAACAGTAATAAAATATATCTTTTTTTATTTTGATTATTAATTAATTTTCTTTTTTTGAATTGTATATAACCTATAAATAAATTGTTGAAACTTTTTTCGTATTTGTCTCCGATTAGAGCTACCCAGGCCGGCAAGCTTACAACGTTTCCACAAGCAGAATCAACCAGCATTGGTACATACGCATCTCTTTAATTTGTACTTTTTAAATACTTAATAACAGATTTTGTACCTAGTGCCCTTCTTTGAAAAACCACCCCTGCTCACTATACAACATAAAAGTAAAGTTCACGTTTCTACAAGCAGAATCAATCCGCATTGGTACATTTGCATCTCTTTAATTTGTACCATTCAAATATTTACCCTCCTGTAGCTCTCAACCTGCTTGGAGCAATTAAGCGTTTTGTTGATTTAGTCGAGAAATTTTTCATGATGGTACTTGTAGAAAAGTTTCCCAATGACATGACGCTTCTGACCCTATTCAAAGCAGTCAAAAACATGGTAAATTTGAGACCACTAACACACTGTTTCGTTGACCTTCACGAAAACCACATCGTAAGAGAAAGTAGAGGAGCCAGGCCTGCTATTCCCGCAGAAATGAATACGTCAGACCAGTTTTCGCGTATCTAGTGGAAGCATGATAATTTATTGGCTGATAACTTTTAAAAGCAATGGATCAGCACGTACTTGCTCCTGCATGAGAAGTGCATTCAAGGTGTGGATTTATTTCAGACAGGAGATTTGGTATACCTTGTAGAGAGTACCAATCTCGAAATATGTAGCTATTGTGTTACATTTCAAATGTATTTATGGAAGTCACAGTGCAAAGATCCGAAAAGAAAATACAGTATCGGAGACCAGCCTCTGGATCAAAATCAAGAATCCAAAGGATCCTTAATTTGGGGGCTAGTAATGTCGAGTAAACACCGACGGTGCGCTTGTTTTGTATGAGGCATTTTGTATTTTGATTCGTGTTTGTCTTAAAAAAAAGGTTTTTTGAGTGGGTTGTTGATTATGCTTTTGTTTGACAATTTTTAATTTAATTTTAAAAATTGCTAACGATTGGAATCATTTATGTTTGTCAAAAAAAGTTCTATTATTATGATTAATCCTAGAAATCGTTTCCATTTTTTTATTAGGTATCTTAAATAAAAATTTGTCTCAAAACTTTTGTTTCAGACGTTATTCTTGAGTATCAATAACACTGGTTTTATCGCAAACTTTTTTTAAAATAATTAAATGAAGTATTTGTGTATCTTACTATTAATTTATTTGAAATTAAAAAAAGGTTTTTTTTTTAAATGGTACCACTTATTAGAAAACTTTTTCTTTCAATAACCTATTGTTAGAATTATAGCTTATTTAATGTATAAACGGAAAGTTGAAATAAATTTTAAAGTAGCAAATTAATATACCAATCTTGTATTGTAAAGATAAACTAACTAAAGATATTTTTCCCATTTTAATAAAATACATATTTAGCAATTTGGGTTACATTTCTAATTTTCGAGAGGCATTTGGCAAACAATGCGCTGTCAAAGTTAATACAACCAGCAAATCAGGTAAATAATAATGTTCTAATTGACCGGGAACACATTTGAACCAGAAATGCGTATCCGCGTTCTTTCTAATCATACTGTGTATGTATAGTAATTGGCGCATTACAAAATAAATTTAACGACCAATAAGTGTTGCGACATCTAGTGTCTACTTGTGCTATCGCAACATATATACCCGAAAATTAAAGCAATTTTGTCGACAGATGAGGAAGCAGTTACATAAGTCGATTCCTCAATTATTAAAACCAACTAAGTGATGTCAAAATTAACAACTTCAAATCGCCTGCTGTAAATTGGTAAGAAATAATATTAATTGGCTATAATAATCGAAGAATCGACTTATGTAACTGCTCACATATCTACCGACAAAGTCGCTTCAATGCAAGTTAAGTACGATTTGTTTGGTTTTTATTTTTTTATTGACTCGTACTATCCAAAAATTATTGAAAAAATCTGAAATAAACTATTCCAAATAAATAGGTAGGTATCCAAAAAAATGGTAGATTTTGAAATACAAAAATAATTTTGACAATTAATTTTCTAAACAAAAATTTTTGCCAGAATTTTTTTTATTTCTAAAATTTGTTTAGTAAATAATAATCTAACTTAACTATAATAATTTACATGCGTAAGGAAATTAAATTAAATTTTCAATATTGTCAAAACTAAGTCAATGTCGTTTTACAAGATCATGGAAAAAAGCAAGGGCAATTAAAATTGGTTACACACCTATTAGGTGGATACTGTCGTCGGTCGATAAAAATAATGTAATTTTATAAAGCCTGTAATAACTTCCATTTTAATTTAAAAGTAAGTAATTAAACTACCTATTCTGGAATAAGTGAATGGTTATTTTTTGTTACTCTTGCAGTTTTTAAAGATAGACAAAAAACGATAAAGATGGTTTTCAAGTTTGCACATCCGTTGTAATATTCAATATTATGCAAAATATACTAATTAAGATAATAACACGCTTAATTATCATAAAAAAATTTAGGCAATGGGAGAAGTTGTATGTTTTATTCGTGAATGTACTTAAACCAAAACGTGAAGTAGAAATGTAATTTGATTTAACGTAGTTAATCAAAACTGATTAACATTTATTTTTTTTTATTTAATCAATTATACACTACTTATGTGTAATTTAAATTTAAAATTCACCATTGCATTGATTGAAGTAATTTTTGTATCCTTTTGGTGGTAACAAATGATTAATTTTTCAACACTTAATTAGGCCTTATAAAAGGTCATTAAATTGCATATCGCTCAAGATTGTAATGCTTAGATAAGTATAATTACTATTAACCCACAATTTACTATTAATAAAATTAGTATCGGTTATAACTAGGAATATTACTGATGTTAAATAAATAGGCAAGGAAGGTATTACTTATTCAGTTCAATCTGATTTTGCTTTTAATTAATTTTATAAATTATCTTAAACGTTGACAGTTAAGGATCATACTACCACGCACAAGGTTAGCCACTGAATTTCTTTTATCGAAGCGGAATTTCTCTACTTCTAAGATTGCAAAGAACCTAAATTAATAAATAATAATGTAATGGTGCCTCGTTATTAGTTCATTGTAACAAACATTAAATTCGTTTACTAAGCTTGCTATTCTAATGTAATAATTGTAGTCTTATAAAATGCAATTAGTTTTTTTCTATTGAATAATAGTTCAAATTTATTAAACCAATTGAAATTAATAAATCCGCTAATATGTGGTTACGTTTTAAAGGTCAAGAATAAATAGTATATTTGAATAAAAAGGACTGTAATCTATTAGCAAACTTCTGACACGCTATAAATCGGCTCAAGAAACTGATATTAAACATTCACCAGGTAGATTTGTAGATAGTTTCACTACCATTATTTGTCTAGAACTAATAAATATTTTCGCTATAATGGTGGAACAACGATTTGACAAAAATTTTATATTTTATATCTTGACGCTAGCGCGCACTAATATTAAAATTTGGGATGCACCTAAATATAGGCAACTAATTATGCAGATGTACAGAGCTGTAGTAAAAGTAGTAGTAGCAAATGAACAACAAAGAAAAGTATACGTCCATTCAATGTTTCTAGTTAATACCCCTTAGTTAATACCATTGTCTTCTACTTACGGAATATCTTTGTTATTTACCCAAAATAATTCCCTATTGATCTTGGCGTCATCAATTGTTTATTTAGGATTATTTTTGTTTATGTAGTTACATATTTATTTCATAGGTAATGATGAATGTTGTGGTTATAATTAATAAGTTCCTATATAGATTATATTAGAATATAATAAAAATAGTTTACTAGGTAATTAAATAAATGCTATTACTGTAATTGGTATTAAAAACAAACTTTCTTTTTGCTATATGTTTTTGCATTTAAGTAGGTGTATAATTAAATTACAATTAAAGTCTCTCCAGAAACGAAGCGAAGTAATAAATTAAAATAGTTCATTTATTTTACATATAAGCGGTACACGATTTTGTATAAAATACATAAAAGATTTTAAAACTAGATATAGGATATACCGCTTCCATACTATAGTGTTACAACGTAAGTTATTAATGAATAGCCCCTAATTCGTTAACAATGGGACGTACCTGTTCATGAGGTCTAAACTAAAAATCATAGGCGTGTACATGGGTTTTGCTGACAAAAAAAATACGATTGCGTTTTATTGTGTTTTATTGAAAGTAATTTTAAACATATCATTGTAATTATAAAACACATTGTTTGTTAGAAACCATTTTATAGAGTTTGAAAATTTAAGGTATAATAAAATATAGCAAGAACAAACAATATTAATTAATTATGAAAGGTTACACATCTTTTATGTACATTTTTAACCCCCTTTTCGAAAAAGTATCAGTACATCTGTACGCCATTGGAATTTGTTAAACATGTTGATTTATTAATTCGCTTCGTTTCTGGACATACTATAGGTCAACAGAGTTGTTTATAGAAAAAGAATCATCATCGGTGACTGAAACCGAAAAGACGGAAATTTCCGGTAGAAGAATTGTCAACATAAAGTATTTTTTAGATACGCTGAAATCTATCAAACATTCAGCTTTTGATTGCTCTTTGAAAAATTTGGATATTATAAAAGAAATAAGAATTGGTTTTGAAAGCATTTTTACAATGAAATGTCAAGTATGTGGATTAGTAGAAAAAATTGCTACGGAAAATCCGGAATCCAAATCCAAAATTAATATGTTGAGTGTTTCAGGAGCAATATCTCTATAGGAATTGGTTATGGGCAAATGTATAAATATTTCTCTTCTATGGACATACCTTGTATGGCCAATACTACATATTCTATATATTTTTCAGATTTATCAAACAAAGATCGAGGAAATTACATATGACACTTTTAAAGAAGTTGGAAAAGAAGAAGCTGAACTGGCAAAAATTGAAGGAAATGTTGATGAAAATGGGGTACCAATTATAAGTGTAGAACGAAGTATGATGCACTGTCTGGGGTTGTAAGTAATTACTTTACAAAACTGATTTTTGTATAATCATTTTGCATTTTAGGGTTGTGTTGTAGGTGCTAAAACAAAAAAAAATATTTTTGGGGGTAAGAAACAAATATTGTGTGTTGTGTACAAAATATGAATCTACAGAAGAAAAATCCCGTGACCATGTTTGCTACAAAAACTGGGACAAAAGTTCCACGGCTATGGAATCTGATATAATATTAGAAGCATTCAAAAAGTCTAAAGAAATGTACGGGGTTATTTATAGACGTTTAGTAGGAGATGGGGACAGTAACGTTTACAGAAAATTAGTAAGTGCTGCACCATATGGACCTAATTTTCACATAGAAAAGATTGAATGCAAAAATCATTTAAAACGTAATTATGTAAGCAAATTAATAGAGTTGAAATCAAATACTTCCTTTCTTATCAAAAGCAGGAAACTTCTAGAGTCTAAAATAGAAAATTTGCGAACAAGTGTAACATTGGGTCAGTAATAAAGATCCTTTAGAAAAAAAAGTAATAGACATATTGAATGCACCTCATCACATATTCGGAGACCACGAAAGATGCCGCAATTACTTTTGTACACAAGAGAAACGAAAAGCAAAACAAGAATCGGGCGAGGTATGTTTCTATTGTTTGTACGATTGCTTTTTTTTATTTAAAGTGATTTTATTTACATGTTGATAGCATTCCGAAACCGAAAGTTAGCAATATGTATAATGAAATTATGAATCGCACAAAGAGGTTGAGTGATAATGCAAGCAGTTTACTTGATAACCTTGATACGAATATTGCAGAATGTTATAATTCGTTAGCAGTCAAATTTATAGGCGGAAAAAGGATTAATTATGGCTTAAAAGGGTCCTACATTACCAGATGACACGCCGCTGCAATTTCATTTAATTCATTTGAACAATACCATACATTGGTTCAAAATAAATATGGTGATATTCCTGGCCAATATGGCAAAAAGTATTTTAATACAATTAGGAAACGGAAACTTCAGAACAAGAACAAAATTTTTGGTAAGAGTACATCTTCCCATCACATCTGTAGTAAATTTTAACTATATTTTTGCAGTAAATAGAAAGAAGTGTATAGCCAATTGCGGTCCAGATTTAAGCTATGGTTTAAATTTAGAAGATTATCCGGATATGGAGTATCAAACATATAACAACAAAAAAAAACATTTCTTGGAAAAATGAAACCAGGTTGATCATATGCAATTAGAGTGCAGTACGTGTGAACAATCAAATTCTGAAATTTGGGCAAAAAAACGAAAAATACGACTGACGGCATCAAATTTTGGTAGAGTTTTTTGCCATGAGAGAGACAACAACAACTGCAAATGCCGTCGCGGATATATTGTACTCAACATTTACAGGTAATTTGAGTACTGAATACGGACAGCTGAACGAGAGTACAGCTATAGCTCAATTCGAAGCAATGTATTCGTTAAAAACAAAAAGCATTGGGTTATGCGTCAACAAAGATTCACCTTTTCTTGAAGTAACGCCTGACCGAGTATTAGACGATGAAAGTGCCATCATCGAAGTGAAATGCCCAGCTAGTTGCGAAAATATGACCTCCGAAGAAGGTGTACTACAAAAAAATTCTTTTTTGTAAAATGGTTGACGGCAAATTGGTTTTAAAAGAAAACCACAAATACATGGCACAAATACAAGGGCAAATGTATGTATGTAGAAAAATTATTGTTATTTTGTTGTATGGATCCCTAAGTGTATTAGCGTGAAAGTGATAAACAAAAATAACAAGATTTTTCAAAACATGTTCCACAAATTGGAAGATTTTTATATGAATGCATTACTACCGGAATTACTAGATTCCCGACGTGTAAGAAATTTACCCCTCCGTGATTATTATTAAAACAAATAAATTTTGTTATTTTTTTGTATTTTATATTTCAAATTATTATGAAAAATATTAATTACCATTTGTATTTTTACATAATCTTAATAAATTACATAATTTCCATACTTATTTTTGTATTATATAAAGTCTGTCCAGAAACGAAGCGAAGTAATAAATTAAAATAGTTCATTTATTTTACATATAAGCGGTACACGATTTTGTATGAAATACATAAAAGATTTTAAAACTAGTTTTAGAATATACCGCTTCCATACTATAGTGTTACAACGTAAGTTATTTATGAATAGCTCTTAATATGTTAACAATAGGACGTACCTGTTCTTGAAGTCTAAACTAAAGATCATAGGCGTGTACATGGGTTTTGCTGACAAAAAAAATACAATTGCGTTTTATTGTGTTTTATTGAAAGTAATTTTAAACATATCATTGTAATTATAAAACACATCGTTTGTTAGAAACCAGTTTATAGAGTTTGAAAATTTAAGGTATAATAAAATATAGCAAGTTCAAACTAAACTTATAGGAAAAATAATAAATATATAATTTTAAAATACAGTTATTCTGAAAATTTATCTGTTTCTTTGGAAAAAGTATTATTTGACCGTATTGAAATTGCAATAGGCTCTATAGTAACTTCTATCAAATTGTCAAGTTCCCACATTTTTTGTTCCTCTTTCATTACGTGTTCTATACACTTTTTCCATTTTCCGCAGTCACATCACTTAAAGAAGTCATTAAAAGTTGTCGAACGTCACTTAATTTAAACGTGGTATTATTTCTCGCTACTGCACCCTTTACCTGCGCCCATATTAATTCTATAGGGTTTAATTCACAATGGTATGGCGGTAAGCGTAGAACAAAAATATCACGTTTTGCTGCTATTTCGTCAACTGCATATCTTTTAAACTTTGTCCTAACATCTTGTACTAGACTTAGTAGTTTCCTTTTTACCATATCGTTTTCGAAAGCAATATTTTTTGAGGAAAGCCATTCCATTATAACGTATTTTTCTAGAAAGTTGTAGGTAAACGTTTGATTTGTCAAAATCAAAATATTCCTCAAAAACATCTCCATTCATATCCTCGTGGTAATCACCGGTATTTTTCGATTCAAATAGCAGTAAACCTCCCTCTACAAAGCCTTTGTCACTTCCTATATGTGTAATAATTAAGCGTCGCCCTTTTTCTGAAGGAGGTCTTAAACCTGTAGATAATCCTTCTAAAAAAGCCTGTCGTCCACTGGTAACATTTTTGTCTTGCCACATTTTTCTCACAGTATAACATTCATTTACCCACGTTTCGTCTAAATAATAAATTTTCTTGCCTTCAGAACGTAATTTAGAGATATTTCGTAAGTAATTTCTTCTCCAACATACAATTTCTTCCTTATCAATGAGAGCTGATTTCCTATTCATTTTTTCCCATAAAAAATTAAATTCGTGCAAAACTTGCCACAACATTGTTCTACTTAAATTGGGTATACCCTCTTCCTCTTTCATCACTGACACAATTTTATTTAATGTGGGTATTTCTTTTTAAAATAAAACGAATGCACTATTCTTCCAATTGTACTTTTTACATATTCGGGTATTTCTACCATGAGATAAACTAGGCTCACGCACAGAAACTTTGTCTTCACGCAAAAGTCTGAATATTGTTGTTTTTCCAATGCCAGTCATATGTGAACACATATCAACTGTCTCTTGAACTGTTTTCAACGGATTATGGCATTTCAAATAATTGTACACATTGAGCACAATAGTTTTTCGTTGGCAGAAAGCGCAGACTTCTTCACGCGTTTCCTTGGGATAAATTCAGGACTCGATGCCATTCCAATGAAACTCAATACTGCAACGTAAGTACACCTTATGATATACCGATATGATACGACAATAATCGTTAGTTAGGCTATCGTTATAATTACATACCATATTTCTCCCCTAATTATATCAATAAGAACACATTAAAATCTATTAAAGTGTCATTCCAAATACAGTACACACTTTCTAGTTCAATTATTAGTCATTAATTAGTTAAAATTCCTAAAAATGTGATCGATAATGATATTAGCAATTTCTGATTAACAAGGTAATTCACTAGTGGTGGCCAAAAAGAAACCCACGTATTATTTGATAAAAATTTTAAATTGGGTATTTCATATAAAGTTTTTATCAGGAAAGCTTCGTTAAAAAGTTACAGGGTGGTAAACTTAAAAAAAAAATTAAATTTTTTTAGAATACCTCAGAAACTAGTGATTATAATGAACCGAAATGTTTAGACAAACCCATGTGTCAAATTTCAGTTATAACCACTTTAGTGTGTAATACAACTATAAATCATTTATTTTTATTTCAAGTCGATCTCATAAATAATATTTCGAAAGTGAAAGTGGAATTTTGTGTTGGAAATAAAGTTTACAATTTTAATAACTTGTGTAACTACGTATTGGAAGAAAAGTCGGAATGATTACATCTTTTTTTAAAAGAACCATCATTCTTATATTTCTGCGTACCATTACTGTTACTTCGACAGTGGTTAGAAATTGAAAATATAATATTTTTCATTTATAAGTTGAGCCTAATTAAACCTTTTGAAACCGCATTTGACTACCTGTAATATGCATACGGCGCTATTCGGTCTATCCCATTGTATCTGAGCTACACGCTACTTGAAAGCTACGTACATGAAATTTTATAAATGGTTAGAATTTCTGTAATGCGACATCTATTACAAGTACAATGAACTAATTATGAAATTTTAAGTCTGTTTCTTATTTTTTTTTTAAGTAACATAATTAAATTTCTGTAGAAATTGGTTGCCACTATACCATTCTTTAAGATATATGAACACCAAATAGTAAGTAGTCTATCATATTTTTCAAATAATTGACGCCTAAAAGTTTTTAAAATTTTATTCTATTAAAAAATAAAATTATAATTTTTTTATTATAATAGCGGTCTTTGTAATACTATGGGCAATTATAATTTTCTTAGTTCATTAAAATTGAGCCAAAAATAACTGAGTACTTTTGTTTAAAAAATCGCATTTCCATTTTTTTGAAGGTTTTTAGTTTAATTTTTTTAGCAGAACGAAAATTTGTAAATTTCTTTATGATAGCGGTCTTCGTAATTAAAATACCTACAAATTGATATATAATAAGCTAAGGTTGTATTTGTAAAAATATCCGTATTTTTGTTTCTAAGATAAATACCCTCGCTAGCATCCCCTTAACAGACATCTTTCTTAGTTGTATTTTCTTGCCATTGTGTCCACTTTGCATAAAGCATTCATGAAATTATTAAACAAGCAGGATTTGGAACCGTAGAAGTTGTTGTGTAAAGTATTGGCATTAACAACACATATCGAAACTGGATTTCAGAAAAAACTTAAAATTGTGTGGAAAGAAGGTTTACTTTTTAAATTGTTTAACGTCATTCCTTGTTCCAAAGTTATTTCTTTTATTGAAAATATGTTGTCTAATCGGAAGTTTAGAGTTTTTGTTGGAGATAAAAGCAGTAACTTTAGATTTTTAAATAATGGTTTTCCACAGGGATCGGTTCTTGCACCTATTTCTTTTTAATCTATATATTTCTGATCTTCCTACTTTACAATGCGAAAATTTGTCTACGCCGATGATATGGCAATTTCATTTCAACATTCGGATTTTTTCGAAATTGAAAATAAACTATCTGATGATTTGCGTATTATGGAAAATTATTTCAAAAAATGGCAATTATGCCCCAATCTTAAAAAGATAGAATTTTCTTGTTTTCATTTAAGAAATAGAGAAAAAGTAAAAAACTTAATGTTATCTTTAATAATACAATGTTAAAACATAATTTTAACCCAGTTTATCTGGGAGTAACTTTAGATACGTTTTTAATTTACAAAGATCATTTAGAAAAAGTCAAACAAAAATGAAAACAAGAAATAATGTCATTCAAAAATTAGCAGGAACAACTTGGGGAGCAGATGCAAAGACACTTCACACAGCTGCGTTGGCATTAGTTTATTGTACAGCAGAATATTGTGCTCCTGTCTGGTTGAATAGTTATCATACAGAAAAATAGATGCCCAGTTGAATTGCACTATGCGTATAATTATTGGAACCATTAAATCTACTCCTCTGGATTGGCTTCCTGTTCTTTGTAATATTACTCCAGCGAACATTCGACGAAAAGCTGCGTTAAAACGAGAATGGAATAAATGCCTACTTAACAAAAAGTTACCAATTTGGAATGACATTGACAACTAAAAGACTTAAATCTCAAAGTCCTATATGGTTGCAAGACTACTTAAGTACGGCTTTTTCTGAAGTTGAAGAGTGGAAAAAATTATGGTCTGGAGTTGATGTTTTCAATAAACATCTCATTGATGATCCAACAATAGAAGTCCCGGGCATCGATCAAAAAAGAAAAATTTGGTCAAAAGTAAATCGCATAAGAACAGGCCATTCAAAATGCTCTATGTTGTTCAAATGGGATGCGATTTCTAATCCAAATTGTGACTGTGTAAACGAAACAGAGACCGTTACACATATTTTAGAGGATTCTCAATTAACAAAGTTTAAAGAAGGGTTTCCAAACATTCATAATTTAACAGATGAAGCAATATTATGGCTTACGAATCTGAAGGACATCTGATTTTTTCTTGTCTTGATTATCTGTTTTCCATTATTTTGTTTTGTTATTTCTTTAACCTACTATTTTTTCGTCATTGTCATGACTGGCGCTTGGACCGGTCCATTATATGTCGTCATGCAATGGCTGTGCTGTTATATTTATGTTCTTATTTACCTTCTATATTGTTTACACACTTAATTAATATTATTACATGTGAACACTAGGGTGGGTAAGGGTTGGCATGTTTAGGTTTTAGTGGTTTTCTAAACCTTGAAGTAAATGCTTTGCCATGACGAACCAATCCACTATTGCACACGGTTTCGTCACCACACTATACAGGTTTATACTGATCTTCTGGGGCACCATACATAACACTTACATCACAATACAATATTTGTGTAATGTACCATACGAATAAATAAAATTTTGAAGCGACTCAAACTGCTGTTGGTGTTAGCTAGTGATCTTTAGCAGTGAATATTCGTTGTTATTTACGTAGTGATCGCTGTAAACTACACTTATGCTGAGCAAACGGATATGTTAATGGTTTTAGGATATTGCGAAGGAAATTGTCAGAGAAGTGTTAGAGTGTACAATGAAAATTTCCAAATCGTCGCGTGCCCAATCGTAAAACTTTTGCAAACATTGAAAAACACCTTCGCGTAACAGGAAAACCTTGCATCGATCATAGCTGATCGTGTACGTGCTCGTACAATTCCCACACCCAGGTTAGAAAAACAAATGCTGTAAATAGTAGAAGAAAATCCAGAAGTAAGTGCTTGATGCTTAGCACTGCAAGCAGGCGTTTCAAAGAATGTTGCTCATAGAGTTCTTAAAGAACAATTGCTATATCCTTATCATGTACAAAACGTCCAGGAGCTTTTGCCAGCTGATACCATCGCGCGTTTTGAGTTTTATAGGTTCATTCAAGAAAGAAGAGCTGAAGATGTCAATTTTAACAGCAAAAATCTCTTTACTGATGAGGCATGTTGCACGAGGAGGGGTATGACAAATTTGCACAACGAACATGTGTATGCAGATAAAAATCCACATGTCATCAAACAACGCCACTTTCAACATGAGTTTAAAATTAATGTATGGGTAGGGATAATCGGCAGTTTTATCATAGGCCCTGTCATTTTACCAAATCGTTTAAATGGAGAGAATTATTTACACTTCCTTGTAAATACCTTACCCGATTTATTAGAACACTTGCCGTTAAATCTTAGACGCGACATGTGGTTTCTACATGATGGAGCACCACCACATTTTACATTGAACGTTCGGAATCATCTTCATGTACAGTTTCCTAACAAATGGATAGGCAGAGAAGCTGATGCTCCTGCAAAATGAGCACCTCATTCACCAGATTTAAATATTTGCGATTCTTTTGTGTGGAGAGCTCTAAAGAGTAAAGTGTATTCTCGTCCTATAAACACACACGACGAACTTTGGGTTAGAGTACACAACACTTCACAGTCCATTAAGAATGATGCAGAAATGTTACAACGAGTACAATTCAATTTTTTGCGTCAAATCAACCTTTGCATCCAGGAAGGTAGTGGTCACATTGAGCATTTAATGTAGTTCTAGTAAAGTACATACCTACTTGTCACTAATAAATATCATAACAAAATGCCTTATCGTCATTTATTTTTTAGAATACCAGACTACTAGATACTATCTGTTTTAAGAAATGCAGTGCGCGATCCCTCAGATTTTTGAAAAGTTATTGGTCTTAACATTAAAAAGTTTTTGAGTGGTTTTTGCCGGGTTACCAGTGTTTCGTACACTAATGGTCCACTGATATTAACTAACATCACCTTAAAAGATGACCTACATCTGTGGGGAGTGCAATACCAAATATCATCAAAATCGACAAACCTGTTCTTTGTTATAAACAAAATAAAAAAAAAAATTTTTAACTTTGAATCAGAACACTGGCAAAACGAAGCACTTTTGGATATAAGTAAGTTGGGTTAAATCATCTTATTTTGATCCCAGGAATCTGTGGTTAAGTGATGTCTACACATTTTAGGGACATCCTGTATAGTAAATGCACAAGCGAAATTAATGCATCTTGGAGAATGACTGCACTTGTGAAAATGCAAGAAGCGGCTCGGAAAAAATCAGACTATGCCAAGAAAGTTGAAAGTGTGGATGGAAACATGTTTGTTTTAAAAATTATTTTGGAGCTTCAACCGGAATGGAAGGAGCTATTTTAGTTGAAGGTTTCAAAGAAAGTAAAACAAGACATGACTTAATATATACTAAACTAATTCCAGATGGTGATAGCAGTACGTACAAAAAATAGTAGATAGTCGTCCATACTATAACATATCTGTGAAAAATTTAATGCAGAACCCACATTCTACGTAATTATTGTACTAAGCTAAGAAATCTTTCACAAGATTCTAGGTTTACATTGAATCTGCGGAAACTAGTATCAAATAATATATTACCCCTCAGAACAGCTATTACATCTGCAATAAAATTTAGAAAAAATGAAGATATGCCGGAAAAGATAGAGTTGTTAAAATTAGATGTACAAAATAGTTTTAATCATGTATTTGGACAACATGATGATTGCAAAGATTACTACTGCAAAAGAAAACACAAGCAAAATAATAATTTAGACGAAATGAAAAATTGTCAAGAATTTCATTTGCGTCTACAGCAATGTTTGAGCTCTGTTTGGTTAAATTCGGCTAGTTTGATAAATAACTTAGCAGCAACGTTGTTGAGCAATTCAACAGTGTTCTAGCCAAACACGTCGGTAGAAAAAGAATCAATTTTTCTTTAAAAGATTTATACCAATGCTGTTGTGGTAAGATTTAGTACCAAACGGCCTCTAAGAGAACTTTATAAAAGTATTTGCGATGCGAATGTATCAGAAATATTAACAAATTTCGAAATAAAACAACAAAGAAACATTGAACGTGCTGCACAACGATCGATGCGAATCAAAACAAAAAATAGAAGAAATTTACCAAAGATAGTTCAGAAACCAGATTTGGACTATGAAGAGAATTGTCAAAAACCTGATATGTCTGAAAAGATTTTTTAAGTTGAAAAACATAAATTCATCGACAGTCTAAGAAACACAACTAAAGAAAGAAAAACATTAGAAAAAAATACAATTTTACAAACACGCAGTGAAAAGTGGTTATAAGAAAGAAGAAAGCTTCTAACAGCTTCAATATTTCATAAAGTGTGCACAAGGCGACCTACAACTTTGGTGAAACATTTATTGTACAATAGTAAAATTTTGAATGTGTAACGGTTTCAGTTTACAAATAAACGGAGACTTTAGGTGAAACTAAAACCAAAATAAAAAGTACGGATCGTGTATCGTAAGTAGGTTGGAAGAAATAAGTTATTTAGGTAGAACAGCAGCCTTCCCGGCGTCATCGTAGAGTGGGGTCCTTAAGGAGGTCGAAGAAATTAAACCGCTGTCCCTCCCACAAAGCGCCACCTGCTTGGGTAAGAAAAGACAAATAAAACCGACTAACAGGAGATTAAAAGGTTTTACTTAATCCTAATACGAGATACACAAGATTAAACAAATTGACACAATAATTAACTACAAAAGAAAGACAGACAGTTTAAAAAAAATTATAGTAACAGGAGAGTGAGAAAGGAGAAAGACTGTTGGATGTCGTCACGTATCCTTAAGCAGTAGTCTTGCTTAATAATATAAAAAAAATCTATACAAATAACGCACAGAATCTACAGATAAGCTTCAGCAACACTATTCGTAGTGTTAACGTTTTACTGGAGTACTATCTGATAGGAACACTCGTTGTACATATATCATTTACACACGGCAATTTATCGGGTCGAACATGCAACGACACTGACGCTTAAAAGTAACTTATCTAACGGAGTAAGTACCTCTCGCAAACCCAAAAAGTCTTTTGATTTGAAACAACCGTTTAAATTGAAGTACACAAGCTCGGAATGAGCCGATTAAAATCTCTCGATTGTTGAGTGTACCACCAAATAGGGTTTTACTTAAAACTAAAGGTTAAAGCCGTTTTATGTAGTATGTACATAAGCTTCACACTCACTATCAATAAATACGAGAACTTAAACACTAAAACTTAGCTGTATTATGTGAATGAAGTCTCGAGAGTAAGATTTTCAGTTGGCGACAAGATCGTCAGTTCCTTAATTGTACACACACAGGATTCTTCTTGGGGGAAGGTGTTCGAAAAGAACTGGAAGGCGTTAGGCTTCCTTGTTTAAACCACAAAGCATAGCTACCCCTTAGTTGGTAGACGTGGTACCCACCGATTGCTCGCGACATACGTTTCCTAGATTTATATTTCGTGTGACATATTGCTCACGATACACGTTAAACTCGGTTTATAAAATAAAACCGTAACAAATGTAGCCTCTGTAAAACATGGCAGGGACAACAAAAGTCGTGCTATACAGCAACTTGAAGTTCAAGAAAACATTAAGATCATGACTTGCGGTTTACTTGTTGATCCAAAATTGTGTTATTTGGGAGCTTCTCCAGATGGTTTAATAAACGACAACTTGGTAGTCGAAATTAAATGTCCATTCTCAGCGTACAATATGAGTCCGGATGAAGCAATTGAATTAAACAAAATTAAGTTTTGGTTGTATGAAAAAAGATAGACAGCTTTAAAATTAACATAAACAATGAGTGGTATTAACAAGTTTAAAGACAAATACAAATAACAAAACAGAAAAGGTTGCTTGTTTGGGGTCTGACAGGAGAAAAGTTTCCCTTAAAAGTGGCATACATAAATAGACGTCGGGATTTTTGGGATAACAATATGAAACCAAAATTAACGAAAATTGACTTTGATTACATGTTACCGTAGTTAGTAGATCCTCGCCATATAAGAAACATGGAAATAAGAGAGCTCAAAAAGAATTTACTACGAAGAAGAAGACTAACCTTATTTAAAATTAATTTTTTTACCGATGGTAGTCAGTCGTGAAATTTTTAAATTTACTCCAAAACCTGATCCAATCCAATGGATTGCCACCAAATTCTGATTCAATTTTTATTTCTAGTTTTTTAAATCTTGGAACAGATTTTAAAGGAACAGTTACGTTAACTGTATCAGGAACATTGTGATTTTCTACTTTAAACTTTAATTCAGTGTCTAAATCTCTCAGCTCTTCCATAAAGTCATATTCATCTTTGTACTGTTTATCAAATACAATCTTGTCAAAACCTTTTGTTTTAAAATTAAGTCTAAATATTTTCCTTTCAAATCAATCAACCTTTCACACTTTTTAGTAAATTGTTCATATTTAATCTTACAAAGTTCAACTGCATCTTTAGTGTTCCTTAATAAGAAGCCATTTATCTCAATTTTTAATCTTTCAATATGTGACATTAGCAAATGAATGCCTCCATTGTATAAAACAATCTCCAAAATTTTATCTGTCAAAATCCAATAAATTGTCCCATGTTGGGCGCCAAAATAATGTCCGTTAACTCAGCTTTCTTAAACTCAAGGCGCTGTAAAATTTTTACCACATTTTATTTAATAAACATATTAACGAAATATAAAACATGTTCTCATATTGAACATTGCCATCATTCTAAATTCTGTTCATTTGTCACATACACACTCAAGAGAAAAAGAAAAACAATCAAACCGTTCCAGATCTACAGTATTCACTAATGCTCAGTTGGTCAGTAAAGAAAAATTCATTTTGAAATTGGTTTAGACGCAGTGCTTTTTGGATGAAATTAAATGAAAAATTAAAAAGTAATGTACGACTTCATAAGAAGAGCTACATTCCAAAGTTGTCTCTTGTTGTGGACACGGATGGTCTACTTGCTATTAATGGACGATTCAAAGATAGTCAACTGAAGCTGTCAATTTCACATTATCCTGTCATTCTTCCAAAAGATTATCACGTCACAAATATTTTTATCAATGATGAGCACAAGAGAAACGGTCACATAGGAGTGGAAACGGTTTTATGCAATCTGAAGAGAAGATTTTGGATCATACATGGCAATTGGAAAAAGGTTTCGATACTGTTGAAAATCTGAAAGATTAGATGGTTATTCTCCAATGTTTACACATGCAGGAGTAGATAGATTTGGTCCAAAATTACAGTTACCGTTGAAAGATGACATGAGAAACGGTAGGGTATCCTGTTTACTTGTATGGTCTCTCGAGTAGGTAATATACACTGAAGTAGTTCATGATTTGAGTATAGATGAATTTATGCAAGCTTTGTCAAGGTTCATCGATTCTAGAGGGCAGCCAAGACATCACTACTTAGATAATGGTACAAAATTAGGAAATGCTCAGCGAAAGTTTAAATTTGAGTGGCATTTTATGACTCCAGGAGCCTCACATCAAGGTAGAATATGGGAACGTATGGTACAGAGTGTGAAAAAGGTAATGCACAACATACTCGTGGAAAAAGCTCCCAAAGGCACTGCATTGCTAAAGGTCATAAAGTCAGTAGAGAACATTGTTAATTCAAGTCTCAAGTGATCCAGCTGCCCACTTCCAATCACACCAAATGATTTGCTAAGGAGACATCGTTTTGATGGAAGCACAAATACAGGATCGCCCCACGTTACGTAGATCGATTTTGGGAACAGTGGACGAAGTTTTACTTACCAACATTAGTCAATAAAAGTAAAAACACTTGGAAAAAGACAGTCGTCTCTAAACTTTATCCTGGAGCGGACAAACTGGTAGGAAATGTAGACGTGACGGTAAGAACCTTCGGGAAGAAAGCTGTGTCACTCTATAAAAGAAACATCAATAAACTTTGCAGTTCGGGGTTGAAGACAGAAGTGGATTCTGTTCCAAGAATTGGATCAGCATCGGGGGCCGGTGTCACTTATTGTGGAGTCGCTATCTCCACTTCAATTATGACTTAAGAGAAAAACGACAAAAGCAAGTAGCAAGATAGCGAGATCAAAGTTGACATTGTTGTCAATAAAAACAAATTGTAGTATTTTTAACGTTAATAAAAGTTTTGATAGATTTGTGAAGAAGTAAACAAAGTTGTAATTGTAGAAAATAGGAATTGTCTGTCGTATTTTTTAAATATGTTTACACGTTTTAAAAATAAACTAAGTATAAAATCCGATAAATTGATTATTCTACACCATTTTTGGCACAATAATGTACAGAACAAGAGCGCATTAATTTTTTTTATTGATGAGCAATAATTCAAAATTTTCGTTGTCAGACAATTTTTTAAAATAATTTAACATAAATTCGTAGAATTGAAGATCAAGTAGAATAGCAGCCAAGACCTCCTTAAAATCAGTAGAAATACTTTTGTTCTTTTTTTACTTTTTGATGATCGTCAGCCAAAAAATGTTATACAACTTTCGTGTGTAAAGTGATTTTACGGCGCTCCAGCTAATGGGAAACTCGCCTTCAAATAGAGCTATCGCGTAGTAAAATCCTACTTTCCACACTCTATTGTTGCTGGATAACTGCACGAATCAAATATCTGACAATTTGATAAGTCCTCTTACATTCTAGCAAAACATTTGAGTTTAAAAATGAAGAACTTATCTAGAATAAAAATAAAGCTCGAGGCTCAATTCGTTAATTAATAAATGTGTAACCAATTAAGCAAAAACAATATCGCTTCTAAGGCACAAATTGATGTATTAGTGACCAAATGGTAAATAACGGTTTGGTCAAAGAGGCAAAATCACAACGGCTTATGGTATTTTTAGACAAGAATTATCATTCATTATTGCATAAGATGGGTGTATATTACCGAGAAATTTAGGTTGTTTAAAAAATCTGTTTTTGACGAGAAAAGGGTGTCGCGTTTTTTGGTTGGCAGTTGCAATTGCTAAAGGAAGGAGATTAGAATTTAGACAGAACAAATTTGCTCGGTTAAATATAAATCTCGAGTATATACGACATAATCTATAAATCGTCAAACTATTTATTTTGGCAACGGATCCCGCAATAATTATACCGATAATTGAAACTCAATGATAAAACCGCTAGCTTCAAAGTGACATTGCGAGCGATTTTTTTATACATGAATTAAATTATCATGTACACATTTGCATAATCATTGTGACTACATAATTACTAATTCGGTTTCTCTGTAACTGTTCAATAAGTGCTCTCAATAGGTAGTGATTATTATTTGTCCATTTTTACAATAGACAATATCTGTGACAATATCAAAACATTATCTGTTCACCAAAGTTGTAAATACCAGGTAATTTACAGGTTTGAGTATTGTTTAGGGTTTAGGTATCTGTTCAACCTTCATTTTACCTTATATCAATCACAACTACGTTAGGTAAATTTAACTACAATTTTAAAAACTTGTACTTATCCGGTGTGTATTGCAGAGCCTTAACTTGTGAAAATGTTTAGTCATTACATTAAACATCGATAATATTATTTAAATATAGGTATTGAAATAAGATTTGCTTCTGTAAAACAAAACTTAAAACACGATTTGTTAAGTAAAGACTATATTAAAATTACAAATGTATCTGTCATAAGTTGTAATTAATTACTCACATTTGCAAGTCAATGAAATAACAGGTGAGTGTCACATGCGGTACTTGCTTTCGTTTTTTTTCATTTTTCAAATTTTTTTCGTATTCAAAGGAAACGTATTCACCCTTCACGAAGTTATAAACCCGATAGAAAGTGGAGAAGGAACTATTTCTACATGAAAAGTTAATGAATATTTTGCATCTATTTAGTTACATCCTGTATAACGCCGTCACATATTAGACGTATATGGTGAACCAACTTAATTTGAATTCAGAAAAATTACCTTTGTATGTTATCGGAGGTGGTCTACTTTTCTAAAACATTTCAAAATAAAGAACCTGTATTTCACAAGCTTAATTTAAAGTTTTCTATAAGCTTGCTTACAATTAACTGTGTAATCGTAAGCATTAATTATTACCACCAAAGTGGATACCTCAAAATCCTTTCGTCTTCGAATATGATTTGAACATATACCTTTCAGCTTTGAGAAGTTCAAACATTCGGTGTAACAACATATGCAGATTGTAAAGAAATTGTTGACTTCAATATCAAGTCAACAATCTCTTAAGTCAGTATTTAAATATAAGCAAACTCATAGAAAACATTTAATTTCCTTTTTAAATTAACATATATGGTTTAAATAGAACACTCTGTATATTAATGCATTTTAGAACATTTTCATAACTTCTGAATAATGAACTGTGACATAAAGGGCGTTTTGGTTCGGGATCAGCAAAATACAACAATAGTAAAAATAACTAAATAGCTAGGCAGACAATATAAATGCGAAAGTTGTAACGTTAACAATGCAATTTTGGCAGAAAAACAAAATGAGATTCATTAGTAATCCAGTCAAATAAGCAACTTTCCATTCTAAGGTGCAACTACGCCATTCTGATTTTGGATTGATAATCGATTTAGGGATTTTATTTTCTAATTGATAAACGATTTCCGTTTCCGTGATTGATCTTTTTCGTGACGCATTGTTGTTAACGAAAGCCTCATTGTGTTTGCTGTTATTCTGGTGCCCTCAAAAATGTTTGGGGTCGGTTTCCTTAAAATGGGCAACATCAAGTGAGAGACAACTTAAATCAAACACTTGAGCACTCCCATACATACTAGGCGTTTTAATATTGATACATACCTTGCTTTCGGTTTTTCTTTTTTCTTTTGGTTTTACTTTTTTATTGACCTTCTTATTATCTTACTTTGACGTAGTCAATGTTCTCTTCAGCTACCCGAAATCTTCATTCTCGTGCGGTTGCTGCGATGTCATTGATAACGTAGTAACAACGGCTACTGGTCAAGCGACCGAGTCTTGAATACCACCTGGACTGTTATCGGTGGATATTCGTTAGAGAAACGATCGAGATTTAACCACTATGGGGTCGTCACCGATGCATAAACAACCGTAATACTCTGTGGGGTTGTCAACATACAGGTCTGCTCTTTTATGTTATTATTCCGCGAGTGTCGCATCTCTGAAATTAAGACTTTAAACGCTAGCACTCGTGCGTGGTAATACTAACGTGCCGTCATCACATGGCAATTTTGTGTGTTAAACTTTTTAATTTGTTATCATGAACATTGCGCCGTACGCTTAATTAGTCTCGTGTGTCGTCTGCCTTCAGCTAATTTTCTGTAAGAGCATTGTAAGAGTATATTGTTCGGAAACATCTCTTTAGCCACTGTTTGTAGGCTTTTTATTATTTCGGTACACATTTGGCGCAGGATCCATCGCGATTGTTGTCCCTGAATATTTATAAGCTAATTAAAAGCTAATCTTTCCTTACATATACTAACTCATTGGCACATATTTTCTGTATCCTACATATGTGCAATGTTGTTGACGATTTATAGGTTATTAAATTCATGAGCGTACTTTGCATATACAAATAAAGTACACACATTTGTGTGTGACTTAATATAACGTGTTATTAGTAAGTTGCCTTTTTTGTCTTATAAACCTGATTCATCTTAATTAATTTAATTTTTTACAGGCCAGAATTGCTACTAGCGAGTAGTTCGTCGTTAGTTTCCTTCTCTTAGGCTATTAGAACTTAGCGCCCTTAATATTAAATATCTCTATGTCAATTCATTATTGATCCTAACCCACCCTAACAAAGTAATTAGGTGATACGATCAAGTAATACAGAAACGAACAAATTCGATTACAATTCAGCTGATGAATATTTGGAAAAACCCTAAAACACGTCGATTAGTATTTTTAACTGCGCACATTTTGAACTAAAAATTTTGTATACAGGGCGATCCATATGCAAGTGCCGAAAATATTGCAATGTTTTTTTTATGATAAACGACTTATTTGTAGATGTAATAATTATTAGTTCGTGTTTAAAATTATACATAACTAAAAATAAGAGTTGTTATTAATTGATAAGGGCTGGAAAAAAGTAAGATAAGTTACAAACCGTAGTTTCATGTTTAATTTTGTGTTTTATTAAAAAGGAGCTAGCGGCACTTTTGAAACAAATTTGACAAAAGTAATTAATTTGGTTTTTATTTAAATTAGTTAATAAATGTGTGAGTGGTTGAACAACTACTTTAATTAAAACTTATAAATTCAATTTTTTCACTGTAACTCTTAATTCATATAAATTTTTGGCAACCAGCAACGTAGGGCAGGTCTAGAGTTAGACAACGACCCAATACCTATAAAACAATATTTATAAATTTGTAGATTATTTAATTTTATTAGGTTTGTGTGTTAGAAAGTTTTGGTTGTGTAAAATAATATTTAATTATAGTAAATAATAAGGTAAGATTCGGGTATAAAAATATGAGTGTGAGAAGCATGGCTAAGAAAAACACAGAAGGTGTTGAACAAAGAATGGAGGGAGAGAATACAGAAACTGACGAAAGAAAAATATAGAAAAAATGGAAACAGAAGAAATTCAAGAAACTACAAATGGAGGTCAGTTTGACATGAATCAATTTATGAATGAAACAAACAAAAATATGGAATTTAAAAAAGGACACGCAAAACTTGAAAATGATGCAAGTAGGAAGTGAGATAGATGAAAACAAGGAACCCTACAAAGACAACATGCAAGTATTTGAGGTAAATTTGTTAAATGCAAGAACGGACTAAAGACAAGAAGGAAGAGAGAAGCAGACGAAGTAGATATATCAATCGGTTAAGTTTTCGAATACTATGTGCACAAAGCTATTCAATTTAAAGAGGTTGATTGATTACGAAGTCAAATTATTAATAACATTTTTGTATTCCTTAGAGTTCTCTGTGTTAGAACAGCTTGAAATAATACGTAATTCAATCAACCCAAACTGTCATCAATGTCAAAAGTTACTTATTAGAAAAATAAGCATAAATTAGTGTGATCAAATAAGTATATGAGTAGTTAAAAGATAGGTAATGTCAAAATGTTATTTATTTATTCGTATGGTGCATTTTTAATATTATATTGTGATGTAAGTGTTATGTATGGTGTCCCAGAAGAACAGTATAAACCTGTATAGTGTGGAGACCATATTTTTTCCACTGTTCAATTTAGAAAAAGCCGTAGTTAAGTAGTTTTCAACCATACAGACTTGAGTCTTTTATGGAAGGTTCTTAATATTATTCCAAATTGGTAAGTTCTTGTTAAGTTAGCATTTATCCCATTCTTCGTTTTAATGCAGCTATTGTCGAACGTTCAGTGGTATTACAAAAACAGAAAGCCAATTGAGAGGAGTAGATTTAATGGTTTAAAAATAAATAAAAATAAAAATAAAATTAAAATTCAATTTTTTTTTTATTTTTTATTATTTTAAACAAAAAAAAAAAAATTATCCTACTATACAATAAATAAAAAACAAACCCATCTTCCTTTTTATTTTTTTTTCTCCTCCACACTTCTTTCATCAAATAATTTTTTAATTTTTTTTTTTTTTTTTTTTTTTTTTTTTTTTAATTTTTTTTTTTTTTTTTTAATTTTTTAATTTTTTTTTACTTTCATACAAATTATTTTGGTTTTATTTTTTATTTTTTTTTTTTTAAAAATAAAAAAAATTGTTCAACTTTTTTTTTTTTTTTTTAAAAAAAAAAAAAAAACTTTTTTTTTTAAAAATAGGTTAAAATTTAAATTTATTTATTTATTTATTCGTATGGTACATTTTAAATATTGTATTGTGATGTAAGTGTTATGTATGGTGCCCCAGAAGATCAGTATAAACCTGTATAGTGTGGTGACGAAACCGTGTGCAATTGTGGATTGGTTCGTCTTGGCAAAGCATTTGCTTCAAGGTTTAGGAAAACCACTAAAACCTAAACATGCCAACCCTTACCCACCTTAGTATTCATATGTAATAATATTAATTAAGTGTGTAAACATTATAGAAGGTAAATAAGAACATAAAATATAACAGCACAGCCATTGCATGACGACATATAATGGACCGGTCCAAGCGCCAGTCACGACAATGACGAAAAAATAGTAGGTTAAAGAAATAGCAAAAAAAATAATGGAAAAACAGATAATCAGGACAGAGAATACAAAATATTGCTGAACTTCAGATGTCCTTCAGATTTGTAAGCCATAATATAGCTTCATCCGTTAAATTATGAATGTTTACAAACCCTCCTTTAAACTTCGTTAATTGACAATCCTCTACAATATGTGTAACGGTCTCTGGTTCGTTTCCACAGTCACAATTTGGATTAGAAATCGCACCCCATTTAAACAACATAGAGTTGCATTTTGAATGGCCTGTTCTTATGCGATTTACTTTTGACCAAATTTTTTTTTTTGATCAAAGCCCGGGACTTCTATTGTTGGATCATCAATGAGATGTTTATTGAAAACATCAACTCCAGACCATAATTTTTCCACTCTTCAACTTCAGAAAACCGTACTTAAGTAGTCTTGCAACCATATAGGACTTCGAGATTTAAGTCTTTTAGCAGGAGGGTTCTCAATGTCATTCCAAATTGGTAAGTTTTTGTTAAGTTGGCATTTATCCCATTCTCGTTTTAACGCAGCTTTTCGTCGAATGTTTGATGGAGTAATATTACAAAAAACAGGAAGCCAATCGAGAGGAGTAGATTTAATGGTTCCACTAATTATACGCATAGTGCAATTCAACTGGGCATCTATTTTTGTGTATGATAACTATTCAACCAGACAGGAGCACAATATTCTGCTGTAGAATAAACTAATGCCAATGCAGCTGTACGAAGTGTCTTTGCATCTGCTCCCCAAGTTGTTCCAGCTAATTTTTGAATGACATTATTTCTTGTTTTCATTTTTGTTTGATTTTTTCTAAATGATCTTTGTAAATTAAAAACGTATCTAAAGTTACTCCCAGATAAACTGGGTTAAAATTATGGTTTAACTTTGTATTATTAAAGATAACATTAAATTTTCTACTTTTTTCTCTATTACTTAAATGAAAACAATGAATTTTCGATATTATAAAGAAGGAAGATCAGAAATATATACATTAAAAAGAATAGGTGCAAGAACCGATTCCTGTGGAAGAGTATTATTTATAAACTAAGAAAAATGCCAACAGTTAATTGTAACGACAAGTGTGCGTTTAAAGTGCATAGCGCTAACCTGATGCATCAGGTGTTCTTTCGTTGCGTGTTATGCTTCTGTACAAGTTTTACTTTGGTTTATCGACACCGTGTGTTTCAAGCATTAAAGCTATCGCTTAGATAGCGCTATGCACTTTAAACGCACACATGTCGTTACAATTAACTGTTTGTGCATTTTTCTTAGTTTATACTATTCATACGTGTCGATGCTTTACACGAGAGGTCGTAAGACACACATTTTACTTAACTATTATTTATTTAAATTTACTGCTTTTATCTCCAACAAAACCTTCCGATTAGACAATATATTTTTAATAAAAGAAATAATTTTGGAACAAGGAATAACGTTAAACAATTTAAAAACTATACCTTTTATCCATCATACGGTATCGTATGCAGCAGTTAAGTCCAAAAAGACAACACCAGTTTTAAGTTATAAATTACACTTAACAAGCTTATTGAACGATAAGAAGTAGGGTCTGTAAGAAATTTATTTTTCTTTAAAATTGCCACGACTTTATAGTCCGTGGACCCGTGACATAATGTGTCGGGGAACTTGTATATCAGCTTTTTAGATCTTAGGTGTAGAATGCTATGAAACGAGCGACATGAGGCCCAAAACAGTTCACCGTTAGATTTGGGCCCATATAATATTGGATGCAATATATTTTTTTAAATTGTACGTCAGCTTTTATGTAGACAGGTTTCTAAGGTATGGTTTAGTTACCAAAACCAAAAAAGCTGACGTTTTTATCCAGACCCAAACGTTCAGACCCATACAATTTTTATTGCAATGTGCATTGGCAATTGTATCGTCAGCTTTTTTGTAAATTGCTTTTTCTCGATGAAATATCATCGAATTTCAAAAACTGTCGATTTGGTTGAAATGGTGAAAAGTTAAAAGGAAAATAAATCCGGAAAATGTCATAATTCGATTTTTTTTAATACTCTGCTTCTCAAGTCCCAATTTGATTTAAATAATAAAAGAAATTGTTGGGATTGTTGGTACACAACGTAAACCAACGTCAAATTAAGAATTGATTTTCCGGAAAATCAAAAAATTGTTATTTTTTTCATTAATAATATAATCACATCAATAAGCCAAAAAAGAATCACTAAAGAAACTATTTCTTTTACTTTTATAAACAAGAAATTAAGGGACTATTGAAAAAACTATTTTCTATCAAAATCTAAAAGTACTTCCTTCAGCACTTTCTTTGATAATTTGCTAAAACTACTACATGCACAATAATAGATACTGTTTTTTAATAATTAGGTTTTCATTAATTTTTTCAGAAAAAAAACAAAGGAATGTTGATGAATAAATAAGTTTTCATTTTTATGATTTAGCAGAAACACAACATCCACAACAATTGGTAATGATTTTTAATAATACCACTATAATGAGGGTTATATAAATAAATATCTATTATTTGTCATATTTTCCATGCACATATTGGTTTTAATTTTAAACAGTAATGTACAAACTAAATTAGCTCACATGAAAAAAAAACAATTATGTTGCGAAACACAAATACTTTTTTTCGCGTACGTTAGCGTTGTTTATTTATTAGAGACAAGGTGTACACACAATAAATTCACAAATAAACCAAAGTATATATACAAAGCTATTATTGCAAATAAAAAGAAAATCTTCGGAAAATTTCCAAGTTTAAGCTGAATTTGGTTACACACTTTGTACATGCCTTTATGTCCAACACAGCACATTTACTCATTTTGTCTTGAAACCTCTCGGGCGATTTATGTTTAATATTACAAGTTTTCAAATTTCCGGAAAATTTTTCAGGCTCCAAAATTTGCCGGTGTGTGTAAAAACGATTTAACAATTTTTTAATCCTGAGATTATTGCTTGCTAGTTGCGACTGTTACAATAGAATTGTTATAATTAAAAAATTACTACTTTAGGACTTTCCAGGCGATGTTCCAGTCAAACATCCCATAAACATCTGCGCATCTAAACAGTTTACGAAAAATAAAAAATAATTGATTTTTTATATTCTTGAAAATTTCTGCTCACAAGTTGAAAAAATCAAAAAACGGATTTTCTGTGATACGGATCCCAAGAAATTCCCTTATCAATCGTCAACCTGTGCAGAAAAAATACTCCCAAAAATTACTGAGAAAACTTCGAGTTGAGAAAATGTAAGAGAAGCATTTATTATATTATTGATGAAAAAAATAAAAATTTTCCGATTTTCCGAAAAATCAATTCTAAATTTGACGTTGGTTTACGTTGTGTACCAATAATCCCAACAACTTTTCTTTTTTTTAATCGAATAGTCCCAATTCGAGTATTAAAAAAAGAATCAAATTATGACATTTTCCGAATTGATTTTCCTTCTAACTTTTCACCGCTTCAACCAAAACGTCTGATTTTTGAATTTCGATGATATTTTGTCGAGAAAAAGGAATTTACAAAAAAGCTGACAATACAATTGCCAATGCACATTGCAATGAGAATTGTACGGGCCTGAACGTTTGGATTTGGATAAAAACGTTAGCTTTTTTGGCTTTGGTAACTAAACCATACCTTAGAAACCTGTCTGCAAAAAAAGCTGACGTACAATTTAAAAAATTATGAAGACCACATGACAACTATGGACAAAGAACGTTTAAGAGGTAAAATAGTTAACATAATTACCAATTATACTAATAGGACAAAAAATTTGTAACCCAAGTAAGGACCTTTTATTAAGAGACTAGTGACATCTACCAAATTTTTTGAAAATAATGACGGAGATGGTTTTAAATCGACAAAGGTAATGCCACTGTAATTATACCCAAAGAAGACTATTTTACGAAATTAAACTCTTTATTAAATTAAAAATCTTTATTAAATTAAAAATTAAATAAAATAAAAAATTATATTGCATCCAATATTGTATAGGCCAAATCTAACGGTGAACTTTTTTGGGCCTCATGTCACGGATCTGCACGTTTCATAGAATTCTACACCTAAGATCTAAAAAGCTGACATACAAGTTTCCCGATACAATATGTCACGGGCCCACGGACTATTAGATTTCTTTAAATCTGTTGGTAACACACCTGAATTGTAAATATTGTTGAGAAACATAGGTAGCCACTTCAAACAATAATTTCCCAATTTTTTCAGAAATTCGGGATGTATTTCATCAAACGCGGCAGCTTTCTTTGATTTTGTCTTTTTTTAATTCATGTTTTAATTCTTCTACAGTAATAGGTCTGAATATCTCTTCTGAGATAGGTATAGATTTTCTATTCTTTTGAAGACACTTTCTCATCTTTGTGATAATCGATGTCTTCTACTTTTATTGAGTTTGAAACATTTACTAACCGAGAAGCAATAGAATTTGGAGAAATGTTTGCATACATTTTATCAGATTGATTTGTAGAACTTAATTTATTTAAGTGTCCAGCTTTTACGACTTGAATGTACGAAATTCATATTTTCCATTAATGAAAAAATTTGTACTTGATACATACGAAATAATAACCTTCCCTTAAATTTGCAATCTCTTAAAATTAAACAAACGGAAGCTGATCAACAATTTGATAATTGAGTGACGAAAACGAAAGCTGATTCCACACTAATATCTGAATTAAAAAATCGATTCTTTAATGTTTGAACAACTACTTTAATTAAAACTTATAAATTCAATTTTTTCACTGTAACTCTTAATTCATATAAATTTTTGGCAACCAGCAACGTAGGGCAGTCTAGAGTTAGACAACGACTCAATACCTATAAAACAATATTTATAAATTTGTAGATTATTTAATTTTTATTAGGTTTGTGTGTTAGAAAGTTTTGGTTGTGTAAAATAATATTTAATTATAGTAAATAATAAGGTAAGATTCGGGTATAAAATATGAGTGTGAGAAGCATGGCTAAGAAAACACAGAAGGTGTTGAACAAAGAATGGAGGGAGAGAATACAGAAACTGACGAAAGAATAAATATAGAAAAATGGAAACAGAAGAAATTCAAGAAACTACAAATGGAGGGTCAGTTTGACATGAATCAATTGATGAATGAAACAAATAAAAATATGGAATTTGTAAAAAGGACACGCAAAACTTGAAAATGATGCAAGTAGGAAGTGAGATAGATGAAAACAAGGAACCCTACAAAGACAACATGCAAGTATTTGAGGTAAATTTGTTAAATGCAAGAACGGACTAAAGACAAGAAGGAAGAGAGAAGCAGACGAAGTAGATATATCAATCGGTTAAGTTTTCGAATTATGTGCACAAAGTTATTCAATTTAAAGAGGTTGATTGATTACGAAGTCAAATTATTAATAACATTTTGTATTCCTTAGAGTTCTCTCTGTGTTAGAACAGCTTGAAATAATTATGTAATTAATCAACCCAAACTGTCATCAATGCCAGAAGTTACTTATTAGAAAAATAAGCATAAATTAGTGTGATCAAATAAGTATATGAGTAGTTAAAAGATAGGTAATGTCAAAATGTTATTTATTTATTCGTATGGTGCATTTTTATTATTATATTGTGATAAGTGTTAGTGTATGGTGTCCCAGAAGATCTGTATAAAACCTGTATAGTGTGGAGACCATATTTTTTCCACTGTTCAATTTTAGAAAAGCCGTAGTTAAGTAGTTTTGCAACCATACAGGACTTCGAGTCTTTTAGCTGGAAGGTTCTTAATATTATTCCAAATTGGTAAGTTCTTGTTAAGTTGGCATTTATCCCATTCTCGTTTTAATGCAGCTATTGGTCGAACGTTCAGTGGTATTACAAAAAACAGAAAGCCAATTGAGAGGAGTAGATTTAATGGTTCTACTAATTATACGCATAGTGCAATTCAACGGAGCATCTATTTTTTTCGTATGATAACTATTTAACCAGACAGGAGCACAATATTCTGCTGTAGAATAACTAATGCCAAAGCAGCTGTACTAAGTGTCTTTTGCATCTGCTCCCAAAGTTCATCCAGCTAATTATTGAATTGAAATTATTTCTTGTTTTCATTTTTGTTTGACTTTTCTAAATGATTTTGGTAAATTAAAATGTATCTAGTTACTCCCAGATAAACTGGGTTGAAATTATGGTTTAACTTTTGTATTATTAAAGATAACATCAAGTGTTCTACTTTTTTTCTCTATTACTTAAACAAAAACAAGCAACTTTCTGTCTTTTAAGATAGGGGCATAATTGAAATTTATTTATTTATTTATTCGAATGATACATTTTAAATATTGTATTGTGATGTAAGTGTTATGTATGGTGCACCAGAAAGTCAGTATAAACCTGTATAGTGTGGTGACGTAAGCGTGTTCAAATGTGAATTGGTTGGTCTTGGCAAAGCATTTGCTTCAAAGTTTAGGAAAACCATTAAAACAAGCCAACCCTTACCCACCTTAGTATTCATATGTAATAATCTTAATTAAGTGTAAACATTATAGAAGGTAAATAAGAAACATAAAATATAACAGCACAATCATTGCACGACGACATAAAATGGACCAGTCCAAGCGCCAATCACGACAATGACGAAAAAATAGTAGGTTAAAGAAATAGCAAAAAAATAATAGAAAAACAGATAATCAGGACAGAGAATACAAAATATTGATAAACTTCAGATGTCCTTCAGATTTGTAAGCCATAATATAGCTTTATCAGTTAAATTATGTAAGTTTACAAACCCTACTTTAAACTTTGTTAATTGACAATCCTCTACAATATGTGTAACAGTCTTCTGTTCGTTTCCATAGTCACAATTAGGATTAAAAATCGCACCCCGTTTAAACAACATAGAATTGCATTTTAAATAGCCTGTTCTTATACGGTTTACTTTTGACCAAATTTTTGTTTTCTGATGGTATCCCGGGATTTCTATTTTTGGATCATCAATGAGATGTTTATTGAAAACATCAACTTCAGCCCATAATTTTTTCCACTCTTCAACTTCAGAAAAAGTCGTACTTAAGTAGTCTTGCAACCATATAGGAATTCAAGATTTAAGTCTTTTGTCGGGAGGGTTCTCAATGTCATTCCAAATTGGCAAGTTTTTGTTGAGTTGGCTTTATCCCATCCTCGTTTTAACGCAGCTTTCGTTGAATGTTTGATGAAGTAATATTACAAAAAACAGGAAACCAATCGAGAGGAGTAGATTTAATGGTTCCACTAATTACACGCATAGTGCAATTCAACTGGGCATCGATTTCTTGTGTATGATAACTATTCAACCAGAAAAGAACACAATATTCTGTTGTAGAATAAACTAATGCCAATGCAGCTGTACGAAGTGTCTTTGCATCTGCTCTCCAAGCTGTTTCAGTTAATTTTTGAATGATATTGTTTTTGTTTTTATTTTTGTTAGATTTTTTCTAAATAGATCTTTTAAATTAAAAACGTATCTTAAAGTTACTCCCAGATAAACTGTGTTAAAATTATGGTTTAACTTTGTATTATTAAAGATAACATTAAATTTTCTACTTTTTTCTCTATTACTTAAATGAAAAAACAATGAATTTTTGACATTGTAAAGAAGGAAGATCAGAAATATATACATTAAAAAAAATAGGTGCAAGAACCGATTCCTGTGGGAAGAGTATTATTTATAAACTAAGAAAAAATGCCAATAGTTAATTGTAACGACAAGTGTGCGTTTAAAGTGCATAGCGCTAACCTGATGCATCAGGTGTTCTTTTTCGTTGCGTGTTATGCTTCTGTACAAGTTTTACTTGGTTTATCGACACACTGTGTTTTCAAGCATTAAAGTTATCGCTTAGATAGCGCTATGCACTTTAAAACGCACACATGTCGTTACAATTAACTGTTTGTGCATTTTCTTAGTTTATACTATTCTTACGTGTCGATGCTTTTACACGAGAGGTCGTAAGACACACATTTTACTTAACTATTATTTATTTAAATTTACTGCTTTTATCTCCAACAAAACCTTCCGATTAGACAATATATTTTTAATAAAAGAAATAATTCTTGGGAACAAGGAATAACTGTTTTAAACAATTTAAAACTATACCTTTTATCCATCATACGGTATCGTATGCAGCAGTTAAGTCCAAAAGACAACACCAGTTTTAAGTTATAAATTACACTTAACAAGCTATTGAACGATAAGAATAGGGTCTGTAAGAAATTTATTTTTCTTAAAATTGCCACGACTTTATAGTCCGTGGACCCAGTTACATAATGTGTCGGGGAACTTGTATATCAGCTTTTAGATCTTAGGTGTAGAATGCTATGAAACTAGCGACATGAGGCCCAAAACAGTTCAATGTTAGATTTGGGCCCATATAATATTGGATGCAATATATTTTTTAAATTGTACGTCAGCTTTTATGTAGACAGGTTTCTAAGGTATGGTTTAGTTACTAAAACCAAAAAAGCTGACGTTTTTATCCAGACCCAAACGTTCAGACCTATACAATTTTTTATTGCAATGCATTGGAAATTGTATCGTCAGCTTTTTGAAAATTGCTTTTTGTCGATGAAATATCATCGAATTTCAAAACTGTCGATTTGGTTGAAATGGTGAAAAGTTAAAAGGAAAATAAATCCAAAAAATTCGATTTTTTTAAATACTCTGCTTCTCAAGTCCCAATTTGATTTAAATAATAAGAAATTGTTGGGATTGTTGGTATACAACGTAAACCAATCGTCAAATTAAGAATTAATTTTCCGGAAAATCGAAAAATTATTATTTTTCATTAATAATATAATCACATCAATAAGCCAAAAAAAATCACTAAAGAAATTATTTCTTTTACTTTTATAAACAAGAAATTAAGGTACTATTGAAAAACTATTTTTCTATCAAAAATCTAAAAGTACTTCCTCCAGCACTTTCTTTGATAATTTGCTAAAACTACTACATGCACAATAATAGATACTGTCTTTAATAATTAGGTTTTCATTTATTTTTTACAGAAAAAACAAGGAATGTTGATGAATAAATACGTTTTCATTTTTATGATTTAGCAAACAAAACAACATCCACAACAATTGGTAATGATTTTTAATAATACTAATTATAATGAGGGTTATATAAATAAATATCTATTATTCGTCATATTTGCCATGTAATATATTGGTTTTAATTTTAAAACAGTAATGTACAAAACTAAATTAGCGCATTATGAAAAAAACAATTATGTTGCGAAACACAAATACTTTTTTTCGCGTACGTCGGCGTTGTTTATTTATTAGAGACAAGGTAGTAAACTTAATAATAAAATTCATAAATAAAAGCCAAAGTATATATACAAAGCTATTATTGCAAATAAAAGAAAATTTTCGAAAATTTTAAGTTTGAAGCTGAATTTGGTTACACACTTTGTACATGCCTTATGTCCAACACAGCACATTTACTCATTTTGTCTTGAAATCTCTCGGATTTATGTTTAATATTACAACTTTACAAATTTCCGGAAAATTTTTCAGGCTCCAAAATTTGCCGGTGTGTGTAAAACGATTTAACAATTTTTTTAATCCTGAGATTATTGATTGCTAGTTGCGACTGTTACAATAGAATTGTTATAATTAAAAAATTACTACTTTTAGGATCTTTCCAGGCGATGTTCCAGTCAAACATCCCATAAACATCTGCGCATCTAAACAGTTTCCCAAAAAAATAAAAAAATAATTGATTTTTTATATTCTGGAAAATTTCTGCTCACAAGTTGAAAAAATCAAAAAACGGATTTTCTGTAATACGGATCCAAGAAATTTTTATCAATCGTCAACCTGTGCAGAAAAATACTCTAAAAATTACTTGAGAAAACTTCGAGTTGAGAAAATGTAAGAGAAGCATTTATTATATTATTGATGAAAAATAAAAATTTTTCTGATTTTCCGAAAATCAATTCTAAATTTGACGTTGGTTTACGTTGTGTACCAATAATCCTAACAACTTTTCTTTTTTTAATCGAATAGTCCCAATTCGAGTATTAAAAAAAGAATCAAATTATGACATTTTCCGAATTGATTTTCCTTCTAACTTTTCACCGCTTCAACCAAAACTTTGATTTTTGAATTTCGATGATATTTTGTCGAAAAAAAGGAATTTACAAAAAAGCTGACAATACAATTGCCAATGCACATTGCAATGAGAATTGTACGGGCCTGAACGTTTGGATTTGATAAATGTTAGCTTTTTGGCTTTGGTAACTAAACCATACCTTGTGAAACCTGTCTGCAAAAAAGCTGACGTACAATTTAAAAAATTATGAAGACCACACATGACAACATGGGAAAAAAAATTTAAGAGTGAAAATTGTTAAAATTTATATAAAACATAATAATAATAGAAAAAATTTTTTAAAAAAAAAGAGGGTTTTTTTAAATAAAAGACTGGCGACTTCTAACTTTTTTTTGAAAAAAAAAAAAAAATAAAAAATTTTTTTTTTAAAATAATGACGGACTGATGGTTTTAAAATCGGACAAAGGTAATGCCACTGTAATTATACCTAAAGAAGACTATTTTACGAAATTAAACTCTTTATTAAATGACGACGTGGTTTATAATTTGACTAACAATGATCCGACTACGAAAATTCAAAACTATAACAACAAAATTACTAAAAATTACTTAACAACGGACATATAGACAACACAACTTACAAAAAATTACAACTTACACAAGCGTTCCACCAAAATTATATGGTTTAGTAAAAATACATAAAGACGATCATCCCTTAAGACCCATAGTTTCATGCATTGGAGCACCTACGTATCATTTATCAAAATTCATATCAGACATACTCAGTAATATTTCACACATTTTCATTCATAACATCAAAACTCATATGAATTAATAGATACCATACAAGATACAACAATACCATCCAATTATAAATTAATTTCGTTTGATGTAAACTTTATTTACAAACATCTCCAAAGAACTAACAATAAACTTAATACAAAAGTATTGGGATGATATAAAAGCATTTACTACACTAGATTTAACATTCTTCACACACATTGTAGAGTTTTTGTTTGATGCAAGTTACTTCACATGTAATAAAAAAATATACTTGCAAAAATTTGGAACAGCAATGGGCAATCCTGCTTCCCCTATTTTAGCAAACTTAATAATGCACGATTTGCTTTTATATGTTCGTTACAATTTATTGTTTGAACCTATTTTTATGATAAGTTATGTTGATGATGTAATCACTTGCATCCCTGAAGATGAAATACATAATACTCTTAATATTTTTAACAAATACAATCTACATTTAAAATTTACGTACGAGATTGAAAAAGATAATTCATTACCCTTTTAGATGTGAGGTTGATTAAAGATCAAGACACCAACAAATTATTAACTGACTGGTATTTTAAACCCATGGCATCCAATAGGACTATCAATTATTTATCAAATCACCAACAGCACCAAAAAATAAATATAGTTAAATCTATGAAAAACAAAATAACAAAACTAAGTAGTCCTAAATATCTCACTAAAAATCTAACCTCTCTAAAAATATATTGAAAAATAACAATTATCCTACTAACATTATTAACAGAATCTTATACTATAATTATAACACTAACACACCATCACCAATTAATCCCCTAATTCTCAATATACCTATACTAAAATTATTAATATACCTAACTTGACTAAACACCTTATCCCATTACTAAAAACTACTAACGTCCACATAGCTACATACAATAACAATACTATTTACAACATTATCTACACACAATTAAAAGACAAGACAAACATTCTTGACAAACACAATGTAGTGTATAAAATAGACTGTCTTGACTGTAATAAATGCTATGTTGGCCAAACCAAACAAAAAACACGTAATAGGATTAAAATCATAAGTACGATTGCAAAAACAAAAACCAGACTCTGCGTTAGCCGTACACCATATTGAGATGGGTCATAATTTTAATTTTGATAATCCTACGATTTTAAATGTAGAAAGAATTATAAAAAACGTCTAATAGCTGAAATGATATACATCATCAAACACAATAACAACATTAATTATAACACGGACACACAAAATTTAAGCAATATTTATAGAAATTTAATCACTAAAATAAAATAGAAGAAGGAATTCCCATTATCATATTGTTATCTAGTCATTCATGTTTGTTCGTTTCTACGTATAGAGTGTGTGTTTTATTAGAGATATTTATTTACATTTAATTGTTAATTTATTTTGTGTTTGTTTTAATATCTATGTGTTTTTTACACTTATTCAAGTGGCGGACCATTTATTTGTTTTAAGTAAGTAGTCGAGTCAATCACCTATAATTTAGATTAATATATTAAGGATATGATGTTTATGTATATAACTTACCGTTAAATGTATTCCTTTCTTTTTAATAAACAGAGGCCTGAAGAAGTGCACATTCGGCTGCACGAAACGTTGCCTGAAAAACGCCTTAATGGTTTTTGGTGCCCCTCCTCAAGGAAGAACAATCCAATTAGTTTAAAAAAAAAAAAAAAAAAAAAAAAAAATAAAAAAAAAAAATAAAGGTTTTTTTTTTTTTGTTTCTTTTGACATGCATTTTTTTTTAAAAAAATTAACAAAACATAAAAAAAAAAAAATACAAAAAAATTTATACAAAAAAAAATTCTCGCGTACACAATAATATATTTTTTAAAAAAATTTTGTTTAAAAACACATGAATTTAAAAATTTTTTTAAAAAAAATGGTTACACCTCAAAAAATAATTTTCCAATTTTTAATAAAAAATTTGTTATTTATTAAAACAAGCAGCTTTTTTGATTTTTTGTCTTTTAAATTCAGTTTTAATTCTTCTACAGTAATAGGTCTGAATATCTCTTCTGAGATAGGTATAGATTTTCTATTCTTTTGAAGACACTTTCTCATCTTTGTGATAATCGATGTCTTCACTTTTATTGAGTTTGAAACATTTACTAACCGAGAAGCAATAGAATTTGGAGAAATGTTTGCATACATTTTATCAGATTGATTTGTAGAACTTAATTTATTTATGTCCAGCTTTACGACTTGAATGTAGAAATTCATATTTTCATTAATGAAAATTTGTACTTGATACAACGAAATAATAACTTTTAAATTGCAATCTCTTAAAATTAAACAAACGGAAGCTGATCAACAATTTGATAATTGAGTGACGAAAAACGAAAGCTGATTCCACACTAATATCTGAATTAAAAAAATCGATTCTTTAATGTTTAGTTCAAAAACTAGACCTAGTCACAGCGTTGAAGTTTAAAAATCTTTCTTTTCTACATCGGAATGTGTAGAATATGTTGTTGCTTAGCACAAAACAAAGAAAAAGTGGATCGTAGTGTTAAACGGTAAACATTTTTGTTCGTTTAGTTTTAGATAAACATTAAAGTTAAGTTTTGCTGCAGTTAAATTATTTAAGAGTTCTTCATTATAATCATCTCCAACAACCACAAAATTTTGGTGGTATTTTGTAGTAAACTACGATCTTTCGTTACAGTCTTATCGTTAATTATAATATTATGACATGAGATTGCTTTCACTTTTGTTTTACGTTATTAAAGTTCTTTGTTCGTAAATCTAACTTTTGCATAGATCTTGCGTTTACATAAAATATTAGAGTTTTGAGACGATTAATGAAACTAAACACTAAACGTTATAGTTTAATTATGTTAAAAAAACATATTTACATAAATAAGGAATTGAAGTATTTCAAGATACATTTATGGGGTATTAATAAAACACATTTAATTTAAATATATCTAAATTATGCGTATGTAATATATAAAAGCAACTAAATTATCTAAAATTGCTTCACTTTAATCAACTTCTTCGTCATCCACAAAATGGTGCTTATGTTTTATTGTGTTTACAATCAATCTACGATCTTTCGTAAGAGTAGTGCCGTTTAATTAGTGCTTTATACGATAGCTTTCACTTCGTTCGCAAATCTAATTTATTTCAAAGATTTTGTGTTTGCATATAAATTAGAGTTAACGCTACTATCACGGTAATCTACATTATATTAAAGAAAACATTTACATAAATAAAGAATGAAAAAAATTCAACTACATTTATAGTGTTTAAAATAACCATATTTAATTTGAATATTATTGAAATACTGTATAGGTAATATATAAACGTACAGAAACTGTTACAGTGTTTCTAAATACTTCCTACTACAACTTTTCTAATTTTAAATACAAAGTTGTAATTATATTGATTATGTATGTATGTATGCAGTTTGTTACAGTTTGTTATTTTAAGAGACATTTGTAGTTGTAAGTAATTTTTAGCAATCTAGTAGTAGAAAAGACAAAGGGGCGCCACCCTACAGGTATTGTAATTAGTCCTAAGCATTCTTAACAACAACGAGATTAAAATTGTTTTGCACAATCAAAATACTTTATATAATACTGTGTATTCAAAGTTAAAAGATAAGACTAACATTTTAGATAAATTTTGTCTTATTTATAAAATCGATTGCCTCGACTGTTCATCCTGCTATAAGGACAAAAAATATCAGTAGGCACACCATTACCTTTACATCATAAAAATATAAAAGACTCAATTTTAATTTTGTCTGAAATGGTTTTCATAAGTTTATATGATAATAACGTAAATTTCAGAACTGACCCTAATAATTTAAGCACTATTTACAGTAATTTAATAACTAAAATAAAAAATATATAATATGGAAAATTAAAATTGATTTTAAATGAATAATAAAAATAAAAAACTAATTTTTTAATATAATTACATAAAATATATACATGCTACATGCAAACAATAATTATTCTCCTAATAAGATTCTAAATTAAATTCAAACATCATATATGATTAACGTAATTGTTATTGTTAATAATATCAACGAAATTTGCATAAATCCTTAAATTGTTATCTTTGAGAGAAATTTTATATATTTATCTGTAATGACAGTTACATTTTACGTTCAGTAAGACTAGAGTACGTTCGCTTGTTTGTTTTGTTATTTTATAATTATTTTGTGCTCCCGTCCCCATTTTTTCGTTTGTTGGATGATGTTGTCCGAATTGTCTTGAAGAAGCAAACATCTTTGCTTGCCGAAACGTCGACGCTTTGAAATAAACGAGTTCTTTTGTGGTTTCTCCAATTTTAAAGAAGGCCTTCTTGTTGAAGGAACCCATACTATATAAAATTTAAAGGAGTAATAATAATAAATAACATAATTTAATCATGAAAGTTTTAAAACTATACTCATAAAACATTATATAAAACTAAGGTATTGTTCAAGTTTTATTTATGACGGGAACTCAGGGCGTCAGAAAAATTCCAATTGGTACAAATACAGAAAAAACAAAAAAAATGGGTTAGCTACTGGCTGATACTGTAAAATCGTAAAATTTTAAATAATTTAATTATTTGCAAATGTTCGTACAATTTTGATAAAAAAAATTATAAATTTTTTTTTTTTTTGTTCAAATTTTTTGCAGATTTTCAGAGATTCACCGTTCGCCGAGCCGTACCAGTGTTTTGCCGCATAAGCCGTAATTTCAAGTTGCCGACGCCGTTATTCCACCTGACCACCATTTTATTAAGAGTTTTACCGATTTTATTTTACAGTTTGCCGAGTTAATTTTTGATTTTTTTTTTATTTTTTATGCCGTCTTCCGAATTTAGGAATAATTTGCTTAGTTTAGTTTCAGCAGTTTGTTCGTTGGAGTCTGTAGGGCTACAATAAAATTTATTAGTAATCAGAATCCGTTACCGAAACGTATTATACCTCCGACACTGGTTTTAAACCCTAGAGCGCACGTTCTGCGGGCTGAACCTGGTGTACCTATCACTGTGTCAAATACGTGTGGAGCTAAAGCACACGCGAAAGGACCTGTGAATCCCAATTACACTGTGCCAAGTACGCTTGGTGTAAATTGAGCGAAAGGGCCTTGTACACGGTTCCTATTCATTTGCACCGTGCCGAGTACGCTTAGTGCCAACTTAGCGAAAGGGCCGTGATATAAATGGACTGTGCTGATTACGTTTGGCGTCTGCTGAGCGGAAGAGCCGTCTTTACATTGCTAAGACCGTAACGTAGGGTGTGAATCCTGCGGGGGCTTAGTAATCCTATCGTATATCTGCACCGTTCACCGCAAGTTTCGTTCGTAAGGTTTCTATCTAGCGGAAAGAACTTTGCCTCCTGTTATCCGCTGGTTACACACTTTTCAAATTGTAGTAGTAACCATACAGAGACCGTATTGTTACGGTCAGTTGTTAGGAAAGTATGCCCCTCAGTGGAGAGTAGAGTGCGGGTTAGGAAAATCAACGTTATTCCTAGAACCTATAGAAAAAAAATTAAAAAGGTAAGACGCCAGGTTCGAGTAACGCTGGAGAAAAGTATCTGACCCAGAACCAAAGGTCAGCAGCTAACTGTCCGCAGCAGAATATACAGAAAAAGGGAAACAAATCACGAAAGAATTCGACATAAAGTTAGAGAAACCTTCACACAATATTTATTCACCCCAATACACAAAACGAATTTGTGATAGTTCACAGCATTAAATAGACACAGATATATTACGAATACACGCGAGCTAAAACGGGTAACGTACAGCATTAAACATTCAGGTAACACGAAAATGACTAAAGCTACATAGAATTACAAGTTAAAGTAAAGAGAATTATCCAAATATTTACCACTGCTACGCCACTGTCTCGTATATGCAATTGATATTTTGCGTACTGAAGGTACGCCCTATGGTGAACTTAACCTAGAATGTATGTCGATTTATGGTAACGTTACAGATTACGTAACGGCATGTGTGTTTAAAGTGCAGTCGTATACCGACTTAAGTATACACTCGATGAGCTCACAAAAGAGCGAAATGTTGCATCAGGTGTTCTTTTGTTCGTGTTATTCTGGACAAGTTATCTTGGCTTTATCGGCAACGTGTGTTACAAGCATTAAAGCTATTGCTTAGATAGCGCTTGCACTTTAACACGCACATGCCGTTACAGTTAACTGTTGGCATTTTTCTTAGTTTATACTACTCACACGTGTCAATGTTTACACGAGTGTCGCAAGACACATATTTTACTTATGTTACAGATTACATGAATTTAAGGAAGACGTGTAAGGAAGTTTTAAGACTAACTCAGTCACCGCGAAGTTTAAACGATTGTTCAATTTGGCCTGTCTGGGGACGAGCTCGTGCCGGGAGGGTCAATGGAACTAAATGCGTTCGGCTTAATTAAGATTGAGGTTTAAATTCTTACACGTAGTATTAAATACTCTTATCTATAACTAGTTAACGTTCCAGGTATATTATGCAATTACACATTCGAGCGACAAACAATACGCAAATAAATTTTCTACGTTCGCGCCTGATAGTTGGTGTCAAGGGGTGACTTCTACTTGAGTGATAGGTCGACTGCAGTTCACGCGCAATTAAAAGATATTAAAACCTCTGACCTTCAAGCAGCAGTAGGAGTATTACTTTTGCTCTCAATGGTACTAACGGTTCGGAATGAGCCTCCACCGTGGTCTGCGAATCTGACGGAGTATTCGTGGGTAGCTATTTCGGCACAACGCCTCCAAAAGCCATGAGTAGACCCGCAATAACCGGACAAGTTGACGAAGGAACAATGGAAAAGAATATATATTCGTAATAAGGGAACATAAACCACCCTCTCAGAATAAACATAGGGATGTTAGGGAGAAGATAAACCCCGAGCGCAATCGTATACCTGATGCAAAGCGTCCTCTAGCCTGAAGAATGCAGTGACGTGCTTATTGAACAGTTCACGTGGAGCACAACCTTTTAGAAAATTTTAAAATCCACTTTATGCGGTATCATATGTTTTATCTACAAAATAAAGTTTTAAAACGTTGAAGGGTTTCAGAACCTCTTACCATCGGCCTGATTACCCCTTCCAAGTGAGAAAATTTTTCAGATGAGGGTTGATTTAGGACAAGCTTTCCGGAAGTGTTCAAATGCAGCGGACCAATCGTGGACAGTTTCAAGTTATCAACGCCGGAAACCAATACAAAAGTAATGCCCGCGAAATTGGGTTAAAGAAGTGTGTACACAGGAGGAGCGTTTACACTTCAAACGTTACAGTATCCTCCGCTAAACAAACCGACCCGCGTAATTCAAGTGTGTTTATCAATCCTGTAAAGTTAACCTCAATAAAGACACGCGCTAAAATTCAACCGATAAAACTCACCGGATTCAAGTATCTAAATAAAAATCATTATTAGCAGCTACTTGCGTCCTCTTGCGTTAACATTAAACCACCGTCATCTCCGAGAAATTTAATTAAACACTGTTTCAGGAATAATTGAAAGCCAACCACCTGGAAGGTTAAGCTGTATAGAACTTGCCTCGGACCAAAACTCATACTGGCCCGCACCGCCCAAGAAAGCCGCATTCAAGGAAACAGGCCCTAGTGCGGAATGTAAATAAAAGAAAACATTTGAACTGTTAATTTATATTTCATTTACGTATAATAAATAATTGTTAATTGGGGTCGTAATAATCTATTCTTCGACTAAAAGCCACGCGAGGGCAAAACCGACTACATGATACGGTCACGACGGACATGTGTCGAAGGTACAGGGGTTCCACAACTCCAGACTCATAGCACAGGAAGTGTAGGGTAACATCAACAGTACAGGTAAAGAATGAAACGCAATTCCTAGGCTAGTTTTGCCCTCCAGTTATTGATGGATTGCTCCTTCAGGTAGAAATTCTAAAAATTTTACCAAAATGGAGCTTGGATAGATAAGAAAAATTTGTTTTACTTACAGCATTTAACATACGGCGTTTTGTATTGTAAGCATGGTACACCGCTAATTTGGGATAATAGTAGGCGTAGTTTTTGTGTCTCCAGGAAAATTCAAAAAGTTTGAAAGCCGGGGGGTTGTCGTCATGGAGTTTTTGTCTATACCAAAGATGACAGTCTTCCTTATTTTTGATTTTTTTTGTTGTATGGAAATTATTTCCCGATGGAGATAAACAAGTTGATCGGTGCAATTATGTCGGCGGTTGACTTGATTTTGTTTACATTGTAACTTTATTTACAATTGCACGCATAACTAAATTGCATTGAATTTTCGTCAAAAGGAAACATTGTTTGTTGCAAGATACAGTCAGTTTTTTGGCTTCACCTTTAAGACGAAATTTTTATTTTTATTAATGAAATTGAAGTTTTCTTTCTCTAAAAGTTTTAGTGCTCAAACGTGCAATAATCTTTATAAGAAAGGCTCCAATTCGTTTTTCAGTCAGTCAATATTTGGCTCTAACTGAATTTAGTTAAGGGCATAATGCACGTATGGTAACGGGAATTAAGTAATGTACCAGTTTGAACTTAGTTAGAGTGTTATCCTCGTTTCACAAGTTTGAGGATAATAGAATTTCTCATACCGAAATAAATAGTTTTGGAAGTCATTGGGAATTTAAGTTTGTGTCCAGTTTTCTGGTAATGAGGTTTTTTATATAGCTTCCTGTACTATAAATATAATTTTTTTACTCAGTGTAGGTTTCTACTGAAAAAACAAAACACACAAAAACCAAAAACGTAATGACATTCAGTTTCTGGCGTTTATTAAAAAAATTTATCGTAACGACCTGCCGATTTTGGCGTTTTTCAGAAAGAATTGTTTTTATACGACCTTTCGTCTACGAATGCATTTTTTTCCAAAATACACCTCCGTGTCCGTCGTCTCAACGACCTTGTAGCTACAGTATGGTGTACCGGAAGCGAGACCTCCAGGTATTTATGTAGGTACTTATTTCAATAAATATGTGAACATTATCAAACTTAAAAGGACTTTGAATTTCTTGATGTAAAATTGTTGTTGTAAAAACTGTCGTGTGTTTTGTATTTATGCGCATTTTTTCATTATTTGTTTTAATGCGAATCATTAGTATTAACGTTCGACACGTTATCATTCTGTTAAATGGAATTTTGTAAGTGTAAATTTAATCTTTAATGCAAGACGCGCTTTGTCAGATTTGATTATGTTTGATTAGCTAATTGTCTATCAATGACAATTACGTGAACAATTAGATTTCCGTTTATTAATGTTAAATACAGTATTTACCTTGTGTATTTGGTAGTTGTTTTTATGATGTTTTAAATGCAATCAATCTTGTTGATGTTACTTTTGTAACGATCTTTGTTAATTTTTTTTGTATGTTGAGTTACATTTTACAAAGTTTGACAGTACTTTCTTAAGTTAAATCAATTAAAAGTACCCTCTTGGACTGGCTTTTGGTGAACAAAGGCTAGAAGCGGTCGTTACCTTTGTTTGGCGCCTACTCGACCTTGACAAATTTATCGATTGTTGACAATTTTTGCAACCATGTAACACGACCTTTTCATTTCAAGAACGCAAATCATCTTGCAAACCGCCCTTTCCCGTTGAGTTACGGTGCAACTCCTATTTGTTACGTTTTTGATTCAAAATTGTCGTTAACTTCTTTTGAATGTAAAAGCATTACTTGTGACAATCAATTAGATGTCGTTTTAAAACCAACTTCGACTGATTTACCCAATTTGGTGGTTGAATCTCATTTAGGTTGGTTTCTCTAGAAGTGTGTTAGCGTTGGTCATGTAGGCTTTTGATGTTCACGTCTGTGTTCTCTTTTCAATTGTAAAAAACTGCTTATTAGTTACAAATATATTGTTTTCTTTTGATCTCAGTACAATCTAATAGATCTGACTTTTTGTTGCGTGTTTTTACTTATGGTATACTTCTAGAAGGAAAAGTAAAATTCATCCCCTCAGGAGGATGGTTATGTTGCAAAACTTGATTACTGCTCTATTCGATTTAAATTGTTTTTTATTGTGTTTTAAAACTACCGATAGTATACAAAAAACCAATGCACACCGATAAGTACCTCAACCCCTAGTTACGTCATGATTACGTCATGATTGCATTTTTGTGTTGAATAAAATAAATTTACATTGTACGTGCACGTGAGACTCTATTTAATTATTATTCTTTAATTTACAATATCCCAAAGTTTTGAATTCATAATAAAAACGTGGTTTATGATTTAACGTTTTAATTTAAAAAAATAAAATAATCAAACGTGCACTTCTGTACAAATATGAATAAAAATTTATATAACGTTACATGCACGACGTTTTCACAGCTAAAAATATTTGGCACAATATTTAATTTATTTTTAATATAAATTTAATTGTTCTAAAATTAGACTAACCTTGTGCGTTTCATACTTGACGTGTTACATGAGACCTTGGACGTATTCTCGGCAGTGACCTCTTGACCCTTAATCCTTTTACGAAGTCTTCTTATTTCAGTTATTACTTTCCGTATTCTTCTTATCTCTAATTGTTTATGATTTTTCTTTATCTAAAACTTTGTTATTTATTTCGATCTTTTACAACTGCGCGGGCTAAACAACAATCGCGGGTTTTTCTTTTTTTTTGGTAATTGTTTCCAGTAACTGAGTTAATTAAATTTCATTTTAATTATTTACGAAGAAACTTTTTATATTAACGTGTTACGTTACAAAAGTACTTTTGGGGTTTTAGTTTGATATTGTGTTTTCAAGTTTGAATACTAGACTGTAGTAAAGGGATTTCTGATTAGAGCAGTGAAAGCGTACACGGATAAGAATAAATATTTTTCGAACGGCGACCGCAGACTATCGGCTCGTTGCATGCATATACAATTTCATGTGTGTTAAATTAAACAATTGAAACCTAATTACAATTTTTTCCCTCATGGAGCTGTAATCTGGTAAGATTAAAATCGTTCGTTACTCGATTTTAATTTCGTTTTGTTTTATTAGCGGTTTTTCTTTACCTCTGTGTAATTGTTTTCGTTTGAGCATCCGATTTGGAATTATCTAAGAACTTGATTACGAAAGGATAAACCAGGAGTAGCTGATCTATTCGAACCAAGGCGGTGTCATAAGGAATCGTTCGTATGAGGCCGTATAAGTTTTCCAGAAATGCGGCGAAACTAATAGCGATATCGAACACCAAAAGGTCAGATAACTCTTTATTATTCTAACTTAAATACCCCGCAATCGGGTGCTACTGCTGCTCCTTACTAACGTTAATTAAAAAAGAAGTCCGTCACTATTGATGTCGAACGTGAAGTGTGTTTGTTGAGATTATTATTTGTGGTGGGTACAATCGATTTTCTGTTTGACATTTGTCTTTAAAATTATTGATCTCTTACTTGACGTATGATAGTCTGTATCAGGAATTTGACGGTACCTATCAAATTTTTCTTTAACTTAACTGTTATAAGTTAGATTTCTCATTCTTTTGTAACAAATAATAGTTATTTAGTTTAATCGGTTTTTCGAGTTGGATTCTTACTTAACATGCGTCAGCGCAATCGTATCAGATATTTTATAGATAAATATACCTTAATGTTTAGCTGTTTAATTGTGGGTCTGTTTCCTTTGCGTATCTGTACTTCATTATTACAAATAAGTATTTATGTGGGTTATAATCTTAACAGATATTCCGGGATAATATCGAGTATTATCCATTTATACGATTTTCTTTTTTTTTTGTAAGATAAAATTGTGTGTTAATTATGAATTAAAGGTTTCATGGAACTCATATTTATAGGGTGTTATATTTTCGCTGTTGGTGTTTCTCATCCATTTGTAGGTGGCCAACGTAATTCCGAATAAGAGCTAATCCGGTATTGAGATCTTCCTACTGTAACAAATAGTTTTATGCATGTTCCAAAACTACACCCAACATTCTTCACTGCTCAAAACCGTTTCCTCCCTACTTACACTTTACTTCATCACGTATGCACAAAAATCGTTATATTCTCTTAACATACTATAAACCTCTTATATCTTAGTCCTGAACATTATGTTTAGTTTTACATCCATACATTAAAAAAATTAACCTTAAGCAATCACTGCAATATGTTACTTCACAAATCTTAATATATATTTTTGTTTGTCCAGTCCGTCCTTCCGTCCGTACAAAAATGGCGGCCGATTACGTGGTAGCCGAGTATTTAAAAAACTTATGGGGGGGATCAAACCCAACCTTCTAATTATTAGCAAGACTCTCTTACAACTGAGCTAATAGGCTAATGAATGTTGTGTGTATGTATAGTTTCTTATATGATAAAGTTATTTTACTTCTTCCGTTTATTTTTTAGTCACAAAAGCATTATTATTTATTATCTTACGTATATAATTTTTTAATTCAAATTAAGTATACCCTCTATTTGTGCAAATTAAAAATACTGTTGCGTAGTTGTACTGTGTTAACACAGACTTGCAATGACTAACCTCTCGATTTTTAACCTACCAGGCTAAACAATATATCTCGTCAACACAACTTAACATGTGCTGTGAATTCACCGACGCCGCGATATAAGCTATGCGCTTTCTAGCTGATTAATAACATTTAATGCTTGACTATGTTAATAAGCTCCAAATAAAATTGGAGTGAGTGCTTTTCCTATAAGAACTTGACAATATCTATAGAACGCAGCTGATTCTTGACAATGTAAACAACAATTTATCTCGTTTAGTCAAAGATTGACAAGAAGTTTTCTAAGTGATTATCTAAAAATCTAAAAAAAAAACAATCAGGATATTGTGATATCAGTTTACAGAAAACCAACTCATACCGGCCAATATTTGAATTACGACAAAAAAGGAATTATTAAGTCTTTAGTCGATAGAGCTATGCAATAGAGAACATCAGAAGAGACCTTATAAAAAATGGTTACCCCGAAACGAGTAGTAGAAACTGTTCTACAACTCTTTAAGAACCAACCAGTCATGACCAAGGGAAACCTAAAACACTACTCAGCATTCCATACGCCAAAGGATTATCTGAGAAAATAAAACGAATAGGAAGAAATTATAGCATTAACACGGTATTCAGATCATCAAGGACTATTGGTAGCATGATCTCAAAACTAGACTCCAACAATTGCATCTACGAAGTCCCATGGAATACGGCCAGTCATAAGTAGAGGAAACTAAAAACCCTTAGATATCAGGTTGAAGGAACATAAAACCCATACGCAGAGAAAAGGACTTTGAAATCCGGCATTGCCCAACATTCCTGGGAAAAGCATCACAACATGAAATGGTTGGAAGCAAGAATTATACACCGAGAAGAGCACTGGTACATGTCTTTAATCAACCCAGCGTAGAGATTTAACAATGTGTGAAAACCCTTAATTGGACGCCTGACTAATTTTAGTCTAAAGTAACGCCTCCTTTCATTAACTTTGTAGGCTTGATCGCTTCACTAACTTTGTATTAGTATATAAGTTACAGTAGTCTTTAAGTTTGTTAGTATTCACCTGAAGACGATTGCAGATTCAATAGCAATCAAAACGTTGTTTATTCAATTAAAAAAAATATATAGACAATGGAAGTCCAGAATAGTGTTACTATCTTTTCTTTGTTTGCCATATTTAACTTTAGCTAACTATTGTTGGTGTAAAGTGGAAAAAGAAATACAGTAAAATAAAAATAAGCAACTTCAAAAACCTAGTCTACCCAAACGCCCTTAAAAGCCGGTTCAATTTAAAACAAGCCCAGCTATAACATAATAAGCGCAAAGACAAGGTCAAAACTTATAGTCACATATTATCTGATAAAAAATATAAACACAATGACAAGACAGCAAATGCAACTAGGTTATCCATTGACAAAATACTTCAAGAAATACTAGGAAAAGGAACATATACGAGCGAATTTTTAAAAAATCCTAGGTGTGATCTTTAAAACCAAAAATGACTAACGAGTTAAAGATATTAGAATGCAATGCATTGGAGTTGCTGAAACATTAGCATGAGTTGTAAGTAGTCTTTGATATAGAAAAAATTGATGTAGGACTCATATCTGAGACCCACTTCACGAAAAGAGTCACACATCAAATTCAAAGAATTTAAAACTTATTATACAATCCATCCAAATAATGCTACTAAAGGAGGAAGTAAAATTATCATAAAGGAATCAATCTCACACTATCAGTGGAAATTCAAACCACATCAGTAAATATTAAAATTAAATTACATGAAGTAATGATTATGGCACTATACTGCCCACCAAAATATGCTAACATGTTTGTTTGCTGACCCGTATAAAATTTTTGATCTCACGGACTTTTTTGTAATCAGGAAGATCTGCTCAAATAATATTCATGTCGCAGAAACTTGTGATGTGAATTCAGATGATTTCCCAATACTTCTTACATAAATGCCCCAGTCAATAGAGCAAATAATTAATAAATTTTTGACAAAAATAATAGTAGAATACCGCCAAACTAGGGATAGTATAAAACAAAGCATTGTGCGGGTTTTGCTACACATAAACATTAGTTGTAGTTAAGCTACCAAACACAAGGCAACCTACTTTCAAACGTAATAATTTAAGAAAGGCTAAAATAGCTCATTTAATAAAATACAATAAATACAATAAAAAACATGCAATAAAAAAAAAGAAAGATGTCTGGTCATAAATCCAAAAGATACACTAGGCAACCGATTACAAAATATTTCCCATGTTAAATAAATCATTTACAAAAATCACTACAATATTTGGGTTTAGTGTTTAGGTTTTAGTCGTTTTCCTAAACCTTGAAGCAGATGCTTTGCCAAGACGAACCAATACACAATATTGAACACACTACACTATAAAATTTTTATTTTTTTTTTGGGTCACCATTTATACCTTATTTCACATTAAAATAATGAAAATATACCATACGAACAAATACACTACAAAATAATACTCAAAAACTGAAATTGTTGTCACGTGTGAAATTTCTTGACCAACTATTAACTTATTGCTATACTCTTAAAACTATAGTTCATTTACTGAAAAATGTAACATAAGAGATTAAGTCGTAAAATAAAATCCACTTAGAAGGCGACCGATAGTTGTATTCAATATGCACCTGAAATGCAAAGTAAAACCAGTTCTATACGGGCGAAAGTTGGTTAAAACAAACCTTATGGAAATTTGACAACATTAGAACAATAAGTTTCAACTACCTAAGGGTCAGCAGTTCTCAATATTTTTTAGTATTTTATTTGTTACAAACAAAATTTGATTTATTAAAAGTCATAATGCATGCATCAATAAATAGATAAATTTTACCGTAAGTAAAGGATAATACAAAAAATACACAATAAGATTTCAAAGCATACTTTTAATATGTAATTAGGAACAAATATAATTAATTAGTCATTTTATGATTTCGTATCATATGATGTTATAACTTGTGTTGAGGCAAATAAATTTTATTTCTTAAAAATTAAATTGTGGTTTTATTTATAATCAATGACTTTATTGAAGCTTAAAACAAAATTTAAAAACAATTCGCAGATCCAACTATTATGATGCACTGGTCTAAATCCGTAGCAAGCTAAATTAGTTGAGTGCACATTTTTAATTTTTTATTGTGCATGTGCAAGTTACTTATTTTTCAATAAGAACGAACGGCTTTGGAAACTGCTTAGTTTGATTCTTGAATCATTTTGAATATAGACACCGATTTCGTATTTATGAGATGCGCTAACAGAATCAATGCTTACAGTATTCACCGTTCATGGAAGCAATTTACAAATTAACAGTTTGGGGATCAAGGGTGAAGGGGCATCTGTTGCTTGTGGGATTTGTAGTTACGAAAAAAAATTAAGGCTTGCATATCTTTCTGAAATTTATAATCAATGGCAATACTTATAAGGTGGCACACCGAAAACAAAACAGACCGTTTTTTGGAGCTATCTTACACTTAAAAAACGCTCAAACAAGTCAATTTTGTTTGGAGGGGGACATCTTCCGAAGACAAAATTGACCCCGAAATATCAACAGGGTGGCCCCGGCAGCCCATGTCGAAAATCTAAAATGACGCGATGGGTCGACAGGTACCTCATTTGAAAGTTCTTTCAGTTTTCTATACAGCTATATGCATTTTATTTCATTAAAAGAGAATGCCAATTCATGTTTACAACGAACATTCATTAACGATAGAATTTGAAAATGTACAAGGTGCCCCGGCAGCCCCCATCTCAAAAACCTCAATTTACAGGGCGGGTCAAGTGGCATTTCATATAAATAGTATTATAATTCTCTATTCATCGAAATACATTTTGTTTCGAGAAGGGGGCCTAAGGGAGCCCAAGGGCCTCTTTTTTCCAGAAAACAATAGAAAATGCAAAGAATCATACAAAATCTTACGTATGAGATGTCACTCTAACCCCATCCCAATTTTTGAGAATGGGGCTGCCCCTGTCAGCATCTACAGAGAAATTTCATCAATACGAAAGGTCTACTTCAAACTTGAATTGATCTTACCAACTAGTTCGGATACAGGTAAGGCTGAACAAGCAGCTCAGTCGGCAGCATCGAGAGCTCTTTAATTACATTAGTTTAAATTTTTTTTCTTTTTCCATTAACAATTTAAAATAAAGTTTTTTTTCCTTTATTTTGTGATTGAATTATTTCTTTCGTAGTGGAGACAGACTATATTTTTGAATTAGACAATTTAACAGTTGATAATACCGTTGAAGATGACATACCCTGGCTTAATAACATTTTAAGACACCAATTTAATAGATTTAGGGCATTTCGCACTAATATCCGTAGTATTGATGCTTACTTCGGGGAGCTCATGGTATTGCTATCTGAAATAAAAGAGACTTTTGGTATCTGAAAGCTGGCAGCTTACATCGGCCGAGTCGTTTAGTATGAATGTTTACAGTACATACTACAAATAACATTACATCTAATCTAAATGACGGAGTAATAGTTTTTATAGCGAGTACTAACTCACATGACGTTCGAGTACACTGATTTGATGACATTAATTTTCTAAGAATTCAATGTAATTTTTGATAAAAAAAATTTGTGTTACAAGCGTTTACCGACCACCTTCCTTTTCCGTGATACAGTTTACCAATGCTTTGAATCAATATATTCATGAGATTAGCTCTGATGGGATTGAGATGCATTTGTCCAAAATTATTTAAATACGCAGCTGGTTTTAGTTCACCCCACTAGAGTTGTTAATAATTCAACTACTTATCATTGATCACATTTTTATAAAAATCATTAAATTAACCCAGCATATTCACTCTTGTATTCTTAAGACTAAAATCACCGATCATTATCCGCCCCCCGGCCCCCCCCCCCCCCCCCCCCCCCCCCCCCCCCCCCCCCCCCCCCCCCCCCCCCCCCCCCCCCCCCCCCCCCCCCCCCCCCCCCCCCCCCCCCCCCCCCCCCCCCCCCCCCCCCCCCCCCCCCCCCCCCCCCCCCCCCCCCCCCCCCCCCCCCCCCCCCCCCCCCCCCCCCCCCCCCCCCCCCCCCCCCCCCCCCCCCCCCCCCCCCCCCCCCCCCCCCCCCCCCCCCCCCCCCCCCCCCCCCCCCCCCCCCCCCCCCCCCCCCCCCCCCCCCCCCCCCCCCCCCCCCCCCCCCCCCCCCCCCCCCCCCCCCCCCCCCCCCCCCCCCCCCCCCCCCCCCCCCCCCCCCCCCCCCCCCCCCCCCCCCCCCCCCCCCCCCCCC
>JALBCR010002827.1:0-140000 GCA_030710515.1 Abscondita cerata | reverse complement strand
AAGATGATATCAATATCTTCTTAATTTGTTGTGACAATTGTCGAAATGTTACAGTAACTCACATATGAATGGAAACTCGAATTGCATGTACAGAGTGATGAAAATTCTTGTGCCAATATGAACAACTCTTTGAACTCAAAAGTTTGCTTAATTCAAATGGGACACTCTATGTTTTTTAATCATCAATCGATGTCTTTTGTTGTCCTCTTTCGATACATACAAACATGTCCTATGCTCAAATTAATAATTAAAAACATAGGGTGTCCCATTTGAATTAAGCAAGTTTTTGCCTTTGATCATATTCCACATGATATCCTTCTTGCCAAAATAGAGAACTTTGGTTTTCACAGCTCAACTATTATTCCTTCGCTTATATCGTATCAACCGCCATCAATACATAACATTTAACAACTATTCATCTCCTCCCATACTCGCCACTTCTGGAGACACCCTGTGTTTTTAATCATCAATTTGAGCATAAGACATGTTAGTATGTATCAAGAGGACAACAAAAGACATCGATTAATAATTAAAAACATAGGGTGTGTCATTTGAATTAAGCAAGTTTTTGAGGTCGGAAGTTGTTCATATTGGTACAAGAATTTTTATCACCCTGTACATGCAATTCGAGTTTCCATTCATATGTGAGTTACTGTAACACATCGACAATTGTCACAACAGATTAAGAACTAAAATATTGATATCATCTTGAGGTATAAAGGATAACAATTCAACATGATTTTAATTTAAATCGATATAACTAAAAAACCAGTCATTTTTGGGTATGGTATAGTAATTAAACTGCACCTTAAAATTTACGTAGAATCTGAAAATAAAATAAAAAATAGCATGTTTTATTTGAAATAAGAAAGTTGACAGCTATTTCCGGTACAACCGGAAGTGCTGTATAAACGAAAATATTTTGTCTGAGTACAGTGATGTCGAAAACAGGCGCAGCACTATTTTCAGAAAATGAATCGAATTAGTTCTCTATATACTTTTAATGCACGCTCGATGTGAAGGACCCTGTATATTATCTCATATGGTTTTCTTAACTGGGGTGGTATCTCAAATTACATTTTAGAATATGTTAAAATTATTCCTTAAAGCCATGCACAATAAACCCATGGATTTTCCTTCGCACACATTATTCCATTTAACAGGCGTACTATCGGTGAAACATCTGTATTGTAGGAAAATCGTAAAATCATCTTTACACTAGATTTTCCATCGACTCCAGAGCTAAACCCATGAAACATACAGCATCCTCCCCAAAGTCCGCACCAAATGGGAAACTTATTTATTATAGGTTTTTCGATAAAAAGTTATTTTTCATAAAAGTTTGTGCATACCCTAAAACTAAAAATGCACCAACATAATGTGGCGAAAGACGCGTAATATACGAGGTGCATTCGAAAATTTGATTTTGAGTCAAGAGTAAAGAGCTCTTATTTCTGTAAATATCAAAAAATTTTATTTGAAAAAGTTGTTCGCCATTAAAAACTACATCAAGATTTAAAGTCATAGCCATCTAGAAAAAACTTGATTTTTTTTCAATTTTTTTAAAATGGTGGCTATAAGAAAAAGATTTGCTTTAAATAATAATTAAACAACTTGTATACAACAGTTAATTTAAAAAAGCTTGTAATTTACAAATTGCCCAATTCAACATTTTGGTGCAGTTCTTTTGATTTTTGTTGACACCAAAAATTGATCAAAACAAGTCAGTATCTTAAGAAGAATATCACTTTCTATAATATTGAGGCACTAAACATAAAATTAAATTACATCTCAGTCTGATGTCCATCCCGCAACAGGCACAGTTCGATTCTTCTTATTGGAAATTGGAAAACATTTAAATTTGCCCTAAGATGGCCATAACTTTAAATCTTGATGTTTTTTTAAATAAAATTTTTGATATTATACTGAAATAAGGGCACTTTACTCTTAACTCAAAATCAAATTTTCGAATGCACCTCGTATATTACGCGTGTTTCACTACATTGTGTTAGTGCTTTTTAGCTTTAAAGGATGCACACTTTAAAAGAATAACTTTTTATCGAAAAACCCATAATAAAGAAGTTTCCCATTTGGTGCGGACTTTGGGGAATGTCACTGTATAAAAACTCACTTCGAACGCTATTTTCGGTATCACAGCAATAAAATAGGTTTTTAACTCAAAATAATATAAATTACAGCGATCTAATAAAAAGAAAGTTTTAGAAAGTTATTTTTTACTATCTTTTTAAAAATATCAAAAAATTTTCTCTAAATATTTTTTTGTAATTGTGCATAGATAATAAATAAATTTGTTATATACCCGTCAAGACGTTTAGCGCAGCACGTATTGTGCTATGTAGTATCACCGTTCATACTGGACGGCTTGCTTTTATCTCAAAAACAAGTCTACTACTTTTATTTTTATTAAATTTATATAATATTTCATTTATATGATAGACATTGTTGAAATGAATAAAGGAATTTGATTTGATTTGATTTGATTTAAGTTCATCATTTTTTGCATTGCTATTGTTTTCTAGTAAAAGGAGGTCCTTGGGTCCCCCTTAGGCCCTTTTCACGGAATAAAATATATTTGGTTGAATATAGAATTGCAATACTTTTCATATGAGGAGCCACTTGACCCGCCCTGTAAATTGATATTTTCGAGAAGGGGGCTGCCGGGGTACCCCGTTCATTTCTCAGAGTAATTCTGCTGTTAGATGGATTCTATAATATTGGATCTATTATGTTCTTTTTCTAATGGTTTTGTTCTGTTAAAAATTTAATTTAAAATCAATTTTAAAAAAATTTTGTATATACGGTGTTCTTCCGTCGGAGCAGCCTGTTGATATTTCAGGGTCAATTTGTCAACTTTGTTCCCTCTCCAAACAAAAATTAACCTGTCTGAGCGTTCTTTTTTAAAGTGTAAGATAGCTCCGAAAAACGGTATGTTTTGTTTTCAGTGGGTCGCCCTGTATAGATAAGATTAAAAAGGTTAGAAACAACTTTTTTTAATACACTTCCATAAACAATATTTGTCAAAGTATTGCATATTGTACTGCATTATGTAGCTTGTAAGTATGCACATTTAAGCATACTTTATGTTTCGTTTTTTTCATGTATGTAATCCGCCCTTCTTTACTTTAATATACCTTTCAAATATTTAATACGTTCTTATTTTTGTACAAGACGTACTAATGGTATATTAGTATAAACACTACGTAGTATTCATTTAGCGAATAATGATATTTAACATGCCGTTAACAAAAGTAATGAGGTTAATGAAAATTTATTATATGCACTTATATTGTGCATATATATCTCGACCATGAATAATAATAACGCAAATATTAATTGACTACACACCATAATATCGTTAAAGAATAAATTTTATTGGTTTTTATGTTTAGAATGATAAATTCTTGTTATGACCTATTAATTGAGAAGGCGAATAAGAAGTTGCTTGAGCAAGAAGTTGGTTTGATTTACTTCATTTTCATTTCTGTTTTATTAAATTGTTAAAATTTGTGTTTCGGAAAAAAATAGTAACTATTAAATATTTTAAATCTCTTGTGCAGTTGCAAAGAGAACGGTTTGACGATGTACATTGTCAGGTTTATTCCGTGTAAATAATAATACTGAAATATTTAAAATTGTTTGACATTTGGTAATTTTTGTAATAAAATCAAATAAACTAACTATAACTTTATGCATTACACATAATTTATAAAATGGAGGGTTTTCGCATTATTGCACTTATTCCGGAAAAATTGACGTTTCAAAAAAATTAAATAACTCAGTTATCCTAGAATTTATCCAACTGCGATTTCGTAGCTTTAACATGCATTACATTTTCCTTTTCTTCAGTTTTGAGTAATCAATTATTTAAATTAAACTCCCTAAATTAATGGATAACTTGATTTTTTCAAATGACACCACCTAATCTGTTATGGGCCGTTGAACGTTGAATTTCATAAGCTTTCGAATGATAAGTTTGTAGGTATCTAATTCTAACGGATTTTTGCGGATTTTAAAGTAAATGCGTAAATATTTGCTTAATAGGGGGTCTTATTTTGTTATAGATGATATTTATTGCTGATAAGAATTATTTTGGGCTCAGGATAGAACCTTGTAGGGTGTTGTTTGTTACGGTTTTATTTTCAAAGCTAGAACGTATGTCGAGAGCCTTCTTAAAAACGTGTGTAGTGTGTAGCATGTTACGACGAAAGTCGAATTTGCCGCGCATGTTGGTAATTTGCTATTAGTGGAAATAAAATTCGTCAAAAGTTCCGAGGCGATCAGCTTACATTTTCTTCTTCTTTCCTACACAGGTCGTTTTGGCGTGCCTCTTGAAGTTAAAATTTTACACATAAATTATTAATGCGTGATTCAAGATTTTCAAGTCGAATTGGTGTTTAAGTTTAAATCCGGCTGAATTGACCGTAAGTTCACTTGGCTTTCTTTTCTTTTGTAGTTGTGTTAGTTCTAATTACGACGTATGCTTTTAGCACGTCTGTTGACCTTATATTCTTATTGTGTATTACACTTGGATAACTCCTGGGGGTGCTGGATTGGCTAATTAAGAACCTTTCCCTATAAAATTATCAACTACCACGGTCTCGCATTCAGTTAAGCTGCAAACAACCGGTGGACTCTACGGTCTGCAGGAGTGGTTTATGCTGCATAATTGCTACTTCGAGGGAACATATTCGCCTTCCGTTCTTTGCTACATACCTCCCCTAAGGAAAATCCTGGGGTTACCTACTTTCTGGAGCTGTCAAATACTGTCGCTAGCAGAGACTTTCATTTTCGGAACTGCATACTACAGGATACAGTTAAGTTTTAATGTTTAAGTAACCTATTCAATAATAATGCTTATGAAGCTCACGTACATGTGACATAGAACGGTTTGATCTCTAGTAGTTAAACAAATTTTTATTCGGGGTATACTCCACAACCGACGTTTAGTTTTGTTTTTCTAATCAGCTCAATACGAGCTCGGGCATTTTACTTAGAGTAGTTGAAGCTAAAAGAAAAGGCCTTTTGTGTTGGCAGGAGGTACTTACATTTTTAATCCGAGTTTAACTTAGTTTTAAAGTCTCCGTGTGTAAGTGACGTGTGTACGCAGAGCCGTCCTAGTAACCAATCCTTAATTGGAACGCTAACTTTAATTTGGGTGTAACTAAAAAGCTTACCTGAAATTCGACACATTAATTGCGAGCTTTAATTATTGTTGTTGCTAACGCACGTAACTATATGCGACAGCCTCTCTATTTTTGTCACATTCTCATAGTATTTTAAGATTTGTTTGCTGTATTGAATTGTTTGTTTGTCTCTCTGAATTGTGTTTGATTTAGCGTAGTAGACCTTAAGTAAAACCTGTTAATCTCCTGTTGGTCGGTTTTATTTTTTTCTATTACCCAGCAGGTGGCGCTTTGTTAGGCAGCAGTCTATTTCTTTACAGTTCTCTAAGGAACCCTCACTCACCGACGAAGCCGGACGCTGCTGTTCTAACTACTGTAAATACTGGATCCTCCACGAATTTAGTGCGCTACATCGAGCTAAAATTCCCTTACTTTTTCTCTCTAGGTTGTACCGCTAGAACCGTCGTTTCTTTTTGTTATTTGTAAACAATAACCGTTACACGTTTGATTTCAGATTCATCGTTTGTATAGTTTTTGGTTACATGTTCGGGATCTAAGTGTTATGTATGGTGTCCCAGATGATCAGTATAAACCTGTATAGTGTGGTGACGAAACCGTGTGCAACAGTGGATTGGTTCGTCTTGGCAAAGCATTTGCTTCAAGGTTTAGAAAAATCACTAAAACATAAACATGGCAACCCTTACCCACCTTGGTATCCATATGTAATAATAATAATTAAGTGTGTAAACATTATAGAAGGTAAATAAGAACATAAAATATAACAGTACAGCCATTGCATGATGATATATAATGAACCGGTTCAAGAAATAGTCACAACAATGACGAAAAAATTGTAGGTTAAAACAGTAGCAAAACAAAATAATAGAAAAACAGATAATCAGGACAAGAATACAAAATTTTGCTGAACTTCAGATATTCTTCAGATATTCGTAAGCCATAATGTAGCTTCATCCGTTAAATTATGAATGTTTGGAAACCCTCCTTTAAACTTTATTAACTGACGATCCTCTACAATATGTGTAACGGTCTCCGGTTCGTTTCCACAGTCACAACTTGAATTAGAAATCGCACCCCATTTAAACAACATAGAGTTGCATTTTGAATAGCCTGTTCTTATGCGATTTACTTTTGATCAATTTTCTTTTTAATCAAAGCCCAGGACCTCTATTGTTGGATCATTAATGAGATGCCTATTGAAAACATCTTTCCATTCTTCAACTTCAGAAAAAGTCGTACTTAAGTAGTCCTATATGGTTGATAGGACTTCGAGATTTAAGTCTTCTAACGGGAGGGTTGTCAATGTCATTCCAAATTGGTAAGTTTTTGTTAAGTTGGCATTTATCTCATCCTCGTTTTAACGCAGCTTTTCGTTGAATGTTTGATGAAGTAATATTACAAAGAACAGGAAGCCAATCGAGAGGAGTAGACTTAATGGTTTCACTAATTATACGAATAGTGCAATTCAACTAGGCATCTATCTTATATTAATATGTTACGTCGTTAGTGTGAACGCACACCTACTCTCGATTCATTCTCAAATCTATACGAAAATCAACCTTTTTTCAAATTCGTCTTACATTAGAACGGCTTAAGATATTTTCGTTTCGAAAAAAGTTTCGAGTTTACGAAAGATGTGTCTTTATTTTTAGATTTAGATTTTTTTGTACGAGGGCATCTTCGAGGTTAAAAAAAATGTTAAAAATAGTCAAAAAAATTTCAAACAAATTGAGCCGTAAGTTGACCACAACTCGCTTATTTACGGATCGATTTTCAAAATTTAAAAAGCATCATTCGCGGATAAAGAAATAAAAATTTTTGCCCGTTTCAGTTTTGTTAGACCTCGCGTGTTTTCAGAAGTTATAAGCGAAAAACGTTTCCGACAAAATTTCATTCGAAAACTAAAACGGCCATAATTTCTAAATTATAACAGATAAAAAAAACGTTCCTTTTATGAGCCTATCACATAATGTTTAAAAAAATTTATCATTTTTAAAAATTTTTTTAAGAATTTTACATTGTTATACGAATACTGTAATTTTTATAACTCCGGAACCATATTACGTAAAAACACGAATAAAAATCAAAATATTCGTAATTTTGCAAATTTTCAAATGATTTAACTGTAGAGGATTCAATTTCACCCAAAAAATCTTCGTATGCACGAACTTGATGACTCACACACGCGTAACTGCGAGCATTATGCGAACCAAACAGTCACTTTCACCTAAATAAACTTTGTTGTATTACGTTAAAGCGGTCGAGCCAATAAATCCGCTTCTAAATATTTTTTTAATAAATAATTTCTATTCGGACTACATCCATATCTTCTATATTAATATGTTATGTCGTTTTTGCGTCCTCACCTACTCTCGATTCGTTGCGAGCGCACACCCGAATACTCTCGACTCATTTGTACGAATTCACATGGAGTACATACTCTGCATTCATATTGATTACTCAACTGATGAATGTTAATGTAAGTGCTAATTATTGTTCATGACTGTCTGCTCTTTAGAAGCTAATTTATTTTTGTGACTTAACGCATGCGTAGCATGCTGGCTTTGTCTAGTTATTTTTATATGATAACTATTCAACCAGGTTGTAGTACATTTACTTAAAGATCACTTATTTCATCAAAGTCGAGAGAAAAAGCTGGGGTGTGCGTTTCAATTTTTTTCTTTGATGATAGCGAGTATCGATATAATGTCATCGGGTGTAGTTTTAGATTTTTTCTGTTGTTTATTTCTTCTTGGAGTGGAGATAGTGGACTATCTTGAAATTTCAAGGGAAGTGGAACTTTGCCTTTTTGTTGTTTGGTGAGTTGATGATATATCAGGAGTGTTTTTGGTGGTGGGTACGTTTGAAATTGATAATTTTGGTAAAGTTGTCGTGTTTGAGTTTGTAGATTCCTGTGTTGTTCTGTTAAAATCTAATTGGATTTGCGAATTTGATAGGGTTTGTGTGGTGATACTTTGTAGGTTACCATGATTAACCTGTGGTGCATTGTCGTCGTCATCTTAAGATGTTCAACTTATGGGTAGATTTATGTGACAGGTAGATTTGGTGGGTCCTATTGATTTACATTTTGGGCAATTCAGTTCATCAATGGAAAGACATAGTCTGCGCGAAGTGTTGTCGTGTGTTAATACCATAAAATCGGGAATAGTTTCTGTGATTTGAATCGGTCAAATGTATACTTGCCTTCGAAAACTAAGAATGTGGTCGTATTCTATCTCTGGCATACCAACCCGAAGAAAAGTAATTCCGGGAAAATCTTTTAATCCCAAAGTATTAAGCTGTTTTGGAATTGATTGGCACACATTAAAAAAAAACAATCTTTGAGAAGGGATCAGAAGTTTTCTTATATCTACTTTGTTTCTATTTATATCAACGAATTTTTGAACATTAGCAAGTTTATCTGCCATCACAGTGTTAGATAAGTAGATGCATATACGATTGTTTGCAATTTGCGATGCAAATAAAATATTTTTTGGTAAAACTATTGATTCTATTGCAATCAGCTAGCGATGTATTTTAACATTTTCTAATACGGGTAGAATTATGACTTGGTTTTTGGATGGGTACTTAAATAAAGTTACAGCGTTGGAATAAGATTTGGTTATTGTGTGTATTTGAGAGAAATCGCTAGTAGTTAATTCGGTATCATCTATGGTGACTATTTCGTTTCATATTTGTTATTATTAATCTTTGACAAGGTTGGAGCTGCCTCGTTGCACTATTGCGATAAAAAATTTGTGCCCGTATGTTTATCAGTTGATGGAGTGTTTGTATGTTGTTTACAATTTGATCTGAGTAAAGCAGTAAAATAAGTGTACTTACTGCGTGATATAATGATCAAGCGATTCCATACACTGTGAGGTATGATCAGATGTCTGATTTTAATTTACTTTGTCACGATAAATTTATAAAAAAATTTGGTAATTGCCCTCAAAACGCCCAAGGTCACGTGAAACAATCAGCGTATAATTGTACGTGTGAATCGCACGAAGACGATCGTAGAACTTCAGAGTATGTATCGACATCTGTTAGTAGAAAAGTAAAAGTTTAAATTTATTAAATCTATCCGCATACATTCGATCGTTTCAAAAGGATCTAATTATCTCGAAAACGGTTAGGAATAGATATATGTAACTTTAATACAATTTGATACAGAATTAGTTTCTGGATTTGATAACACTTAAAGTTACAACCCTGTAAATAGGACACCCGCCTATTTCAAAACTGGTTACACAAAAAAGAAGTTTCTTTATTCAAAGTCAAAAATTTAAAAAACGGTTAGATATAGCTGTAGGACATTATACATAAAATGCGTTTAGAATTTCACACCGAATCTAAAAATAAAATAATATATAAGACGTTCCATTTAAAATAAACAAGTTGACAACAACTTACAGTTAAACCAGAATTGTCAGGGAATTGAAGATATTTTAGAAAAAAAGTACACCTGAATCCAAACTTAACCCCAAGTTTTTAAAGGCGTATCTAAATTACATCCCGATAAACTTTTAATGAACGGGTTGGGTAAATAACCCTGTATAATAAAAATTTAAAGTTTGGGTGAGTGGTGAGTAAAGGGTGAAAAGTAAAATTCCATAAACCTCGACATCTAAATTAACGTTGTTACCGAACTTTGGTTAATGGGACAATTACAATAGTTTCCTCGGTTTAAGAACTGTTTAATCGATTGCAGACATAATACGTCATACAAAAAAATATATCAGCAGCAATACAGAATATAGTGCTCTCTCGGTGATATTTACACATATAAATATAAATTAACTGCTATTGAGTGAGACGGGTCTTTATCCTCCTTGAGCGTCAAACTTATCCCACTAGCTACGCACACACTTCATCAAAGCAGTCAAGGTTACTTTGATGGTAATACGAACAAACAGAATAAAAAACCGTCGAGTACAAGTAATTGGTCTAGCGACACAAACTTTTTTGACATTAAATCTGGAGATAAGTTACTTAACCAGGATCACATACGTGCATCGTTCATTAAACCGTCCTTTTGAAGCGTTCGATATTAATAGTTTCCAGCTATACTTAAGATATCGATCGGTACTGGTAATTGCATTATTCGGATACACAAGCTAAAGTTGAAATAGCTGCAAAGCAAAGCACTTAAGGCGTTTTAAGTCGGCGGCACAGTATTAAAGAAAAGCCTTTTTCGGTGTTAAGGCGAGACACCCCAAAGTCGCTGGTCCCCGCTATCTTGCGTGAGAAAACTCTACTCGGCAATTCCTAACAACATAGGTTTATTTTCCCAAACATCAAGCAAAGTAATTCCAAAAAATACAAACGGACAAAGAAACTGTAATCATTAGAGAAACCCAATGCAGCAAACGGTCGCCACGTGGTAAAATATAGGTCAGTGATCTCACTTACAAACGTTCATTCTAAACAACATTCCGGTTTATTTCTCATTACATATCCTGTGTAATTTATGTTTCACAACAGGCGGATGGTTATAACAACTTTGGATTAAGCCATCACTTGTGTTTACAATTTTCTTTTGCAGTTTCTTTTTTTTACAAAGCACGACTGTCTTTGTTGCTAGTCCAACACAAAAGAGAAAGAACGTAAAACAAGCGCAATTAGATTTAGACGTTGACCTTGTTTTATTAAAATCGCAGTAAAAGTAGGTAGGGCCGTAATGAGCAAAAACACACTTATGCAGGAAAATTTTAACGTTAGAAAAGTAAAAGCTAGTAAACGTGGATTTTTATTGTAACAGATTCTCCCCCTGGCAAAGGGGAAGCATCGGAGATGAAGAATTCGTTACATCCCACCAGGATTCAAAACAATTGCAAATGTTAACTTAAAAAGTAGAAGAAGATTTTCGTCATGTTAAATGTTATGCCACTACCAAAAATGTTCAAAGTCACATGAAGCTGTTAGCAACTCTTACAAAAAAGTAATCCTAAATATAGAACAAAAGTAAGGAGAACTAAAGAAATGGCACTCGTGAGAACGTCGACAAAGTTGTATTACCAAAAGTAAGGTAGGACTTCACGTAGAACCTAACATTCTTAAACGGTAAAACCATCTAACATTCCGAAGAAAGAATCGAAGGAAAGAAAATAAGTTAAGGATTAAGTAATCCTAAAAACGAATGAAAGCCTCAACCCTAAACAAAAACAAAAACCCCCTTGACTAATAAACCCCGAAGAAGAAAGAATAGACAAGCTAAAACCCAACAGAAACCAACCCCCAACTTATGGTCAAATATTACCCTCCCATTGTGGTTTCACCTAAAAAAAACCTGCCCCGCAATGGATCATAGAGTAGAGGTTCTCTATAGCAGACAAAAGTCAAGTTATTTATTAACACGAGCACCCTAAGAATTTCAAGGTCAAGATGTTAAATGACATTGATAGTGTCTATCTCTAACGTCTCCAATCCAACCACCAATAATGAAAATAGCAACAAAAAAATAACAAGAAACATAATCAGAAAAGAGTTAAGATATTTATTTTGTTATCAAACTTCGTAGAAAGAAAACGAGAGTAATAAAGTACTCACAAAAGAAATATCTGGGTATGTGGTGTTCTAAAAGTTGCATTAAGCGTATGATAAAATTCCAAATAAAGAAAAAAAAACGAAGCAATACTACTAGCAAATCAGAGAGCACATAAATTACTGTTACCTATCCGGATTACGATCAGCAAGACACGGTTAAGAAAAATCAGCTTAGTAACTAAACACTTTAAAGAAAGCGGAAAATTTATCAAAGAAAAGATTCTGACTAAAAGTCGACAATTGTCGTATAAGTACAAGTAAACTCAAAGTAGTCAGTAATCCAAGAACTACAACCACACTAATAAAAAAAATTAATGGAAAAGAAATCAGGAAGAGAGAGAACCAAACAAAGAAAATCTCATCAAATAGTAAGAAATTTAGTAAAAGCAAACGTTTTCTTTGTATAGCTGGAGTGGACTAAACCTCAACCAAAATCAATTCAAACAATAAGAAAAATGACAAAGGAAAGAACAAGAGAGAAAATGATTTGGCTAAGCAACAACACATTAAGAAACAGAAACAAAGGAACAAAAAAAGAATATCAATGTCGAGATATTAGATGACATCGCTAGTGTCCATTCCTAACGACCCAATCCAACCACCCACTAAAGAAGCAAGAACCAAACAAAAAAACAAACGAAAAAATACATAATACTCTGGCTAAATAACAAGTCGGTTGCCGTCAAAAACAAGTGACTCTAGTAAGTAGAAAGATAAAGGACCAAATGAGAAAATAAAAGAATAGACAAAGTAAATATTCTTTCGGCTAGATGATCAACCGGTCACTATTGAAATAAGTGACTGTAGTAACCCTGTCCGAACTTACCCTACTAACCACTCACGTAAAGTATTTCTAAGCGACTTAAGAAGGGAGTCGACTTTAGCGTCCGTATCGAACTCACGTACCGAATTTCATATTTTAATTCAGTTAAGTTAAAGTCTATTAACGTCTAACTTCCAGTGCGACATATTTGCAATAGTCAAACCAAATAAGCAAGCAACAAGCAATAATCAAGTAAATAGTCAAATATAGCAATAAACAAGTAAATAATCAGAGATAGTAATAATCAAAACCAGAGAAAAACGATAACCAATTAATCAGTTTAAACCGTACACAAAAAAATTTTCTAAATTTAGCCAAGTTAGCCACATCAGCCCCACCACATTGGGCGTCAAACTTTTGTTACAGAACTTTGGTTAATGGGCAATTAAAATAGTTTCCTCGGTTTAAGAGCTGTTTCATCGATTACACACATAATACTTTATACAAAATAAATATAGAAGTAGCAATACAGAATATCGTGTTCTCTCGGTGATATTCACACATATAAATATAAATTAACTAACGACACAGCAAACAGGTAATAGACAAAACTCGATAGCCGTTGCTATTGAGTGAGACGGGTCCTTATACCCTTGATCGTCGAACTTATCTTGCTAGCTACGCACACAGAGCGTGTGGATTTAAATGTAACAGTGAGTGAATTAATTATAAGCGCCACCTTGATTTAAAACGCACTTCAATAAAACAGCCAAGGTTACTTTGATAGTAATACTAATAAACAAGATAAGAAACCGTCGAGTACAAGTAATTGGTCTAGAGACACAAAGTTCTTCGACATTAAACATATAGTTACTTGGCGATAAGGTACTTAACTATGATCACATACGTGTATCGTTTATTAAGGCGTCCTTTTGGTACGTTCGACATTAATAATTTCAGAAATGGTTTGGTACTGGTAATGGGTTGTTCAAACACACAGTATAATTTAAATAGCTGCAAAGCAAAGCACTGAGGGCGATTTAGGTCGGAGGCACGGTATTGAAGAAAATCCCTTTCCGATATTAAGGCGAGACACTCCAAAGTCGCTGGTCCCCGCTATTTTGCGTAACAGAACTCAACTCGGCACCTCCTAACGCCGTAGGTTTATTTTTGCAAACATCAGGCAAAGTAATCCCAGAAAATACGAACGGACAAAGAAACTGTAATAATTAGAGAAACCCATTGCATCATCAAACTGTCTCCACGTGGTAAAATATAGGTCAGTAAGCTCACCTGCAAACGTTCATTCTAAAGAACCTTTGGTTTATTTCTTATTGCATATCCGGTGTAATTTAAGTTTCACAACAGGCGGATGGTTATAACAACTTCGGATTAATCCATCACTTGTGTTTAGCATTTTCTTTTGCAGTTCCTTTTTTTACAAAACACGACCGTCTTCGTTACCAGTCCAACACAAAAGAGAAAGAACGTAAAACAAGCGCAATTAGATTTAGACGTTGACCTCGTCCTATTAAACTCGCAGTGAAAGTAAACACGACCGTAATAAGCAAAGTAACACGTATGCAGGAAAATTTCAACGTTAGAAAAGTAAAAGCTAGTAAACGTAAATTTTTATCGTAACAACGTATTTTTTTTTCAAGGTTGAGTTTCCATTGCTAAAAAAAATTGGGTGGCAAGTTTTTAAATGAAAGCACTGCATATAAAAACCAACGTTATAGTTTTTAACGGCGGGTTTTTAAACAAGCATACTTTCCGAATACGTAGAACCGAATTAAATTTTATGCGCATGGAGGGGCAACCGTCAGAAGATCTTGAAACTATTATACCAAGCCTACCTACAATTTATTACACCTGCACAGCATAGTTTTAAATTGAACAGTCGTTATGCACTCATGACATTTAAGATGAAGACACCTCACGTTTCGTTATTTTAAAGAATACAGATTTGAATTGTTGCCCAGTCATACAGGGAAATGGTCATATTTTTTAATACATTTTTAAATACTTATTTATAATGGAACTAAAAAAATATGGGTACTATTGAACTATAATTTGTACAAGCAATCATCCGTGTTATATAATGTTATTGGTCATTCTCCTGTTTCAAAGTAATATTTCAAGACAACATGTTTATGTCATCACAATGTAGTGGAACGATGGTAATCGTTTATTTGATTAGTTTATATTGATTGAAAGGTTCAACTAAACATTTTATAATTGGAAAAAGTTGGTAAAAATTATAGCTATAAAAATGTTTCGCCATTTTATTGGCTAATATCTACTTAGTTACATAAAATTCAGCTTCATGTGATAAAAAGGTCCCTTGCTACTTGAAATAGTAATGACTATGATATCGGACAGATGCAAACGACCGTAGACACAAAAAAATATCAATTTCGTCTCCGGAGTACTAAAAATTTGTATTTTAGAATGTATTTTTTATGCATGAGATACAACCCTCAAAAAGATTTTTGCTCGTTAAGGATTATAAATACAAAAATCTTAACAACGATTGCAGAAAATTGTTTTTATAAGAATCTCTTTAAGACGGAACCCAATGACCTAAATAGTAAATTGTGTTTTATCAATTGTGTCGAACAGAAAATGCACCTATTAGACTTTAATGGAGTGAATTCTTTTAGAGAAATTAGATACGCGTTTTCTTCATTCGTTCCATTTAAAACTCTTTTGAATATTCCAATTTAATCAAGGACAATAATAAAATGCATCAACTGAGAAAATTGAAAAGTCGCACTGACTTCTCAAAGATTTTCAATGTAAATAATGCTTTAAAAATGTTAAAAGCGTCGCAAGTGCATTTTTCTTTAAATTTGATCGTGGAAGAATGCGCGTTATTTTACATATGTCAACATAAGAAGTCGTATTAATAAGAATCGTGCTTAGAATCACAATTTAGAATGGAATAAAATGTTTCTTTATATTTATCAAAATATAAAATCATGATGACGCCAACGGAATAATTTCAATTTAATAATGTGTTTAAAAGGCAGAACGCGATGAAATATTGAATGTCAGCCTTTGAAATTTATGACTATAACAACGATAAAATTGACTAGGCTTTAGTGGTTACTTCTTTCATGCAAAAATTTACGACGACTATAAAGTTTAAGATTGGTGGAAATGATGGAATTTTAAAACAATTGTCAAAGCAATTTTAAATTACACAAAGTCAGCTAACAATATTTACAAAACGCACATATAAAAAGTATTACAATATTTGCGAAACAAGATTGAAGTTGTAAAGTATATCTGCATTTACCAAATAAAAATTGAAATAAAATGTATTATTATAGATGTACTGAAAGAGAAATATTTATTTATAATGTTGCGCCGCTGGAGTTACGAGAATAAGTTAGTGTTACGTACAAAATGAAAATCAAAGCAACGACAAAACTAAAAATCAGTTATATTCAAATGTTACAAATTGTTTGCAAACGCACAAAATACAAAATTTATATCTACCTACAGAAATGCTACAAAGAACAGATAAAAGAAAGGAAAGTCTATATACAATGCTATTAGTTTATCGCACCAACCAGATTCGCCATAAGACTTCTGATGCCACCATTGAGGTTTCCAACTAGGTCAATTTATCGCAAAAAAAAACCATGAAATACAGCGTTTTATTTTAATTTAAAGTATTGTACCACGGTTTAACTTCGTCACATTCGAACTATCTATCTTCGAAGTTAAATTGGTATTTATTCGTTTTCAATATCAATTGATAATCGGAAACACACTAACTCGCACAAATGTACAATTTCTGGCGGGACGACAAAAGCACGTTCTCTAAAGTATTCTAAATTGCATAGCAAACAAAAAGAATAGGACAACAAAAGTTGCAAAATATTAATATGTAGTACAAGGACGTAACAGTTACAATAGCTGTGTTCTTTTTGGAGTTTGTGGTTAACTTACGTCAGCCGGTCAATTACACACCGTTCGTTTTATACACAAGTTTGACCCAACCCTATTTATTTTACACCTGTTATGACAGCCCCAGGGTTGACTTGGGTGGACTAAGCGTGCCCATGCTTGACGAGCATGTTCCCGTTAGGGCAACTCTGGGTGAACTTTTCGTTTTCAATTCAAACATAAGTGAGGTTACGTGTATGTGTACAAACAATCGTAGCGTAGGTAAAAGGTTGTAAAAATGAATAAGGTAGGTAAGACTAATTGTAATTAATGACGGGACGTTCTTGGATGTGTAAAGATTGTGTAAACCCTCATTGAATGTATGCAAATAAGTGTTTAATGCAATTTGTAGGTTAAGACAAAGGATAATATATATATATATATATATATATATATATATATATATATATATATAAACGATAAGGTTTTCGACATCTAGTGTCGACTCGTGAAAGCGTTCACGTACGTAAATGTTACCAACTTTGCCGACAGGTATGTAAAGCAGTTACATAGTCGATTCTTCAATAATTATAGCCAACCTAACAGTTGGCAGTATAAAATTTCGAATCGCCTGCAGTAAAGTACGCAAGAGGTTGTACAATAGCAAACAAACACTGAGAATCACCCGACAGCTGTTTCGTCCTTTTTGGGACTCATCGGGAGAGAGAACTCGAGTGTAAGTTCACTATTGTACAAACGCGCGCTGTCGACTATATGCCCTTATCGTTTAAATATTGTGATCCCTCCAGTAGGGCATATAGTCGACAGCGCGCGTTTGTACAATAGTGAACTTACACTCGAGTTCTCTCACTCCCGATGAGTCCCAAAAAGGACGAAACAGCTGTCGGGTGATTCTCAGTGTTTGTTTGCTATTGTACAACCTCTTGCGTACTTTACTGCAGGCAATTCGAAATTTTTATACTTGCCAACTGTTAGGTTGGCTATAATTATTGAAGAATCGACTATGTAACTGCTTTTACATACCTGTCGGCAAAGTTGGTAATATATATATATATATATATATGTTCTACCTGCGGGGAACAGGTGGGTAATACAACCAGCGACTGCAATAGGCATATATGTATGGCATGAGCTGATACGATATAGATTGTGGAAAACATGGTCTATCCTTATGATCCCATGTTGGACAATACAGAGGAGCAGGATGGAAGCACTGCCTTTACATGTGGAGGTATGTATCATTGTTATGTGCTTTATCACAGCCTGTATAGATCTGCACCAAACGGCGTGAGTATGTCAACTGTGGATGTAGATGTGGACCGGCTGAGTGTGCACGGTTGTACGCTGGTTATTATCAGATGCATTATGTTAATGGGAATTAGTAATTGTAGATGTAACTCAAGACAGGGGTGCCGAGTCACCGAATGCTGAAGTAGAAGGTAAATGTAGACCGGGACAGATAGATTGTGTCGTAACACTATTGGCTTATAGAAGGCGAAGGCAGTCAGAAACACAGTACAAGTGCAGCAGCATGGTGGACGAGACAAGCAAAGCAATTGTTAATTGACTTGTATCCCAAGTACCTGGCGTTATTTGCAAAAAGGGCAATCTTGTCCAAGAAAAAAATGTTTGCAAAAATTGCGGAAGAGATGAAGCCGTGGGGATATGCATATACCGCAGAACAAATAAAAAATCGTTGGCGGTGCTTTGAAAAAGCCTACCAAACATATATACAGAACACCAAAGCAACGGGGCGGGGACGGAAAACATTGGAATTTGAAGTAGAATTACATGCGATCTTTCATAAAGAGCCACGGTTTGTTCCCGAAGTGATCACGTCTAGTGTACACATGGTGGTGAAGTCTGCTCCAACAGCTAGCACGACTGAACAAACGGTAGTGCAGTCTGTGCCTACACGGATATCCATAGACAACGTGCCCCCATTGTGGAAGAGAAGAAGGCGTTGTTCAAGTACAACAAGCAACGACACGTAAGTGTTAAACGTATTTTATTTGGTTTACTAGATATATACATATTATATGATCACTCAGAAAGACACCATTACATACATACACGAACTCAGGTGTATGTGTAATATGGAGTAGTTGTACTATATGATTACTGTGTACTTCAATATAACTGCTTCCGTTGTCGTTTGTTGTATGTATTATTAATCTATCAACACATGATTCGTTACAGCAGCATAGAGCAGGGAGCATCCATGGAAGATGCAGCCGAGCACTCCACTCCACCCTCAACAACCCAACGGTACACCTACAAAGCAACGGCAACAGTCCTTGGAGGTATACGCCTGCAGATGCAAAGGAAAAATGACTGAGGGAGCAACAAATCGAACTACAAAAGCAACGTAACGCGATCTCGGAAAAGAAGTTGGTATTGATAGAGAGACATTTCTCCCAAATGGGCCAAAGGGGGTAATGCATAACAATGTATATTTTTCACAATTTATAATCAGTTCACATATTATCATAATAAAGATGTAATGTAATTCCGTTTTGCTACATCTGTAGTTATGTCCACCGTGCTATGTCCTTCTGTATCAGTAGTAGTGATGTCTTCATAGACGGTAGTTGCATCCAAAGGATTATGTTCCCTATCAAACAATGTCTTATCTTTAATTTGGCATACGTTGTGCAACACACAACAGGATTTAATAAGAGCAACAATGCGTCTTATATTTCGTAGTTTGATGTGGTATACCTGGCGAAATCTTTGTTTAAGGAGACCATTTATATGTTCCACTTTTATTCTCAGCGAACTGTGAATTGTATTGTACTTTCGTTGCTGTGCACTTAAATGCCCATTATCTTTGTATGGCGTGAGACCGACAGCAAGGCATGGATATGCTGAATCTGCTAACAGATGAACATCTGCAGTAAACACTATCAATTGCTTAATGGTTATTGCTATCCTTACCTTCACATAATGAAGGGAGCTGTGAATAAATAAAACATGATGAGAAGACACGAGGATCATGAACTGACCCAGGATAACCAATGAACACATCAATTATTCTACATTTGTCATCACATATTATTTGTGCTTGAATGGAATGGTATTGCTTTCTATTGCAGTATGATTCTTGATGTTGTGACGGTTTATTAATCTTGATGTGCGTTCCATCCATAAAGCCTACAGATATAGCCATGGAACTTCACATACGTTTGTTAGCTTATCTACATACCGATAACACCAGGAAACCGAGTTTTTCTACAAATTTCACTCTTTATTTGTTGCATTTCTTGTCGTGAAAGCCACCGGATTGTTTGTTTTGCCATTTCATCAAAAACAAATTCATTCGAGTTATAATTGCAAATAATGTAGACTTTGTGATGTTGAATCTGTCAGATACTTCAACATACGAGCACGAGTGTCCTACATACCACAACAACACTTCCAAATGCTTCCTTAGTTCAATTACATGTTTCCCTTTACCTACAGTGTTTTATTATTGTGTTACTACATATACAGTGCACTTACCATGTAGGTGTTGCAAGAACATTAGACTGTCCTTACAAAACTATCAATTAAATTCTCCATAACCACTTTTGACACCCTAAAATGAGTTATAAATTCGTCGTCATTATAGTTAAGTATAGTAATTTCGCTATAGTTTTGTATAGCAGTTCCTTCAGTTCTTGCCAAAGTATGCACTATGGCTTCCATTACTTCATCGTCGGAATCGGATGATGAAGTATCATCATCATCGTCACTTTCCATAAGTAAAGCAATAACATTTTCAGCCATTATTACAGGAATACACATTCACACTAGGAACAACTACGCCCTTTAAGGTTATGTTGTTGTTATGTTATTAGTTTGTGGTTATGTTATAGAGGCAAAACCGTTCGTTTTATATTGCCCCGAGGCAAGAAATTTCTTTTGACTGAAGTCAACCCACTCACGTAATTGACTAACCTTAGGGCTGTATAAAAAAAACACAACTAATGATTCGCGGCAATCTAGAACCTTCGTTCTCCAAAATAGTCGAATACCTTCTAGAAAACTGTTCTACAGCTATAAAAGCGTAGTCGTATGTAGTTGTTAGTTCAGTTGTGAATTGTCATTTAATGCGAGTTGATATAAATTATATCGAGGAGAATATTGTATGCATTTATCAGAGTTATACCTATTTACATTACGTGCTTAAAATAAGTCGTCTTAATACCGTTCATTGAGTAGTACGATATGGCTGCGTATATTTCGCGGTTGTTAAAGAAAAAGAAAGTGATAAGATTAGTTACACTGCTAGAGTCTTATCGCGAGTATCAAGTTATAGTATAAAAACTGACTTCACAAGTAAAATATACGTGATCTTTAAGTGTACACATATTAAGTAAGTGTATTATAAATTAATTAAGTGTATGTGCACGTAAATAGTTAAATAAATTTTTTTTTATTTAATGCCGTTTACTAGTCTGCAATTTTTCGTGTTCTCTGATTTAAGTTTCTGGTTACTTTATTTTTAAAATCACTTCCCATTTACAGTCTATGCTTTTGCTTCTTTTCTTTGAGTCGTTTACATTCATTTCGGATGTCATTGTATTGATGGATACTTTTCAAGTGTTCATTTTGTTAACTTATCTATTTTTGCTTTCATTCTTTAATCTAGCTTATTTAGCACTTTTCATAATACTCCTTATTGGTTTTTTTAATCTACATTTGAGGTGCTTTTTCTTACTTTAAAAGTTACGTTTTTTTATTTTTTCCAATGTCCCTCCACTATTTTATTGACAAATTTTATTGACCGGGTATGATTTATTCCCCCTCTAACTTAATTAATTACTTGATACTTATTTTTGCCTTCTTACAGAAGAGCAAAATCAAATACACACTATGGTGTAATTTTGGGGACGTTTTATGTTGTCAGGTGCGCACTTCCTTAAGCCAATTTTCAAGTTTATGTCTGTCCGGACAAGAATTTTTTGAAACCAACACAATATTTGAACTGTATTGAGTATTAAATTTCCCAATAAATTATCCAGTTGCACAATTATTGCTTACATATTTCAGGATTTGTTAGAAAGGCAGATCTACTACGCGCCGTTGTGAACTCATTTTGGAACACCATCCAAACTGAAAATTTCCTTTCTAAAATTTGTAATTTGAAATCTACTCCAGAATAATACTTACAATACAGATCAAAACCAATCGCACTCAAAACTACAGTTCAATAAAAAAAAACAATAACTAGTAAACCCGAAACTACTCCAATAAGTTATTAAAAAACCAACTATTAGAAATCGGTGATACAATCTAGAAATGAAATTCTGATACAATCTCAATTTGTATTAGGGATTGTCTACATATCAAGGTAGTTTTTATAACACTAAACGTTTTGACTCATATTACCATTTATGGGCATTAAGTGCCGGGGAGAACAGTAAAGATTGTTGTGGTTTATTTCAACCTCCCCACTTAGTATCACCCCCCCCGTGCAGCTTTGCCCACTCTTCAGTGATAACGTCCCCTTTATAAGTGGGAGCGCGATGCAAAAAAAGCACTCTTCCTTTGAGGTTTTTTAGAATTCTCTGAGAATACCGACCTCCTTAGCAACCGTCCGAACCTTATCCGAAAAACCGCACTAAAAGCTTTGCTTTACTATATACTGTACTCATTCTTCTCACTTTAATAACTGCGATACTAGTCTGAAACAGGTGATTAAATTTCGTCTCGTTCAGACATAGGTCTCAGTTATTTTCATTAACCGTATTTTTAAAACCTACCTCCACTGTTGATTAGCATTCGGTACGGGTTGGTGCAAAACCGTATTAACCGTTTAAAACCTACCAATAAAATCACCGTTATTAATCCGTTGTCTTACAGCTATTACTGGCTTATCACCAAACCCCTACAGTGCAGCTTATTCACTCGGTAGCACTGGCAAAGGGTGTGTCAAGATTACTCCGCTTACTTTAATTACAATCAGACCACCGACCGAATAGCGAGGGTATAACTTCTTGTGCATAAACCGCTCGCATACAAAGCTTCATCGTACTCGGGTGATTATAGTTTATCCGGTGTGCCCTACGTAGGACTTCTCTCACTTATAAAGCTGTAATCTTAAACTCCGTTTTTTATCCCTTAGGGAGCTAGACCAATCAGAAGTTGCTCTAACCTACAAGATTAATTGTGGTCTTTAATAACCGCTGCTGATGCATAATCTGACTAACCTGTTTTCAGTAATCCGATAGCACCGTCTACTGGAAATAACCCTCCGCACCATCAGCACCGGACACTGTCCCATTCGACCTTAAAAGGGGGCGCACTTGTAATTACCGATTTAGCGTCTGTACACAAGAAACAACAAATTGGGGATAACGCCACGACATTCTCTCCATCAATGCCACATTCCACCAGAAACCTTTGAGCGTACAAATTAACTAGTTTTTGATATTGTATATTATCACCCTTGTAAATAGTTATTGTAAAATTGTTCTGTAAATACGATAACATATGTATATTATTTCCAACTCTGGACATTATTCTTCGACTGAAGCTAAACCCGCGGCTAATTATAATTTTTTGTACGCCCTGTTTATTCCCAAACTACAATATTTAATTGTAACTTTAGGCATCAAAGCTTGACGTGACTAAATACTGTTTGTTCTTATAATTTGTTATATTGTAATGTACAATGATATACAATACAATACTCAAAAATTTTTGAGTATGTACAATGGTTTTTTTATTGACGCATTTTACATTCAATTAGTTAAATTTTCATATATATACTATAACATCCTACTATAAATTCCAACATTGCGTTCTTTCTACCGTAGCCTTAATGACATAATATTTGCTAGCATAATCATCAATTGAATCTTGTTCTGAACATAAATCTTCTTTCACTTTTCCCAAAACTAACTAACTTCTTCATTAACTTTACATCTTTGACATTTAATTCGTCTACTCTTACTTCAAGCATGCGAAGCTGTCCTATCAAAATACTTTATCTGGTTTTTCTTTCTTATACTCAATTTCCAGTCTTTTTATACATTTAGCGACAGAACCCCTCAGCGTGGTTCTTTCCTTCTTAATTTCCTCCATATTCATATCTCTTACTCTTATCAGAAATTACTTAATGTCCTGTGATAAGATTTTGGAGTATTTTTAACAACATTCATGAAGATTCTGAAATCACAAAAGAAGATAAGTTTCAGTATTTATTGCAGTACATGACTCCTAAATACAAATCGTTAGAAGTACTGACGGGGGTACCCACCCACCAAGTGGCGACAATTATTACAAAGCAGTAGAATGTTTAAAAAGACGCTTTGGGGAGAAAAGATCTTCTTACAGAGGTATATGTTAGAAAGTTGTTAAGTATACTTTTGCAGAATTCAATCTCAACTTTACCATTAGCCTCTCTGTACGACAGTTTAGAATCCCATATCAATTCACTAGAGACATTAGGTGTTGACATTAACGCATGTGCTCCGATGATATATCCACTTGTGGAGTCCTGTGTCCCAGAAGAGGTGCTAAAGGTGTAGAATTGAATGGGGCGAAGCGTAATACAAACGGAACCTGAAGAAAATGACGTTTCATCCAGTAATGATTGCACCGGAGACAATGGAGTGAGAAAATTGTTGAATTTCGTGAGGGATGAAGTTGAAAGTAACGAAAGAATTTGTCTGGCTAAAGCTGGCTTTAAGGCAAAAGATGAGCGTACTCGAATCCAAACTTTTTCAACTTCAAAAGTTCCCACTGCAGCTGGACTTTTAAACAATTCGCACAGTAATCATAATAATTCTACTAAAAAAGTGTGTATGTTTTGTAAGGATATTCGACACACAACTATTGATTGAAAGTGTAAGTTAACTTTAGAGCAAAAATGGGATATTTTGAGAGCAGAAAGCTACTGTTTTAAATGTTTAAGGCTTCATATTGTCGTGTTTTTATTAAAAGACGCGAGACGTGTGGGGAATTACATTATAAAGTCGTATGTCCGAGTGTAAAGCCCAAACCAGGCAGTGGAGTTGATGTCACGAATCGCCATGGGCCTGATGCTAAGGATAAGATGATTGCGATTAATAATTCCGTTATTCAGACAAATCAAACTTGCGTTTTTTTACAAAACTTTGTTGTTGGCATCAGGTCCAAGGATGGGACATTGAATCAAGTTAGAGGTCTGTTTGATAGTGGGGCGCAGCGGTCATATGTAGCAACAGGTCTAGTTAAGAAACTTGGTTTGTTGTCAAAAGGGAAAAAAAGCCTCAGTCATGCGCTTTTTGGTGGATGCATAACACAAGAACAAGATCACCAATGTTACAGAATTGTTGTTCAGAGTTTAGTTGGGGATTTTTCTTGTTATGTGAATGTACTTAGTCAAAATTGCATTTGTAGTAATCACCAAGAGTAACAGAAAATGGGTGGAGCAGTTGGAAAAACATGACATTTTTTTGGCAGATGTAGCAGGCGGAGAAATGGAGCTATTAGTCGGCGCTGATGCAATGGGGCACTGTTTACTGGTAAGAAATTTGAAATGGAAAAAGGTCTGTATGCAGTAGATACACTTTTTGGCTGGACGCTTATGGGTAAGTTACAACTTCCAGCTTGTGTGTGAGAATGTATGCATGAACACTGTTGTTGGTATGTTAGCACAAGAGCATACTATTGCTGACCTGTGGTCGTTAGACGTATTGGGAATCACTGACCCTATCGTTCAAAAGAGCAAATTGGAGTTATTAAAGGAGACTAATGACCATTTTAACGATACAGTATCTAGGGATGCATCAGGTAGATATATTGTCCACATGCCATGGCTTTCTGATCACCCCCCTTTGGGAACAAATTTTAGTTTAGCTATCCAATGTTTGAATAAGACTATTAAAATGATGGAATTTAAGAAGTTAAGGAAGGAATATGACGATGTTTTAAAGATATGGGAGACAGAGAGCATAATAATGGTAGATGAAAGTCCCAACCATAATGTTGGGCACTATTTACCTCACCGTCCCGTCATAAAAGACAGTGGTACTACAAAAGTAAGACCTGTTTTTAACGCATCCGCTAGTCAAAAATCTTATCCAAGTTAATATGAATGTGTTTCAAGTGGAGCTAATTTGATAGAACTTGTGCCAGTTATACTTTTAAGATTTCGATGGAGGCATTTCGCAGTAAGGGGACATAACTAAAGCATTCTTGCAGATTTGAAGTTTTGATGGAAGGATCAGGATAATAATTTAATTGTATATAAGCACTGTCGCGTTGTTTTTGGAATTTCTTGCAGTCCGTATTTGTTAGGATCAGTTCTGAATCATCACATAGAACATTGTCAGAATAGTAAGAAAAACGCTTATGATAAATATTTAATTGCTAGGTTGGCGCAAAGTTTTTACGTTGATAACTGTTTGGCTTCATTAGATGATGCAATTCAAGTTACAGATTTTGTTCAAGAATCCACCCGAGTTTTACAAGAAGCTCAGTTCGAGCTCAGAAGGTGGGAGTCAACCATCGAACCATATTTTAATGCGGAGAGTAAACTTCATCTATCTTAAGGAGAAAGGGATTAGGGAGAGCTTGTCTGACTCATGAGGAGATGAGTACCATACTGTGTGAATGTGAGATGATTATGAATTCGAGGCCACTGACTTATGAGTCATCAGATGCTGGAGAACTCAGATCAATATGTCCCAACTATTTTTGCAAGAGATTAAAGAGGTAGGGTACTCCTGCATGTGACATTATTGATAAGAACTATCTATCTAAGAGAGCGCGTTATCGACAGAGGTTGAGGAAGGAGTTGAGAAACAGATTTTGACGGGAATAGTTAGGAATGCTTAAGTTTGGTAAGACAAATAAAACAAACAATACATTTTGTCCACGCAAAGGTGATATTGTGCTTGTGGGTGATGACAAATCTAAGCGTATTGATTGGCTTATCGGACCAATTATTGATCTGTATAAGAGCAAGGATGGAGTGATAAGAGTAGTAAGAGTGAAAATAGCAAAAGGCGAAATAGTTCGCCCAATTCAAAGAATTTACCCATTACAAGTCAATAGTGACAGTCACCTTTCTGACCCATCTTTGATAGAAACTCCCAGGTCAAGTTATGTTTCCAAATCTGTGACTGATGCAGCTCAAGGTGCCTATGACGACAAATCCCCTGCCGAAACGGACGTGCCACCGATTATGACAACCAGGGTAGGAAGGGTAATAAAACCTCCTGATAGGTATCAGTAACCATTTGTTTTCTTTTTTGATGAACTAAATTTTGTTCTCAAACTATACCCACTAATAATTGTAAGTTTGTTTTTTTTATGTTAAGTATTAGTACCTAGTGAATTAAATTTTTGTTTTGAGAAATAATTATTAAATTAAGAGTTTATTATAATTATTTGGTAGGAGAATGTTGGAATTTATAGTAGGATGTTATAAACAAAAAAAAAGGTTGGTTGTTAGTTACAAGTGTTAGTTACATTATTATGTCAATGAAAAAATGATCCTAATTCATGTCACACAAGATATCAAAAAGGAGTCACTTTTTTTTTTTTTAATCATTTTTTTAATTATTTTTTTTTATATATATTTTTCCCCCTTTATAAAATAAATTTTTATTTTTATTTAATTTTTTTTTTTATTTTATCCAAAAAAAAAATTTAAAAAAAACACAATTTTTTTTTTAAATAATATATTATTAATTAAAATTTTTTTTTTTTTATTATTAAATTTTTTTTTTTTAACACTATTTTTTTTTTTTTTTTTTTTTACACCCAAATATACTTTTTTATAATTAATTTACCATTTTTTTTTTTTTTAAAAAAAACACAATAATATATAAACTTTATCCCTTTTAAATATTTAAAACATATTTTTTTTTAAATTATTTTATATTTATAATTAATATTTTAATATTTTTATAAATATATATTTTTTTTTAAATTATTATATTATTATCAATTTTAAATTTTTTCATAATTTTTAAATTAAAAAACTTTATTTATACTTTATTTTTTTTTTAAACCCATTTTTACCAAAAAAATTTTTTTTTATTTTTAATTTTTTTTTTTAAAAATTTAATATTTTTTTTTTTTTTTTTTTCTTTTCAATTATTATTAAAAAAAAAACTTTATTTTTTTATATTTCTTTTTATTATTTTTTTTATTTTATTCCACATTTTTTTTTTCTTTTTTGGCACAGCACTCCTTAGTGGATGTATCATCGGAGCACATGCGTTGATGTTAACACCTAATGTCTCTAGTGAATTGATATGGGATTCCAAACTGTCGTACAGAGAGGTTAATGATATTATTATTACAAATAGATAAAGAAAATTAGCAATTATCTCATGACATTGTAAAAGAGTTCCAAAAAAATAGTAGAAAAATTAAATAAGATAAAGAAAAGTATTTTTTTTTTTTTTTTTTTTTTTTAAAAAATATTTATATTGAAGTTTATAAAAAAAAAAAAAAAAAAAAAAATAGGAATTGGTTTTTTGATATAACAAAAAATAAAAAAAAAAAATTTTTTTTTTTAAAAAAAAAAAAAAAAAAAAAAAAAAAAAAAAAAGTGGATTAGAATGCCTTCTTTTTTTTTTTTTATAAATTTTATTTTTAAAAAAAATTTATAAAAATAATATTATAAATTTTTAAAAATAAATTTATTTATTATTAAATATATAATTACATTTTTTTTAAATGTTTTTGGTGGATTTAATTTTTTTGAATTGATATAAAAGAAATTCTATTATTTAACTGTCTAAACAAAAAAAATTTTTTTTTAAATAAATTTAAAAATATTAATTTATATTTTTTTAATTAAAAAAATAAAATTTATATTATTAAAAAAAAATATAATTTTTTTTTATTTAAATACTTTTTTAAAATTTTTTAATTTTAGGTAAATATTTTATTATAAAAAATTTTATAAAAAATTAAAAACAAAAAAAAAAAAAAAAAAAAAAAAAAAAACTAAAAAATAAAAAAAAAAGAAAAAAAAAAAAAAAAAAAAGAGGAAGTGAGGTTAATGATTATTATTATTACAAATAGAATTTTTCAAACATAAAGAAATAAGAAAAAGGAAAAAAATTATTAACAATTAATCTCAAAATCATAGACATAATGGAAAAGAAATAAAAAAATGTTCCAAAAAATAGTAGAAAAAATTAAATAAGATAAAGAAAAAAAAGTATAAACATAGTAGTTAAATATAAACAACTTAAAAATATATATACTGGACGCAGCAAAGACAACTTGTCGAGTAAGCAAAATTTTGAACACACCCAAAGAAAAGTACGTGGTAGTCAATGGAAATACAACAAAAAGTTAAAGAAACTAAACAGAAATGGTAAAAGTATGTGGACACAAGAATTGACATACACTAGCTAATTTGGAAACAAGATAAAAAAACTTTCCAGAAAATCAAAAGTCATTTTATAATGTGCTAAAACAGTTAGTCAAAAGAAACCCCCTAAGTTAATAAAATATAAAAAGCACAAGAGGAAATATTATAATAGATTACGAAGGAATTATAAAAAATAAAGAACGTATTTTGAAGAATTCACGGAAGGCAAACAAGAGAAAGATACAGAAGAAACTGTGACAGAACAGGAAGAAATTAATGTAATGTTAAATCACAAGAGAAAAAGTCAAATTACAAAAGCATTGATAGAATATATGAAAAATAAAGCTACAGAAGAATTCGTCGACATATTGATTGAAATAATAACACACAAGACAATACCCACAGAATGCAACATGGGAGTTATAAACTAAGAATGACAACAGATAACTGTAACAGGTAATTGGTTGTTATTAGCAATATCGTTATCGAAGTGATAATCTGTAAAACAATCGGTTCTGCTTTACAAACCAAGATTTCTTGTACAGTAGCACACATGCACAAATAAACACCTGATGCAGACATTTTGCTCTTACTATGAGCTCATGAGAGGTGTATACTTAAGTGCGGTTACAACTGTACAAGAAGGCGGTTGGTCTTCTAAACTCTCATGAAGCAATGAGTTATACTTCCACTACATAAAAATAGTGGAACAAAAGAATATAACAACTATAGTATACCCGATAAAATGTTAACTCTAATAATAGAGAAGAGATTAAGAAGGGTAATTGAAAGTACATTAGAGAAATCGTAACACGGATTTAGAAAAGGCAGAAGTAAAAAGAACTTAATTTTTGTAATTAGACAAGTAGCAGAAAAAATTACAAAAAAGAGAAAACATTTCACATTTGTTTTCAAGATTAAGAAAAGCGTTGGATAGGGTACAAGAAAAAATGTTTGGGCAAGTCTAGAAAAAGAGGAGTCGAAAAAGGATTGATACAGAATAACAGAAATAAAGTAAGAAAATATTTGAAGAGAAAGAAGGGTTTAAGCAGAGTTGTGTCTACTACCATTTTCTGTACTTATAGACGATATTATAAAGACTTGCAAACATGCAAGTAGAAAGATGAAGACTAAACCAACTATTATTACAAGAATTGTTATTTGCAGATGACATGACATAATAACAGAAACAGAAGAAAAATCTTAAGTTGTACGTAATGAACACTTTGAAAAATAAATATGCAAATAAACACAGTAAAAAACAAAAACTATGATTATATCAAAGACATATACGAAACACGACATCAATATAAATAGACAACAACGCCACAGTGGTGACCCCGACGTGATAAATCGGCCGCAGAGAACTCCCATCAATCAACAGCAACGCCTTAGTGGTGACCCCGACGCCAAGCAAGGAAACAAGAACAGCAAACAAACTCTGAGAGGTGCATCAACAACAGGTTTAACAACGCAACATCGGCAAACACCACAAGCTGCAACATCCGCGAACGCCACAACCGCTACTTCAAAGAACACACAATCTAAGCCTACCTACGTTTTGAAGCGACATAGTTATTCATGATGAACACACACAACACATGAGCACACCCTCACGCACACTCTCCAGAAACTTAACAGGCTTCATGGTTTAACTGTGCTATAACAAGGCGCTCGCCTGCACATCATTAAGCTTGCGACGGGCTTTTCCTGACGTTTTGCTTGTCACATAGAAGATGCGTTGCAGAAACACCCTCGCACACTTATTCGTCATGCAACTGCTGGCCCTAAGTTTTTCTGTCCTGTCACTTTTGCATAGAAGTACCAAAGTAAGCATCTGACACACCTCATGTAGCTTATCATGCTCAGTTTCGACATCTTAACGCTGTGAAATAAAGTACAGGCATTACACCCACCCACTTACAACTTCAGCATCTGCAGCAGCAACCACAAGACACACAACCCGGCAGCACTGAAGCCAGCAACACGGCAGCATCTCAAGCATCCGCAGCAGCAACAACAAAACCTACAACATGGCAACATTTACAGCAGCAATCACCCAACCCAAAATACGGTAGTATCTGAAGCGGCGTTAAGAAGAGCATCCCACCTAAACAATAAAACTCAAGCAAGAAGATACACCCGCATTTACATTTTTTGTTTCTTTTCGCTCATATACCCCCAGCATACTTTATCGTGGATCAGCAATTCACTACGGAGAGACCCAATTGGGGTTTCGAAGTAACGAAGACATTAAAATGCAATTTCCTATGAAAAAAATATAAACAAACAAATGCACACAATGTATTCCAGTGATACAAACCGGAAATTCGCTGACAACCAGGAAATACCTACAGGCCGAATCAAGTCAAATTAACACTCAATCAATCAACCAAGTACTTGAACCGTTAAGTTCCGTACCCATTGGAACGCAATCGGCACAATGCCCAGGGCAATGTTATATTATAATAAAATTCTTACACACAATGAATTATTCACGAACTGTCTTAGCGTATCACCTTGCGATCCAAGTCTGCCGCCACACAGGCGTTCGTCAATCGACAATAACGCCACAGGGGTGACGCCAACGTGATAAATCGTATGCGGAAGACGTCACAGGTGTAATAGTAGAAGAAAAGAGGGAAATAAACAGACAAATAACGGAAAAAATAAGAATGGCTAGAAAAATCTACAATTCGCTTAAATATGCGTTCCTTGCACAATAAAATAAAATTGAAAAAGTTGTAAGGCCATCACTAATCTAAGGTAGTAAATCATGGACAATCACTAAGAGAAATAAGAGCATAATAATAGTCAAGAAAATGAGAAAAGGAAATTGAAAGAATCACAAGAGCGGATAGAGTGAGCAGTAAAATAAGAACTCAACGACTGAAAGTAAAACCAATAAAGTCACTGATAAAAGAGAGAAAACTAGGATATATGAGACACCTTCGCCGAATAGACGACAATAGAATAACTAGAAAAATATATGAAGCAAAAGTATATAGACCTATACAAAAAATCCATTTTCGTTAAATCAGGAGGTCGAGAGAAGGCCATGTAATCGGTCCACACTTTCCAATCCATTTTTTCATGAAAATAAATAAGTATTTAAATGTTTATTTACCAAAACATTATAAGGCACTGGAGACCCGTCAAGTAAATTCCACATTTTCGCTCAAATATTCATAAGTATTTCTTCTAATAATTTTGGTGATACGTTTTCCAAAAAATGTAAATAAATTTACCGTTTACATGATGTTCGAAAAAATGGAGTCTCTATGACATAATCTCCCAAAACGGCATCCCAAGCATTCAACAAAAATCTTGTTTGATTGTGGATAAAAAATTGATGGGAGTTAGAAGATGAATAGTAGTGGAAATTATGTCTATTTACACTGCCATTGTTGTGAAACGTTATCTCGTATCCAAATAAAACAAAATTAAAGAAAGATGGATCCGATTTCCAGTAAACTTCTAAAAGCTTCTGCTCTTAGTTGTTGTCTATCAGCGAAATTCTGATGACAAATTTACGCGCAAGCAATGTGTTTTTATTACTTTCTCCCTGTACAAAAACCATATATATCAACCAATTCTTGTTGCAAAAAAAGTTATACCCAACTCGAATATTTTGTGTTAGAATGAATGTTATTTACAGAAACTCCAAAAGTAAATCTAAAACACAAAATATCTCGGTAATTATTAAGTTTAAGTATAAGAAATGGTGTATAAAAAATTAAACGTACTTTAATAAACTTTCTTATTTCTGATAAAAAGGGTGTTTTATTTAAAAAAATAAGAAAATTATGCCATTGAATAATGGATCACACTGTATTCAAAATTGGGATTTATCAAAAAACAGAATACTAGACGATATTAGAAAATTCTTACAGATAAAAAAATTGTTTTCTTTTTGTTAATTTAAGAGATACCGGGTGTTGAATATAACACGTTTTTAGGTTATAAATGGCAATATCTCTTAAAGTACTCTGTACCCTTACATTGACGTGATGGGTAATTCAAATTCAGAATAATATACAAAGTGATCTATTTAAAAAAACATAACTTTGCACTACCTACAAGTAATGAAACACACTGTATGATTGTAAATAATTTTAAAACACGTAGCTTAAGTATACCTAAAATTTAGCTAAATAAATGTTTTTGATATTTTTTATAATAACGGATATAGCGAGCTTCGTCAGACTAATCCCGCACCCTGTATACTGAAGTGATAAAAAAAGTTCTATAAACATTGAAAAAATGTGTTATCTACAAAAATAGCAAAACTGACATTCCACAGTTAAAATTAAGTCATTAACATAAAAAATTGACATGAGTTTTGTTTACAATAAAAAATTTTTCCGTCGACCTCATTATAAAATTGAGTTTTACGTACTCCCTGAATAATCATAAAGTAACAGTTTTTTAAATGTAATACTTTTCGTCCGCAAACACTTTTCGTCCGCAAACATCTGTCAATGTCAATTATTATTTTATGTCAAATTAAATAAAGTCGAAGTAACCAGTATGAAAACCCATTTTTAAGAAAGGATGAATTTAGTGACTACATAGGATATTACAGTACTTTAGGTACATACTGAAACATTTTAGATACTGCAGAATATTGTTTGTTTACTTCCATTTATAACCTCAATTTCTCAATCCCACACAACTTTGAACAAAAACAATTTGTTGTTCAAATTACAAGTAAATGATTTTAAGTGCTTTGAAATGATATTAATAAATTGTTTATAGTTTCTACAATGTGCGAAACATATAGAAGAGCCTGGTTGTAATCTCACAATACTCGATACATTGTTTTCAATATGTAAAACTTTAACTTCTTTAAAGTTATTATTTATAAGGTAAGACAGAAATTTATGAGGTTTGGTGTTTTTTTAAATTTTTTTTTTTGTTTTTTTTTTTAAAAAAGAGGGGTGTTGCAAAAAAATTTTTTATTATTAAAAAAAAAAAATTTTAAAATAAGATGAGTTAATTATGGGTACAAACACGGTCTATGAAAATGATCAGTTTGGGGTCGCAATCCGCCAAAGCAGTTACAGTCTAAACACAAACATTGTAGTTTTACGATCCTCTATTGTATTCCCAGGTAAGCTTCTTAACAATTACAACGGCTTATTTAAACTGTTTACTTCAGTAAATTTTTTAAAGATTGTCAAAATAAGCATTTAAATTAGTGGAATTGAAAAGGTAAATGATACATTAATTACGAAATATTTAATTTAATAGGTACGCAATGCACATAATCAAGAATTAATTCTATATTTTGAAATATTTAGGTGAAAATGGTTACAACATTTACATTAAATTATTTTCCGGTTAGTTTCTTCAAAGGAACTATTGGATAATAAATTTTTTTAAATTAAAAAATTGGATGAAATGCGCAAATTCTATGTTAGATTTATTTGATAAAGTAAACTTAAAATTTGCTAAATTCATCCAATTTTTGATCAAAACATTTTTTTCAAATAGTTGCTTCGAAGCAATCGGCTGGAAAATAATTTAATGTAAATGTTGTAACCATTTTTACCTAAAAATTTCAACATATATTTTTTCCAACATAATTTTATACTACGAACTAAAAATAATACAATATGTATACAAAATAATACAATAGGAATATGTAAAATTTTGTCTCATTTGTTTAATATTTAGTATAGTATCCATTAGAATTGATACATTCTTCTAAACGCCTTCTCATACTGTTTACAAGATTGTCACAAATTTGGGAATTTCTGAATGATTCCCACGATGCCGTCACATGATCGGTTAGTTCTTGTAAGCTTCTCTCTCTTACGCCATTGAAGCCAACGTCGTTCCAACTTTTCACCATGGCAGCCCACAGATTTTCTATCGGATTTAGGTCGGGCGATTTAGCTGGCCATGGTAGCAATTGTATTTCAGGGTGTTCGTTAAACCATTCATCCACAATTCGAGCGGTGTGGATACTACAATTATCCTGTACCAAAACAATATTTTCCATTTCTGCTTCCGGAAATATTGCTCTTACGGACGGTAATAACACATCCTCTAATACGCGTATGTATTCTATTGAATTAAATCTAGGTGGAACAATTCGAGTAATTTCCCTGGACCATTTTTACTCATCCAACCCCAAAACCCTGCATTAATTCGACCACTCGTTTTGTTAGGAAGGACGTTTTCTACGTCATAGCGCGTTCCATTTGCTCGCCATAATTGCACGGGGGTTTCCTGTGATGTCGAAAATGATTTTTCGTCGGTAAATATAACATTTGACCAGTCTCTGTCAATATTTTGCTGGCAGAATGCTAATCGTGCAGCAGCATGGTCAGGAGTTAAAATAATTTTTCGGGCTGGTCGCCGATTATGCATGCCACCCTCATGTAGCCGACGTCTGATGGTTCTAACGCTACAGCCCAGTCCTAGATTTTCTTGTATTTGGACTGACGATACAAATCTTAGTTCATTCGCATTTTGACGAATGGCATCATCTTCGGCTTCAGTCGTTACACGAGCTCTTCCAGGACGAACAGTACGTAACTCTCCGAGTTCACTTCGAGCAATCCAACGTCTAACCGTATGTCTCTACGAGAATTTAATAAAATAATATATAAAGAGAATGTGTAAATACGTAATAATAAATAACTTATGACGTTGAATTTTCGATAACCAGCAGATCCCTACTAATTTTTCTAGTCGTGACAATCACTATACTTTTAACAATTTTATTAAATAAAATCGATTTCTAAATGAGTAATGTAATAAGTAAGAAATAAATAGCATCTTCATATACAGAGTGAATCAATCAAAGTGTGCGCACTTAGGGCAGATATTTTGCTTTTGATTTTTAATACAAATGTCGATCACAAGGATATTCATTATAATTTTAACAAACTTTTTGGCACATAAAACTATTATTGCACTTAATTTTGATAATTGTGCAACCATACTATTCTTATCTTCCGAAGGCCACTTTTAAAGACTGCAAATATTACAAAATAAACCAATGAGGATCATATTACGGTGTAGTAAAGTGAAACCAGTATGGCAATGCTAAATGCATTACTGTGGCTAAATTATTTTAAAACGTTGATATTTATTTATAAGATAATTAATAACACATAACAGATTACTTGCAAAGATTTAAATAGTTTGATGCTACCTTTAATTAATACAACAAAAATATGGAATTTTTAAAACTTTGAACAGTAATACGTCTTTTAAAAATTACACCCCTTTGACGCATTTTTCAAAAGAAAATATACTGCTGAAGCTTCTTAACTAACTTACAGAAAGATCAACATCTTCAGAAATTCTTCTTGTGGACCAACCAGCAACAGCTAGAGCAGCTATTCGGGATCGAATAATCAACGAAGAATCCGCTTGATTTGGTCTTCTTGGCATTTTCCAATTTATAATAAAAATTCGACACAGAACGCAGTAAATACTAAAATATCACAGTAACCTCTTGGCAGGTAAACCACTACTAAAGTGTAATTAACAGCAAAAAAATCGCGTTTTCTAAATTCAAGGATTTTTCATTACTTAAGCCCTCTTTGTTAGTCATTAACAAAAACGTCTATTGTCTACTAATTGAATCTATTATCTTAGTATTTTTCAATTTCCTGTACTTTCACCCCCACAGTATCGTATTATATTAAAATTGTCTCATGTTTAGATGTGAGGTAAATCTGCCAAGTGGATTTATTATTTGTGGTCATTTTAGCAAAAATATATTTAAACTAAAATACGTTTAGCCCGTAAAGTAATTAGGTAATGACAAAACCCTTAACTTAGTAAAAGTTTTATTTAATTTTCGTAATCATTATTGAAATGATAATTAAATTAGATATCATTACAAGAAGTAATTATTTGATGTTATGAGCTAACATTGATATAAACAGTTTAAATACTTCAAAGGTTTGAGTCTTACTTCGGAATATAAAAGATCACAAAACCTGCAAGAATGAATAAGGTGCAAGCATTGTGTTTAGACTGTAACTGCTATGGCGGATTGCGACCCAAAACTGATCATTTTCATAGACCGTGTTTGTACCTCCTTTTTTTATTTTTTTTTTTTTTTAAATAAAATTAAAAATTAAAATAAAAAAAAAAAAAAAAATAATTAATTGTAAAAATTATTTTGATTTTTTTTCTTTTAAAAAAAAAAAAAAAAAAGAAAAAAATAAACCATCAATAAAACTGGTTTCAATATTTTTTCTTACAAAAAAAAAAAATATATTTCACATTTTTCAAAAAGCTAAAAAAAGATTTTTATATTTTTTTAAATTTTTTTGGGTTTAAAAAAAACAACTTTTTTATATTTTTTTTCGGTCAGGCAATATTTTTATTGAATATAAAATGATTATAAGTCTGACCACGGTACAAAATCAGTCTTTTAAATATTTTATGTCCCATAATTAAGAATCGACTTTAATGTGTTTAATAGGAGAAACTTCATTACATCTTTGATCATAAACAATTAAAGAAATGCATTAATTTTGAGGGTAGGCTTCAACTATAACTCCATTTTTAAATATACTTCAAAATAACACTACCTAAATGTAATTTTTATTATTTTAATAAATTATAAAAAAGTACATGTTTTACCTATTACCTATCATAATCAAGTGCTCTTATAAAAATTATGTGATTGTTGTAAACAAATGCTTTATCGGTACAATATTCGAACGCGGAAAGCTTTTATTTCCTTTAATAAATTTTTTGACACAAATGTTACAATACTGAATGGTGAAGTGAACATTAGGTACAGTAAAATCAGAACAAACGTAAAATTTTTGTTTAAAATTACTAAACATTTTGTTTTCAGTAAACGGTAATAAATAGAAAATTAATTAATTTAAGGTCAACGGAAAAAAATTAGTATGTACCTCGGAAAAAAGTGCTTTTTAATAACCTCGCCTGTTTGCTTGCCTCGGCTAACGCCTCGGCCAGCAAATTCAGTCTCGTACATAAAAGTGCACTTTTTTGTCCTTGTTACATAAATAACTATTCCGACACAAAATGTCAAAATATGGTGCAAAAAGTATTTTAAAAAAATTTCGCCTATTGTGGTATGCTAGAGTAATTATTTCTTTGCAACACTCTATTTTTGTCAACAATATGTTTATAAATTAATTTTAATTTTCCGATGGTATTTTTTTGTAATTGCGCAACAACATTGACGTTATTCTTGATAAATTGTAAGTAATCAATAAAAGCGGATACATATATTAAATGTAAACACTTTCCGCATTATCGAGATCTCTCATGTTTTTAACTAAGTAAACACGTAAAAGTAGTTTCGTCAATATAGAGATTCTTGAAACTTTTTTCTTGATTACGAAAAGTAAGTAAGTCGGAAAGTATAAAGATGCTTTATTTACAGTTTATCAAACTTTGAGGGGAAACTTAATTATTATGTATAACATTCATAAATTAATATTCATTAAATAATTACGAACGTTGCCTAAGTGTAACTTGTGATACAAATAAAGCTTATTTGTTATTAAGTTCGTCTTCATTTTTAAGCTGTCTACCAGTTGAAAAATACTTAATACTTATTAGAGTTTAACTTTCATGTAAGGGTTTATAAGTGTAATCTCAACAAAGCATTACAAATCCCGTACAAAAATAAATTTGTGCAACGCTCTTATAAACTAGAATTAATTTAAGAGAAATTTCTCGAAGTTTATTAAACGCATACTTTAGTTAGCTTAATATTAAAGAAGTTTCTTAAACTATAGCATTTTCTGAAATCCTTAAGATAGAGTGTATCAACGAAAAGTAGGGGCTGAAATCAATACGGTGTCAATAGAAACAAAAGCATTTCAGGTCAGAATTGATTACAACCGGAATGAAAAGATTTAATGAGTAAAAACACATTCTATCAAAAACTTTTGTTTCTAAGCGTATTTTTGGAAGAAGCGAATTTTTTAATATAATTTAAGGAGAAAAGTTTTATGATTAGTATTCGCGAAGAATAAGTATCTACAGATTAAAACAGTCTTACATTGTGTGTTGTTTGACATCATTATGCAGTTTTGGTAAAGTCGCTGATGAAGGCTTTATAAACTGCTTTCAATTTATTTAACTAGGAAACCGTATGTTTCAAGATTTGAAAATACTTTTTAAAAAAATTTGAACGTACTGAAGGCAACACCTGTTTCGTACACGTTGACTGTAGCAATAAATTTTATTCATAAAAGGCTCATATAGTATGTACTTAAACTTTTATCGTTTAAGCAATACTTTCTTCAAGCGTTCATCAATTTTTCATTGCTTGTTCTATTATTTAGTACCTTTTAAAAATGTAATTAATCAAACTAAACAATTACACCTTCAAACAAACTTTTACTAACTATTAACTATAAAGCTGCTTATGGTAAATCTCCTAAAACATTTCGTTAGAAATAAAAACAAATAAAAATAGTCACTAAAAATTAGTCTATTTCAAATTAAACTTGAATAGGGTCTGTAATCAATTTGATTAAAGACAAATTGTGACGCTTTACGTTGTAGAATATCTGCTTCAGTGCAGCTTTCGTGTGGTTGTGTGTAAACACTTTTACTTTTTATAAGCAAAACAACAAATTCAAATAGATTTTAATCCGATAAAGTAAAGTAAAACGTTTGCAATTTTGTGCACGATTTTCTAGTAAGCATTATTGCTAAAAAGTTTTTGAGCAAAGCAGACGAGAATTTGGTAGATTTTTCAATCTTTATTAGTTTTAAGTATTGGATCAAACCAAATTTATTTAATGAACAATCTAAAATATTTTTTTTTCTTATAAATTTGCCAATTAAAAACATTCTCTTTCACAATTTTCCATAAAACAGTGCTTTCTGCTCCTGAATAAAGTTGCGAATATAAAATTAAAAAAACATGAATAATTAAAATTAGAATTCAGTGATGTGTTTAATAATAACGAATTTGATTTTATTGCTAAAAATCGGTGCAGTTTAGATGCGTATTATTAAAATTAATTGTCACTAACCTTTTTGGATCTGCTTCAAAATTTATTCGACATTAATCTAAGTAATACCATCCAAAAACGAGCAGCAAGTGCATAAAATGCAGCATTACCTTCCTTTAAACAGTGTTTAATATGCATGATTCCGTTTAAAGTGAAAGTTATTTAATTATCGGACAAAGCTGGCGTAATTGATTTTCTACTGTATTGTAGTTAATTTACTTGAATATTAATGAATCCAATTTGAGGTTCTATAGTTTAGGATCGCATTTAATTTGATTTATATCGTATTAATGTGTTCCAAAATTTATTTAAAAAAGAATTAATCGTGTTTAATTAGGTTATTTACAAAACCAAAAATAAAAAAAACTAAAAAAACATGGTACTATGTACTTTCTAAATAATATAAATCTAACTTATTAATTATACGTACCGTTGATTGAAATATTGGTATTTCAATCAACGTACGTACTATCATTGTACTATTCAAGTTTTATGCTAGCAATGGTCACTAATACGCCGTACAAACCACACTATTGTATACGAAAGTGTACAGTGTGTGCACTATACAGCGGCACTATAAAATACTGACTGAAGATTTAATAATTAAACCGTTTTCAACGGGGTTATTTTGTTTTACATTTGGAAGAATAAATTAAAAAAAAAACTTTTTAATATAAAAATTCAACTGCAAAAAAAATAAGTAAAATGACCGCTAGTTATTCAATAAATTATAGGTTTACTGTGATAGTAATAATTGTTGTCACAATTGTCTCCTTAGAAATTAATCAAAAATTAACATTAACCAGAGATTAAAAAACTGCCCCTTATAAATGTTTCAAATATTGAAAACACACATTACGTTTCATTTAACTCAAACGGTTCTCATGATAAATTTTTTTATTTCAAAAAATTTTCCCTAATTTTTAGAAGTAACTCTAAAGGTAAATAGTAAATAGTAAACCCTCAAGCAAACACTTTTGATCAAATTTTTCTTATTGAACGGTATTCATAGCTGCTTCTCAAGCATTTACTTGACAAAGATTTTCTTATTCTAATTCTTAAGAAGACATTTATAATAACTTTTTGAAGATCATCTAATTATATTTCATAGTGACATCTTATTGGAAAAAAGCCGAGACTTAAAAATCACTGATTTTATAAAAAAAATGCTTTCTCATTTGATTTCTTATTTGCTAATAAGACTCCCTTCAATTAAGTTCAGCCCGACTTCGACTTGAGAATTTCCTTTATACTGTGATTGTCATGAATCAACTGTCACATAAAACCGACGAATACCTAAAATATGGAAGAATACTTCTTTTTTCTTGACGATTCTGATAGTGACGATGGTAATGATGGTACTATATTAGAGACGCAATCGCACGATATTGCGATGACGAGCTTAAACTGAGATACCGTTTTAGTAAGAATGCTGTTCTTAATGGAGTGTTACTTTTGGTGCAAGGAGCACTTCAGAAAAACAACAATGTAGGTCTTCTAATACCACTAATGCAACCGGTTCTAATTTGCTTGAGATTTTTTGCAACCGGGAGTTTTCAAGTAAGCATATTACAATTCAAACAAAGCGATTACTGATTATCCTGTAATTTTTTTATTAAATGCATGTGAGTTGCAAACCGGACTAAGAACCGACATGACTAACCGTTAATAATAAATAAAGATAGAAGATTAAACTTTGTAAGATAGAAAGGAAAGTTAACATTGCATGTAGTTCGGTTACCGATTGATACAAAATGCATTTAATAAAAAATTATAGTTTAGAGTACATTTTAACACGAGTTCTTTGTCATTGATTTATTATTTGATTTAATTGATCTAATTTCTTCCATTGAAACCCAGAATGTATTCAGAAAATTGAAGATTGGATCTACAATATGTCCACCTAAGTTGGAATCATATGAAAAACTTTTTTATTATTAATTTTAGAAAAAAAAGTTATTTTTAATAAAAAGTTCTGCATGTTCTAAAATCTAAAATACAGTCATTAAATATCAATTTTTTTCAGTCGTATACAAGGTTTGTCAAAAAATATGAATTTTACTCAAGAGTAAAGTACCTTTAATTTTAACAATATCGGAAAATGTTATCAAAAAAAGTTGATCAGAAATAAAAACTACGTTCAAATATGCAATTACCTCCATTTACATTAAAAATTAAGTATTTTTGTTTTTCAATATTTCTATTTTGAATGAACATTTATCTCTTGTGATTATTTATTATTATTTATGATAATTTGACTAAAACATTATAATATACTTTTACGATGCTGTGAGTCATTTTATTTCTACAGGGTGTTGAACTTTTATTTTTCAAAAATGTTCAATAAATATAATAATGTTATCAATGTAAATGGTTGCAATTGCATATTTAAACGTAGTTTTTAATTCTGCTCAACTTTTTTTAATAACATTTTCCAATATTGTTAAATTTAAAGGTACTTTACTCTTGAGTAAAATTCATATTTTTGACAAACCTCGTATACGACTAAAAAATTTGATATTTGATGACTGTATTTTAGATTTTAGAACATGCAAACTTTTTATAAAGAATAACTTTTTTTTCCTAAAATTAATGATAAAAAGTTTTCATATGATTAGAACTTAGGGGGACACATTGTATATAATTGTTACATTAAAAATAACAACAGTATTGCGTTAACCACAAGAGAATATCAGAAAAAATATCCACAAAGAAGAATTCATAATAAAACAATTTTTGGAAGAATTGAACGTAATTTAAGGGACCATGGTGTTTTAAAGTATAAGAAGAAGAATAAGCCAAGGAATGTGTTAATGGGCCAGACTCAGCTTGATATATCTTTATATTTCGAAGAAAACCCTGAAAATTCTGTTAGAGATGCCAATAGAGACATAGAGGTATCAAAATCGATAGTTCACGACTAGTTGAAAATCAAGTTTGCTAAATTACAGCATCTGCAACCCAATGGTGATAAAAACTGTATGAATTTTTATATGACACGGTTGGAGAATTTATTGGACTGACGAGGCAACATTGACTACGGCAAGTATTTTTAATAGGAAGAATAATCATTACTTGTCACAAGAAAATCCAAAGAAATTAAAAACAGTCGAATATTAAGGTCATGAAAGTGTTTATGTGTGGGAGGTATCTACAGAGGTCATATCATCGGTCCAATTTTCATAGATGGGAACTTAAACGATCAGCGTTATCTTGAACTACTTAGAAAAGAAATTACTGCCTTACTAGATGCTACCGGAAATACTAATGAGATTATATATCAAATGGATGAAGCTCTTTGTCATAATAGTCGAGACGTGTTGGACTATATAGAAAAAAATTTTGCAGATCTAATAGGGCCGAACCGCAATGTCTTGTGGCCTCCTAGGAGCCCTGACTTAACTTTTTCTATGGTGAACATTTAAGGATAAAGTGTATGAAAATAGAAATTGCAATACTAAAGCTCTAAAAAATAGAGTTAGAAACGAAATTTCTAAATCGAAGTGGTGCTGTAGGGAACGCAGTTAGAAAGTTAGAACTAATATATATAACTTTTATCGTTGAAGATGGGAGTCATGTCGAACACTTACTTTTGGAATTTTATTTATTTATTCTTAAATGTATGATGTAAATGTAATAGTTTTATGTAATAATTTATAATTCTGCTTGTATCAGGGGATCTTTCAAATCTTATCCTTAGTCTGATAATTTAAAGCACCAAGTGTTAAATTGTCAATTATTTCAAAAACTATAAATTTTTGAAATAAACAATCTTATACAAAGTTAACTTAATTTTTAATGCGAATCAAATGAAATTATAAAAATAGGGTGTTTCTATTTGAAAAAATTGACTTTTTACGGTTTTACAATTTAATTTTTGTATTTCATTTTTGTTCACCCTGTATTAATTTACATCCAAAATATCCACTCAATATAGATTTGCCATTTTATGAATGTTTTCAAAGGATTAATTTTTTCTCTCTTTGCTTCTTAATATTAAAGTCAGTTATGCGCGAATGGTTCGTTGTTAAGTCCAAGTAACTGTCACGTACGAAACATACAAACCACAAACAAGCTTACTAAAAGTATTCCTTTATTACTTTTCATTTATCTAAAAGTATAATCAGTTAAAATTAACGCTCATACTTCTTTATTATTCTTTATTAAATACATTGTATGCTTATAATTTATCTTAATGAATATTTTAACTTCTATCTGTGTATATCCATTAGATAAAAATGTTTTACTTAAATTAATTGTCAGTTTCCACTATTGACTGACTTCCAAAGTTAAACCTGTTTCCATTGAACTAAAGCTCGTTGAGAATCTGGAGCCAGACTAAAAGGCTTAGTTTTATCACTGGCTACGAACTGGTTTACTTGATAATCCAAACACGTTTTGTAGTCATAAAAGTTTGAACAAAGATGTTGGGTTAGAGGGTTTGTATTTGTGGTCAAAACTCCGGCAAAGTTTTTTCTTTTAGCAAGTCGAATGACTTCCTCTTCCATAAATTGTATCACGGCTACGTTTTCTTGTGGCGTCAAACTCGAATCAGTGCCCATCATGCATGAATATAAAATTTTTCCTTTTTCCTTTGGCAGTTTCTCACTTACAATCCCTTCAATGCTTTCTACGAACTCAAAGCCCACCATGATTCTTGAATTTGTTTCAAGTATTGGTTTATCTCTACCATCAAAAATTAAAGACACACCCACATATTTTCTAGTTTCAGTTCTTACAATAAAACTTAATTGCTGGTCTAGAAGCTCATGCCATATTGTTTCCAAAAGTATTTTATAATCGGAATTTGTAATTTCATTTATTATCCATCGTTCTAAATCAGACTTTTCATGGCAAAAACTGCTTGTGATTATACTGTAAATAAAAAGTTGTTAATTTAGATAATAATATATTGAAAAACCTACTCTATAACGTCAGTTTTATGTTCGTCTTGAAAGAACTCGGCTGTGTAGCAAAATCTTTGTTTAATTATAATCGGTTGGGGTAACTTTTTTGTCGAAATTCGATCCAAAACTTCTCCCAAATTTGCTGCAGTAATGAAATCAGTAACACCTAAAGTAATAAATTGAGTAGTTTCTTAACACTATGTTGGAAACTCACTTATATAATAACCACGTTCTTTCAAGGAAATGATTGTGTAAATTGAATTTAGTGAATTTCCACCGATGTCATAAAAATTTGCATCAACACTTATCAACTTTTTAGCAGATCTATTGACTATTAACAAGATTGTTTCAAATAATACCTTAGCAGCTTTTTTCTGTTCTTCTGGTACTCTGTTGTAGTCTATATCACCATATGATTTTTTTGCATCCAGAGTGTTTAAATCGCTGTTCAAAGTATGATAATACTGTAAGAGTGCTTGACGGTCAGTTTTTCCATTAATTAATAGTGGAATTTCATCAATTAAAATCACATCAGGTATCATGTACGACGGCAAGTTGCTTTTTAGCACTGTTTCGATTTCGACCTTATTTAAAGAACTTTCCGCGATTACAAATGCTACTACTGTTTGATTTACTGTTTCTAGTTTATAACACAGAACAATAGTTTGTTTAACTTTATCTATTGAGTTAATTATTTTTTCGACTTCTTCAAGATCAAAACGATAACCGCGAACTTTTATTTGTGAATCAGTTCTTCCTTCGTACATTATAGCTCCTTTGAGTACGCGTGCAAAATCCCCAGTTCTGTATAATTTTCTGAAATCTGGATTTTCTGTAAAAGAGTTATAACTAAATTTATTTGAATCTCTTCCGTTCACGTAACCGTCAGGTACATTTGCACCTGCCACAAATAGTTCACCAATTTCACCATTTTGGACCGGTCGTAATTGGGAATCAAGTAAGTATATTACGGTGTTATCAACAGGAATCCCTAAAATAAGACTGAATTCAAGATCAATCTACTATTTTTTTTTACCAATTGGAATTTTGTCGTTGCTGTTTATTTGCTCAGGATTGGTAACAGCGTGATAAGTTACGTCGGTTATTTCGGTGCTTCCATAAAAATTACACAGCATGTGTTGATCTTTGGGAAAGTAATTATAAAACTCATTTACTAAAGATGCAGGCAGTATTTCTCCAGAACACATCCAAGTCCTCAAATTTAATAAAAATCTTTTTTCCCTCTTAAATTTACATAATAATTAAGTTGGCGTCTATTGACACTGAAAAACCTACTAACGTGCAAAGTAAAATACATAAGTAACGATCGCAGAAGAGAAGGCACTAATACCAAGCGTTCAATCTAAAATTGAATTTTAAACAGTTAAATTGAGACTTTCATGGCCGAAGTCATTGTTAAAACAAAAATGTCTTCCGGAATTGGAATGTGTCGAAAAGGTAACTGCCAACGTTTTGCCATCTACCGTAAGGGGCTTCATCAGGACGAGAAACTTGATACGAACAAAAGAAAGTTCAAGGTAGACGACTAAACATATTCCTTAAGACAAAATCATTTGTGCTCTAGAATTGTCGAGTAGAACTCATCCTTGTCATTTGGCTGATCCGATTCGGATTCAAGCTATAAACCTGAAGTTCCCAAAGCTAACATTTCCAAATTAGAAAAATCACAAGATCTTCAATCACTATTCTTCCAGCGGACATTTAATTCCATGTTATCAGAAGGTACTTATAGGCGATTACCTCGTGACTCCACTCTTAAGATTGAAATCGAAGTTATTCAAATTATTAAATCTTCTAACTTAACTTTCAAGACCCAGCGACGACGTGTCACTTCTACTTAGAAACCTTCTCGTTTATATGATCTTCCTAAAATTCACAAACCAGGTGTACCTCTACGGTCCATTGTTAGTACAGTTCAATCTCCTACTTACAAATAAGCCATATTTCTATTAAAAATCCTGAACGAATTTGTAAGTAAAACACCTTTACGCATTTTAAACTTTCACAATTTTATTTAACGTTAAGATGATTTGAAAGTAAATTGCGATTATCTCCTTGTAAATTTTGATGTTACTTCATTGTTTACAAACGTTCCCGTCAAACATTCTCTCGCATAGTAAAGATGTAGGATTGACACCGCTCATACCAAAGTGTCTTTCGTCCACTTATAGTACATATAGTACCATGGTCGCTCTTCTTTAGATACGTTTCTTGACCATCTCAATTAACACCATACTAACATCAAGTTCACTATGGAAATTGAAGAAAATCATTGTCTTCCATTCCTTGACGTACTTGTCATCCGGAAACCCAACGGTGATTTAGGTCATTCGGTGTATCGCAAACCAATTCATACTGATTTATACTTCATTCTATAATTCTACTCAAAAAACGTATATTATTGAATCTCCAGTGCTTTGAGCATTTTCTACATGTCAACGAGTCATCTAATTAATACTCCGATTGCAAAAGGTTATAGCAAACAAGTTATCCAAAACGTCATTAAACGTGACTCCCATCCTCGCCCTCAAGGTTTAAAAGAAATTTCCATTACCACCTCAGAAACAATTCCAGTTTTTCTCCCTTACTTTCACAAGATTGCCGATCGAATAGGCAAGTTTCTTCAAAAAAACGACATTAAACCTGTTTTTACATCTTCTAACAATTCAATTCAATTTATTTGTCTTATTACATTGACAAATAATTCGACTTTTTTTTACTTACTAATTTACAATTCTTAAAACTAACAAAACAGACAGAAAAACAAAAAAAATTAATAATAACTCTCCCTAATTATTTTCTTTATTCTGTTCTCATCATATCCCTTTCTCTTTCTTTTATCCATTTTCTTTTTCCATCACATTCTTCATCCATTCAATACCCTCCCCTTTCTCTCCCAGCAACACTCTTATCCCTCTTTCCTCCGCTCTTATTTCACTGCACCATGGCGTTTCCTTCTCCAATCCTAGTGTCCACTTCCAATACTTTTCCTGTATTTTCTCTAGCTTCTCCCTCTCTCTCCATCCTCACACTTCCGCTCCATACATCAACACACTTTTCACTATTTTTTTAAACATCCACCTTCTTTTTTATAAATCTTTTCTAAATACTCTTTCTTCTATACCAAATACCTCCCTTATAATTTTATTTCCCTTCTGCTCTAGCTCCTTAATCTGTTCATCATCCTTATTATCGTACCTCACCGTATATCCTAGGTATTTATACTATCCACCATCTCTATTTCTTCCTCTCCCAACTTCCATTCCACTTTCTTCGGTCTACCTTTTTTCTTCTTAAATTCCATAGTTTTTGTTTTTCTAAATTTACTTCTAATTTTTTTTTTTTAAGTGTTTGTTCATCACTTTTATCATTTCTTTCATCTCCTTCTCTGTCTTTGCTACGGCCACTATGTCATCTGCGTAGGCTAAAACCCACACTTTTCATGCTCCCATCACAATTCCTCCTACCTGTTACCCTTTAATTTCTTCCTCTAAATTTCTCAAATACAAAGAAAATAAACAAGGACTCAGTGGACATCCCTGTCTTAGTCCTTTTCTATCCAAAACTCTCTTCCCAGCTTTCCCCTACTCTCGTTCTGCACCTTGTTTCTGTGTATATTTCTTTTATTGCGTCTAATAAATATTCATTTATACCAGCCTCTTTCATGTTTTTTCCACAATAATTCCCTTTCTACCTTATCAAAGGCTAACCTGAAATCTACAAATATTGCCAACGTTTTTCCTGTTTTCTTTCCTATTTCTTTGTTAATGATATGCTTTAATATATATATATATATATATATATATATATATATATTGTCTACTATTCCTCTTTTTTCTTCTAAAACCCATTTGCCAATCCCGTAACAATTTTTTTTTTCTTGTACTTCTTTTTCTAGCCGTTTTCTTATTATTTCGCTGTAGATCTTCCATATTTTTTTCAAATATTCCTCTTAGTCGCTCCCTCATTTTCTCCCTGGTATATCTCCACTGCTCCCTCTGTGTCCCGTCAGTGCCTCCAGTTTTTCCCTTTTTAATTTTATTTATTGCTTCTTCCATCTCCTCTTTTTCAATTCCTCCTTCTTTTATTTTTTTATTTTGCTCTTTATCTGGTGTTTCTCTTGATTTTTTGTCTGTTCTCTCTAATATATTTTTACAATGTTGCTCCCATTTTTCTTCTTCTATTTTTGTTTCTGTCCTTTTTCTGTTTGTCTTCTATTTCTTACGAACTTCCAAACTTGTCCTTTGTTTCTTATTTCCTCAATCTCTTTTCCTAACCTGATTTTATATTCCTTTTTTGTTTCTCTACATCTTTCTTTGAATTTTAACCTAATCTTTTTATATTCTTCAATTTCTATTTTTCCTTTTTCCATTTTCTTTTCCTCTTCTTATTTCTTTCTTTGCTTTCTGGCACTCTCAATTGCACCATTCATTTTGTTTTCCTAATTTTTTTTGTACTCACTTTATATTCTCCTCCTCTATTCCTTCCTCTGAGCATTGTTCTTTCTCCATCTTTTCCTTGTACCTTTCTATGCTTTCTTCCGTCCATACTTTTTTTCTCTCCACTCTTCTTCCTCCTTTTCTATATATTCTTTCCCCTGTCCCGTCAAGACTACTTCTAACGGTTGGTGGTCCGAATCCTCACTTTCACCAATTTTAAACTCTTCTATGTCTTCCATACTTTTCTCATTTGCAATTACATAGTCTATTATCGACTCTCCTCTTCCTCCAATAAACGTGTATTCCCATTTCCACCATCCTCCATGTTTCCGTTTAATACCGTTCATCCTTTTCCTCCCAAAATTCTATCAATTTTCTTCCTTGCCCATTTATTGTTTTATCTATTGTACTCTTTTTTTACCTTTCCATTTACCATTACACCTCCTTCCTCACCTATCCTCGCATTGAAGTCATCTCCTAATATTAGTTTTCCTTCATCTCTCTCTTTGATTAGTTTATCTATTTTTTCCTTTGTCGTTTCCATTTCTCTTCCATAAATTGTTATTATTTCATACCTTTTTCCTTCTTCTGTTTCGATATTGTTTTCATCAACCACATTACCTTTTCCTCTCTCCGGTCTTTTCTTTTTCCATTCTTTTCTCACCCCTGTTATTATTCCTCCTTTTGCCCTTCCTTTCTTTTCTGTTCTTTCAGCAATCTGTACGCCCCATATGAATTCTTCAGGCATCTTGTCTTCCCACTCTTTTCAATCTTTCTCCTCCATCCAGGTTTCTAACAGCCCCACCATTTTAAATTCCCTAACATACCTCCAAAATTCCCTTCCTTTGTTTTTTATTCCAGCCACATTCCAAAATAATATCCTGTTTTTCCTTGTCCCTTTTAACTCCCACTCATATTTTTTATTCCTCCCTCTTTTTTCCCTCTACCCTCCCCCTTTCCTAGTTTTTTGCTATCCACTTTCCCACTTTTCCTTCCTTGTCTATCCATCTTCGTTCCTCTACTTCCACCCACATTTTCAGGAATCCTACTTTCACATTTTTCCTTCCCTTTGTATACTTTTTGCCTCGTCCCTTATCTTTGTTTGTATATCTCTTTCTTTTTTTGTCATATGGTCGTCAATATAGATTTTTGTACCTCGCAGCTTTTTTTTATTCCGTATTGTTTGTAATTTTTCTTCTACACTTCCTGCCTTTATCAATATTATTCCCTTCTTTATCTATGTACTTTCTTCCACTTTTTCTTCCAACCCCATTCTACTTTTTAGCATTTCCTGAACTTGAATTTTTATTTCTTGTTTGTTTCCATTTACTTCCAACCTTTTACTACCAAATTCTTCCTCCTCTTTTCTTTCTCCATATCTTCCAGTTTTCTTTCTAAGTTTTCAACCTTTTCCTCTAGTTTCTTGCACTTGTTTTCCCATTTCTCATTCATCATCTTCATTTCCGCTCTTAACTCTTTTATTTCCTCATTCGTTCTTTCTTGGTTTGTTTTTATTGATTTAATTTCTTTTAGCATCTCTAGACATAGATCTCGTATTTCCTCTCCTTCTTGTCTTCTTGCCGATATTTTCCTATTTGGCTCCTACGTCTGTTTAATGTTCCACTTATTTCTTTAATTTACTAATTAATTCAATACACTCAATCTCAATTATTATGCACGTTTAATTCTCAGTTCCTTTATTTTCTATTTCTATCTGTTGCCCGCACTTGTGTCGTTATCTAGTCGGAAACTCCGACTTCACTTTCACGTTCTTTTCTTTCTATCCCGTAACTCGCTTATAATATTAAATTCTATAATAATGTTTATATACAATAACCAACTTAAATCTTCTAACAAAATCTCCCAAGTTTTACCTCTTTCTTCTCAAGATGTATATAGTATTTCTTGTTTATGTGGTTTAGTGTACATAAGTGAAACTGACTGCTCTATTAGTACACGTATTTTGAAAGATGACCGTTGTGTGAGGTAAAAAACGGTTCCAAGTCAACCGTGGCTGGGCATCATTTAGATACTGATCACAAACTAGATTATGATATTTTTGCTTTGATTGCCAAATTTTCTTTATTTTTCAATAGGAAAATTAGGGAGAGTATAGAAATTATTAAATCGTTAACCCCCATCCCCTCACCTATTTCAAACCATTCACCGTTGAGGTTAACGACACGTGACGTTTCTCGTTTATATACTACGAAAGTATTTCCCTAATTACATAAACTTCTGTCAGTCTAGAATCTGGCTTAGTCCTCTACCTTGAATTTTCTTTTGCTTGTTTTATATTTCTTGTCCTGAGCAAGCACCTTACGATTCGTAGTGAAACGTTGGCAATTTACGGTTACCTTTTCAAAACGGTCCAATCTCGGAAACCCTGTTTTGTTTTAACAGTTGAATTAATAATTGAAAACGTACCTTATATTTTTCAAGTACATTTACCAACTGCTCTGGGTTTTTTGTAACTGATTTAGGTACCACTAAGACTGTGAGAGCATTAAGTAACGGCCCCCAAATTTCTGATATACTGTCGACAAACGTCAGCGCAGTTTTCAGTATTGAAAATTTTTCTGTTTTGGTGTAAGGAAACGTATTGAATTGCCATTGCAAACGGTTCATCAACGTTTTATGTGAAATTCGCACTCCTGAAAATTTATATTACACATTTTGGTAAACTAGAGATGTTTACTACCTTTTGGATAACCTGTAGTTCCTGAAGTATATAAAAGCACTGCCATGTCGCTTCTTGAATGTTTTAAAATTTCGCTATCATTTAAAGCAGTGGTTGGAAATGTATGTGCAGCTTGAAAAAATGTACTACGTGATATTTTAAATGTATCAGTTAAACAGTCATTGTCTAGATATTTAAGCAATTAATAGAGTGTAACAATATGTGATGAACAGCACCTTCATCGAAGATAACTAATGCAGGTTTAGCTTCTCTTATAATATGTTTTGTTTGAGATTGCGGATAAGTAGGATCAATAGGTAAATATGCCGCACCAGATTTCCAAATTGATAAAAGAGTGATGACTAGGTAGTCGCTAGGATACATAAAAACTGCCACGATGTAGTCGCCATCATCGTTTCTTGGAATGCCATAATCGACAATATTTTGTCGGACTACTTTAGCCAAACGGTTCGTCAAATTATCCACTTCTAAATATGTGTACTTCCGAGTAATTCCATATTCTAAACGCAAACGAACCAGTTTTATATTATCTAGCTATATATACTCTACCATCAAAGCAGATTGCGATTTGAGAAGGATTTTTTGTTGCCGTTTTTTCAAACATGCGATGTATTTGTTTAACATTTAAAGTACGAGTAGGTCCTTTTAATATCGACAATTTCAAAACCATATTTGTTTTTGTGAAGCTGAAAGTAATAAAAATACACGATTAAAGATAAAAAAATGATAAATGCTTATGTGACGTTGTTAAGGTTGGAAATTAAATCTAAAGGTTGATAAGGTTCGTAGGTACACATCGATATGGGCTTTAAAGTTTTCTGTTTATTTTAGAGGTGCTTTGCTGTTGTTGCTTTGTATGAGACCGTTGTGTAAAGACCGACCTCAATTTCAATTTTCAATCCTATAGTTAACCCGACACCTGACCATTTTTTTAAAAATATAACTCAATTAATGCCCTACTGCTTTTAATTTCTAGAATATGACTTGGTTTCAAGGTTATTATCTGAACTTAACCGGTCTACATAAAATCTTTCGACTACCCATTTTCTGATGTTTCAAGTATTCGTAAGTTGCCGGAAAAGATTGATAAATGAGAGAAAAAAATTGATAACAGTAAAAGAGAAATACTGCAAAGACTAGAAAACAGCTTGATAAAGGAAATGTATCTTCTCGTGTGGCCAATTTGGATATTAACATCAACTACTAAGAATGGCATTTACTAGCAAGTATGAGCAAGAAGATGTAGACTTGTCTACAGATGTACTATTGCAAAAATTGAAAAGGAAAAAAAAAGTACAAAAAACAAGAAACGATGAAGAAAAAACAGGACAATAGATTCTATTCGTTAATAAACGATGATACCAATCTCAAAAATCGCACACAAAATAAATCTCTACCAATATTCTAAGCATTTGATGATGGTATTCTCCGTAAATATTAAATAAAGTATATATTAAAGTAAGTGTACTCAATTTATGTAAGGTTAAAAAAATTAATTAAAACAAAAACAGAATTGGTTACACTTGTACATATGTAAGTTATTTTTTGACATAGTCACTATCCCTCTCGATGCAAGTGGTAAGCCGCGGAATCAATATTTTGATGCCTGCCTCGAAGAAGTCTCCCGCCCGCTCTTTCGCCCACTTCTCCACCTCCCCTTCACCTCCTCATTTGTGGAAAACTTGTTTCCACCTATGTGCACCTTAAGGGAAGTGAAGAGATGGAAATCTAAAAGGGCTAAGTCAGGGGAATACGGGGGTGATTCAAATCGTCTCATCCAAAAGAATCAGGAGTTGCTTCGTGGCGTTGGCCGTGTGAGGTCTGGCATTGTCGTGCAGAAGGTCTGCATACCCCTCCTTTTATTCTAAATCGCCCTTTTTGGAGCTTTTTCCTTCGCAACGAGGTAGCGAATGAAGGCGAGAATTTTGCACTTGGCGGGAGATACAATCGACCATTTTTGCGAGAGATGCTACTGCGTCAAGAGTTTTCAACACACTAACCTCGGATTGGTCTCGTTTTGAAAGAGAGGGGTCAGGCTACGCGGCAGTGTTGCCATGTCGAAAAAGTATTCCCTACAGCTGTGAGAGTACCAGTACACTTACTTTCTGGACGTGCTTCGTATGTAATGGTTTCTCCTAGAAGATAGAAACCTTCATGTGGAGATTCGTGTGAGGATGACTTAAGAAAAACCGAAGTAATTCATTAAGGCCTACGTTTTGACGGGAAGCGTCCCGTCTTTTTCAAGCCATTTTTCACAGTATGTATAAGTATAGTGTATAAAAGTTTATAATAATTTAATTTAACAATTTCACAATATGAAGACAAAAATTATTTTTTTAAATTAAACTAGATTAAGATTAAAATTAAGAATTCCAAGGTGCTTACCTAAAGAACTTGGTTTTAAAAGTTTTTTCTACAAATTATTATTGGTCTTAAAAGTGACAGAATTGGTAACATTAAAAAATATGTCAATTAATAAAATTAAATAGATTATTAATTTATTGTCCAAATAAATCACTCGTAATTTTGAATAAGACGTTACTTTAGTAATAGTACGTACCTAAATGCATTAATATAAATTTTTTGAAAAATTTTACTTTACAAGGAGTGTTATTGCAGATAAAGATTTACAATACGTCACTGGTTATAAACAAGCAAAAGTTCAAGAGTGCAAGATAACAAGATGGAAATTATAGTTGTAGTTGCATATCAAACTTTTGATACACGATTTGCCAAGATTTCACCAAGGTCTATGCGTAGAAAGGAGAAAAACTGAAAAAGCAATGCTCAAGATTTTTTTGATTCCGAAATATCCAAACCGTAAACAATATGAAGCCTAACTAAAATATTTTTTTAATGGCTGTACTTTCAGATATACTGGAAATTGACGCTATTATTATTTTTTAAATGGAATGACCCTATCAGCATTATACAGGGCGTTTCATTAAAAGCGTGCAAAAATTAAACAGGGTATAGGGGATGCTCTACTGAACAATTAAAGAGATATGGGACTAAACTTGTCTACCACATTACTGTAAACTTTTTTTATTTACGTTAGTTACAGTTAACTTACAAATACCATCATTGATACAGTTAACGTAACTTACAGGAGTTGCTCAACGTGACGGCCACCAATCTCAGTGCAAGCTTGACATCGGCGTACAAGATTCTGAATAGCACAGAGTAATAAATGGGTCTGTTGTTGATTCAGTGCATGTTCTATCATGGGACAAGACAGAGCCACCTCATTGGCAAGTACAGAAAACCTGCATCATGACGTCATAGTACAAATAAACAGACAATCTGATAAAAAGTTTACTTCCTTATCTCTTTAAGCTGAATTATCGGAGCCCAGATTTCCTACCTCAAATTGTTCAGTAGAGCATTCCCTATGCCCTGTTTAATTTTTGCACGCTTTCACTGAAACACCCTGTATTGTCAAGACACGTGTCATAGTTTTTGGCAGATGCAACATTTAATGTAAAAAATTGGGTTTGAAGGAGCCTCTTAAGTAATTACTACTTTTGAACCATTATAGAAAAATTAATGATTTTTTGTGTTTAGGCAACATTTTGAATCATTGCTGACACTTCTGTCGTATCGCATTTGCCTATTACGATTAACTCGCCTGGTTAAATTTCCTTTGGGAAACCTGAAAAACTGATTCTACCATCATATTTAATAAATAAATAAATTCAGGTTATGTATTTGCGGTTATAGAATGGGGGCGCGAATTTTAAACTAATGGCATTTTTTTATTCAAATAATTTTATAGTGTTAGGTAATTTTAAGCAGCAAATACGTTAGAGATAATCTCCTGGATATACAAAATTATGTTTCACTCTGTTTTTGTTAAACAACTATTCTTAGATTCTCAAAAATTTGAAATTGTCTATTATTAACCTAGGTCAATAATAAGAAAAATTATTAACCACTAATAGAAAAAATTCAACTTCTCAGTTGGTTAGGAGACGCAATAATTGTCCACTTTACAGCTAGTAGTGGAAAAAAGATGTTATCGTCACGTTTAAGCAATTAGGTTGTTGTGGAAAATGCCGATTTCAAAATTCTCTCTAGTCGATTTCTTTGAATTCTACTTCACATGTCGCAATTAGTTTGCTAGATCAAGAGTTTCTTTGTTTTCTTCTAGGAATTACTGTCGGTGTTGGCCGACGTCTAAATGAAATAACACACGGCTTGCGCCCACGTTCTGAATTCTAGGTAAGCGGTTTTTGTCTGTTAATTTTAAGAAAATTGTAACGCAGTAATATTTTTTGTAACGCTCGTTGTGTGGAAAAAAAACCGATGAGAGGGGTGACGCTTTCTTACCCGATGTTAGTTTTTAGTTTTAGTTTTTAAGTAGACTCACGACGAGTGACATGTCGCCAAATAGTGCGGATTAATGTTGTTTAAATAAAATTAAAACAACCGCCTAAGTACCGTTAAATGCCGAATAATGTAAGTTTAAACGCAAACTTTTCGAGAGCGCGAGTGAAACTTACGTTTCATGTGTATCCACAAAAAGGACCTCTCGTTCGTGGCCGTGAAAGAGAATAACGTTTGATTAATGTTAAAATTAAAATAACCGCCCTGCGAATGTGGAACAATCTCTTGTGCACACGAAATTAAAATTAAGAGTCAATGGTTCCTGGTGGATGATTTTGGAAATAAATAGTTCCGAGTGGATTATTCTGCAATAAATGGATCATCTTTCGCATTTTGGATTGGAAGAAAGAAAACTGTAAGTACTCTTTTACTTCCGAAACTTCCGTGCTTTTAGGTGTGAGTTCGCGTTTGGTGAAATAAATTAAACAGGGTTTAAGGTATCTTTATTTTTTTTATGTTTTTTATTTATTTTAAATTACTGTTAGCGTTAAAATCTTGTTCAATGCTAAATAAATGATCGGACCGAGTCCAGGGCATGTTACGTTCAAGTTGATGTTACAGTAAAAATTACGTATTTGACTAGGCCACCGACTCGTATTGTTGATTTACACACATAATGTAATAGTTTTAGGAGCGCGGTTAAATATCTATTTCTTCGCCCGGTAAACGGGGTAGCTTATCATATGCATATTTGTTTGTGTTTGTTTGATTTGTATTAAGAGACGAAATACGTCATAGAACTAGGACCCCGTGTTAAAAGCGTGTACATTTCTTTTTTACACTTAATAGAGAACCTTTAGTAATGATTATTCTCTTTTATTACCGCAAGTGTTTACTTTTCTCCCTTTTCTTTAGTGAGCATTTGTCTAAACAATTAAAAGATTAGGGTGGCGCCTGACAACACCGACTGTGACCTAATGTAAGGACCTTTAGTCTTCTTAAGATAAGTGAGAGACAAATTCTAACCCACCCCTTGCCGTTAGCTAGCCGGCATATTCGTTTGCTACAAATTTGATTTTCAAATTTTGTGGCGTAACACTCTAATAAGTTTGCGTAGAATGTTGAATATAATTTATAAATGTAGCAGGTCTGATGATCAATTTTGTTTAATTAAGAATTATATATTTTTTTTGTTTTATTGAATCAATAATCATAATTTTATCGTAATTACTGCATTGCGTTTGTGTACTTATCTTGTTATCTTGTCCGTTTTTTAGTAGAAATTCTAACAACGCCCAGCAGCGATCGAACATTTCAACTGACTCCAATAGGTTTCCTAGCTGAGAGTTTTATTCATCTGGAAGAAATTCTCGAAACAGTGAGGGTCCTAATGAAGACTTCCAACGTAAACCTGATTTCAATAACTTATACACTTCTCGAAATAATTTCCCGGCAAACTTCAATAACAGAAATTCTAACAATCTGGGATACGATAATTCCGCTGTGAGACCGCTCAATTTACCTAATAATAATGAAGATAATTATCTCGTGGAAGGCACACGGAACAGGAATCCCAGAAATGAAGATGCATTGCTTCCCAAACTAAACTCTACTGGAAACGAGTTGAACAGAACGAATTCGAACATACCCGGCCCTGCAAAAGTTGAACAGGGTGGCGACGATTCTGAACCTGATGTAGGAATTTGGAAAACCAAAACAGTTATCGATTATGATCATAAATCATTAGTTCCAGATGACATTGAGGTTATACTAGAAGCGGGCCATGCTTTTGATTATTGTCACAAACCTTTGGATAGAATTCCATATCCGTCAAGTCCTAAATGGCTTAGTGAAATGATAAATAAATATCCCGAATTTAACTTATCTTGTCTTGTTTACAAATTAATTTGTTTCGTGTAATATTATGGATTCATTTAATAGATTTTAATCTATTAATCTATTGCACAAGTTTAGTAAAGCATTGGTGTTGAACTGTTACCCAAAAGTGGAATCATCCTTTATATTGAAAGAAGTTCAAGATTTTTTTAATATTTTATTGTTGTTTGTTTCGTAATTAAAAATATATAGTATGTTTGATATTGTAGTTAATAGTCAGGTTACGATTACAGTTGCATATATTAACACGGCTAACTTACATTTGAATCTGTTTTTTTTTTGAGCACACATGAATAAAGAATAACAGAGTATTGTAAAAAAATATTATAATAAGATACATAACCCCTTAACCGATTATCGAAATCATACAAAAAAGTTATAAAACAAAAATAAGCTTAATTCAATTGTTTACAATCTTTTTCCTCAACGCATCGTTTCTTTACTTTTTTGAGCTAAACTTTGTCTTAAACAAAAATTAATTGTGCAATTTTTATTAAATTCAATATTGAATTGACATAATCTACAAGATCCCATTTTTAGAAACGATAAGAAATTACTAAGATATACTATAAAATAAAATGATGAAGCAACCATTTTTGTAAGATACGGATTGTCCAATTTTTATACTACACGCCGATAATTTTGTTTTCTTTTAGTGACTATTTTTATTAGGCATTTAATTCAATTAAATAACATCTAACTCATTCAAAAGACAAAAAGAAAATCGGAGAACATCAACTGTATCCATTTAAAAAAAAATACAGTTTTGTGATTACAATTAATACTTTAGATGACCTTACAGTTTAAAAAAAAAGTTGTTGATGCAATAAGTTTTGCGACACCTACTTACAGCAGACGATTCGAGATTTCTATTTTTGCTAACACAAAGTTTACACATCTGTCGACAAAGTTGCTTCTTGATGCATTTTAATACTAAGTCAACTACACTGTGATTAATATAAAATTGATGACAAATAAATTATACTCAGGCTTAAATTTGTGCTAATCCGTTAGTGTGTCTAATTTGTCACAGACTGGTATAAATGTTTGTCAAACTGAATTATTTATTTGTACCTTTTATAGTCGCTTATTTTTTCTTTACCCGAAATATTCTTATGGTTTTATTGAACAAAGCAAACCACTTATTAAATAAATACTTACATGAAAATAGGAATATTTGTGAACATACAATTTGTACAAAACCAAATAAATTTTAAATAAAAATATAACCTCATGTCAACCGATTAAACAGTACTAATAATCGAAACGTTTGTTGAAAATTGATAAAAGCCTTTTTTTAAAATGTGTTGTTATCAGAAATGTAAAACTCGTTTGTATCTATAATCAAAATGTACAAAAATATTCCTGCAATCGAAATATATTTTTTAAGTCTTTTCGAATTTCCAAATTTTCAGGGCGTCAACGCTCAATAAATTCCAATAAGAAAGAATTGGAATAACATTTGTGTAATAAGCACAATTTAAAAAATAATCTTCATCTTTAAACTTACTAACGTTTTTTTGATCCAGATAATAATAAAATAAAAAATATTTTGTTATATATATTTAGATGACTTTGGACTTGATAAATAGTATTTTCTTTATTTATCATGTTCAAGGTTTAATGTCTTTGTCTTATCACCATTTTCATTTTGTGAATATCAAATAGTTATATTTGAAGAAAATCTAGCAATTATAATATGATATTTTTCTTTGGAGCATTGTCAAATAAATTCAACAGTTTTCATTAGCAACAATCACATTTCAGTGTTCAGAATTCATATGACTTTATTGAAAAAATTAAAAACATTGAGCTGACTGAGAACAAAGTTTTAGTTTCTTTCAAAGTCTGTTCATTGTTTCCAAGCGTTCCGATAGATGTCACTTTAGATTATTTGAAAGATATGTTACACCAAAATTATTTAGACAATTCAAAAGTAGATAATTTTATTAAATTAGCAAGATTATGTATGAGTTAAACCTACTTCCAAATTAACAATAATATTTATCAACAAAATCAATGTAAAAATGAGTAACAGCTTATCTCCGTTTATGGCTAATCCTTTTATGGGTAAATTTGAAACTGATTTAAAAATATTATTTTCCTAGAATTTGGTTTAGATATGTAGATGATGTTTTTGCAGTTATCGACACTAAAGTTTACAGCTCTTAGCAAAATATGAGACGATCAAGTTTACCTACGAAACAGAAGGAAACCTTAAGTTACCTTTCTTAGACACTTTAGTGACAAGAAATGGCAACAAACTAGATATAGATATTTATCGTAAAGACACTAACACTATGAGGTTTATAACAAATGATTCCAACCATAGTATGCAACATAAACTTGCATCTTTCAACTTTTTGATTCACAGATTATTAGGTTTTCCATTGTCAAAACAAAACTTTGATAAGAAGTGCGAAATATTAAGCAGACTGCATCATACAATGGTTTTCAGGAATCAATTGTCACAAATATAATTTGAAAACATAAACACATAAACATAAGTTATACACTAGAAACATTACAACGTTAGGAACTAGTAATAGCAAAATAGATAAGAAATATGTCAAATTACTAAATTATCCCATATACACAAAAGGTCTTCAAAAAATACTTTCAAAATTTGATTATAAAACAGTAATCTCTAGTAGTAACAACTTGCAAAATTTTTTGGACAATCCGAAAGACCCAATAAAATGTGTGATAAATCGGGAATATATAAAATAAATTGTAAAGACTGTAACCAAGTATATATAGGGCAAACCAAGAGACCTACTAAAGAGCACTTAGCTCATGTCAAATATCATCGCTCAGATACGTCCACTGTTGCCATGCATATGCTTGAAAATTGCCATAGAGTAGGCGACATTGAATTAATTAAGAGGGTAGATAATAAAAACGAACTTGATTCTTGTAAAAGTTTGGAAATTTTTAAAAACAGAAATTTGCTTATGAATTATCATGATAACGATTCATTAGAATTTTCGGAGTTGTTCAAGCTTATATAAGAATCAATGAAGAGCGACGATGCGTGACACGTAGATAGTACAATATAAGCTTTCTATTGTTTTTATTTTTAGTATCGGTTTGCTGATGATAATAGCTTAGCTATCGAGTAAAGTTTTTGGTGCACTTTTGGTGTTTTCCACCCATTATAAGAAAATATCAAAATGAACCTTCACATTCAGACTATGCTCATAATCTTTTGAAACATGTTGTGGAATCATTTCCTACAATATACTTACACTTAATTGATGATGTAAAAACATAAGGTTCATTTGATTGTTTTATTGCATTTAAATTTGAAAATTTTATGAGAACTTTAATAAGGCTTTTACAAACCACTACAACAGTTACACCGACGGTATGCAGAGAAAGAATTTACACAAACAGGCGATACAATACATCAGAAAAAAGAAGAATTTTTGTATTTACATCCTAATGACCCTTTGTAGGTAGGGTTTACTTTCAATTAGTTCACAGTAAAGACTGGTTACTTTCTGTATAGGAACCAGATAACTGTTGTATGATTGAAAAACTTAATCCCTTTCATTGATCATAGCTAAATGTATAAAGTTTTCTTTTTGTAACAAATTGACAATTTTCCCATTAATACATGGTGATAAATAGGTGTATTTAATTCTTGTATATATACCATTCCTAATCATCATATAATCAGAATATAGGTACCTACTGTAATGAATGAACTCAATTAACATTAAATAATTAATTTTGTTTATTGCTGTGCACATTTTATTAGTTACGTTCTATATGTTTCATTTTAGGCTACGGCCATGCTTGCGGCTTGATAGCGGCGACACGAACGCTGCGACCAGGTCGTTATGTTGTAAATTCGTTGCACATGGCCACGCTTAACCGCGACAACGTTTTTTTGGTCCAGTTGAAATCAAACTATGGATGATAACATATTGTGAGCAATTATTGTCTCGAGGTATTTACGGAAAAAGCGGAGAAAAAGAAGATATTGTATTCATCCGGTTAACGCACCGAGACTTACATGTGGACAGTTTCACACATTGTTTGTTCTTCTGAGAAACCACAAGAAAAATTCTTTTCTTACTTTAGAATGGGTGTGTCCTCATTTGACGAACTATCTTCTTATGTCAAAGGAGGTTTACAGAGACAAACAACAAGATTTAATAACGCTATTTCAGTTGAAGAGAGGCTTGCAGTAACTTTAAGGTAAGTTAGTTTATTTTATTCTATATTTTTATTGTTAAGTTTACGTAGTATAAAAAAATATATAACAAAAAAATCACTAATATATATCAAAAATGGAAGAGTCTTGCGAATGCGATGATGATAAATCTGTGTATGTGGGAGACTCTAATGGTGTTTCAGCTGCAGAAGATGATCGACTCGGACAAGGTGAAGGTGATGGTTGGGTAACAATAGTATTATTGTGTTGGGGATATGACGCAGAAATATTGTTCGATCTTGGAGGATGTGTCACGATATTATTAGTCAATGGGTGATAGTTGGTATTATTTTGAAAAATGGCCGATATGCAGGAATATTATTATTTAATTGTTTATTGGTAGGGATATTATCTAATTGGAAATAGCCCGGATTATTGCTTGATGGGTGGTGTGCGGAAGTATCATTACTGAATGTGGGATGTGCAGGAATATTACTGGTATTAGATATTGATGGCGATGGCATGGCAAAAGTGATAGCTTGCTGCATCGTCTCCATGAATTTCATGCGGGCTCATATTTTTGTGCGATCATCCAGCCTCTTGAACATGGGCAAAAGGGATAACAGAAATAACTCATCATCATTTTTCTCATTAAGTTTTTGTGACTTAATGTGCTTAAGAATTTCTTGTTCAAAAGTGCTTTCATTTCTTTTAATAGTTTGTCGAATTGGTGGCACATTCTGACTAGCTGATGTCGGCGTAGCTACATCATCTGTCACGGACATGGTACCTACAGATTTATGCTCTTCATTATAAGTGTCATCACCACTCTCTGCCTCCTCAGTATTAAAGTTTGTAAGGGGCCTAAAAAGAACATTACTTAGGCATGAGCTGGAACTTCCAAAAATAATTGATCAATTTAGGCATGCTTTGAATTACTATTAAACACTTACGACCGTTCTTCCAAGGTATCAAACAAAAACAACAACTGATCGAAATATATGTAGCGTTTTCTCGTTCGTTTACCACTTCCACTGGGCTGTTTTTGTTGACGTACTTCTCTAGTAAAGGCATCCTGTATGGACTTTAATTTTAATAATATACATATATTTCTGAAATATTATTACACACAGCCAAGAATAATGATATATTTTATTCACAGGTTCCTTGCCACTGGAAATACATTTAGATCATTATCATTTGAATTTTGTCTGGGAAGAAGCACAATTTCTGTAATAATTTGGGAAACGTGTCGAGAGATATGGACTGCTATGAAAGATAAATTTATGCCAGAACCAACCACAGAAGATTGGATAAAAATCGCCGAGGATTTTGAGAACCGTGCCAACTTTCCAAACTGTCTCGGAGCCATAGATGGGAAGCATGTGAGATTAGTTAAACCTGATCATTCTGGATCGCAGTTTTTAATTATAAAATTATTGTTCTCTTGTTTTATTTGGTGTAGCTGACGCAAATTATTGTTTCACTACTGTTGATGTAGGAGCTACGGCAAGTCAGCAGATTCTAACATTTTTAGACAGTCTCTTTTAAATAAGAAATTATGTTCTGGTTCGTTAAATATTCCAGATAAAAGACCGCTTCTTAATTTTAATTCAAATACACCAATGCCATTTACTTTCGTAGCCGATGAGGCTTTCGGTATGAGTGAAAATCTGATGAGACCATATGCAAGAAAAGAATAATTTATAGAGTGCGCTTTTAGCATTTTAGCAAACAAGTGGCGAATATTTCATACTGCCATACACCTCAATCCCGATTTTGTAACTTTAATAGTTTTAGCTGCCTGCCTGTTACACAATTTTGTTAGACTATGGGATGGTTTCAAATTTGAAGATACACTGATTTGTGAGATGCTAGATATACCAATTATAGGCACAGGGTGGTGCAGGTTACAGCGCAAAACAAGTCAGAGACTCTTTGGCTGAGTTCTTCGTTTCCCCTGCAGGTAGCTTACCTTGGCAGTATGACATGATATAAATTGTAACAGTGTAGTCTAAATTGCCAAAAAAACGATATGAATGTTGTGAAAAAAATCTGAGACAGGGGGTTTGTAAAGAGTGGCTCCAAAATGATTTTACAGATTTTTTTCACACTATATAGGATATAGTTTATATTTCTTTAGATTAGGATAATTATTATAATCTCAACGTGAAACGTTTTGAAAACATAATGTATAAATAAATGTTTGCTTTATCAGCATTATTGAGCTCATCCCAGTTTTGCACTATAGTACTGCTTACTTTAATCCATAATTTTCTCTTGATGTCTCTATTGGAATAATCCTGTAACTTTACATTCCAAAGGGGCGGACGTGTTTGAGTTTCGTTAATAAATACCTCAGTGTCAAACATTATTTTACTTAACTTTTAAAGTAGGTATTGTCGCAAACACGGGCGTCAACAGACTGAACTGTGGTCAACACGTGGTTTTTCAATTACGAACGCCGCAGTTAGAGCGCTAATATGACCACCTACATAAGAAACTGTGGAGAGCGTTTCTGTCGCGGCGCCTCAAAAACGCTCATGAAAGCGTTTTTAAAATCAGTCGCAAACCTGGCCACCTACATAACAATTAATGCAACACATCACAGCGACCTGGTCACAACGTTCGTGTCGCCGCGATCAGGTCGCGCTATGGCCGTAGCCTAATTATTATTTTATGACCTACCTGCTTGAAGAAAAATTGTGTGCTGTGGAATTTTCTGATGGAGTTCAGTTATTGCCATCAAAATAGATACGTCATAATAAGTGTTTCTGGCCAGCTCGACAGAGCAACATACGTTATGAAAAATCAGTCAGCAATTCGAAAGAACCTCAGTCTACGTGGCAAATGTTTCTAATAAAAATATTAGGAACTTATGGTAAGGTATATTATTAAAAATAGTTAAAGTCAGTGTTACACAGTAATTGATTTGTAGATTCTTATGAGATTGCAATACCAAAATTAAAAATAGCAGAGAAACACTCTGATTTTAATAGTGATTATAATAAAGGTTGTAAGGAGAGAAGGAGGCAAATAAACAAAGTAGTCATTTTTAGTAATGACAGTGAAGAGGAGGAAAACTGTGATTTAATAAATCCATTCCCACCTACAACAAGTTTAAATCATGCAGCCGGAAACATTATTTTTATTTTTCCTATGATTATACTAAAGTGTTTAATTAGTTAGCACATCCTCTTCTAATAAACCAGTGTAGCACGTTCTATGTCTAATTTATTGCCGTACACTGATGATGTTAGGAGTTTTGAAGGTATAAATATGAAAAAAAATCGACTTAAATGTAATATATTTTTAGGCATACCCCGTGATGTGGAAATTGCAGAAGGTTCTGATTTATGTTGTATACAGGGTGTCCCAAACAAAGTGGCCTATTAGACGTTTATGGAGAACTAATCGTATTTAAATTTTGAAACTTTGTGATAATATATTATTTATACTGATCTTTAATTGTAAAATAGTTTCGCTTATAGTGTACTTTCGGTTGTGCTGGAAGTTGACATCAACTTCTTTATGTTAAATAGAATATGTTTTTTATGATATTTTTGTATTTAGCTACTAATTTAAAACAACTTTTATTGAGGTTTGTAATATCTACTTCGCATAGATTTTGAAATATTGTTAAATTTTTTAAGAAATATTGGTTTGTAGTATATTTTTTAAAAATTCATATTTTTGAACTTTATTAAGATAAAAAAATTATATTTGGTTTCCTTATAACAGAAGCTTAGTTTTATTCATTACTGTGATCAAAATATGTTCAGTGTATTCATATGGTTTTGAAGTTATTACGTATTTTTATAGAAATTATTTTTAATGTGGTAATATCTAGCTAACTATGGAAAAAATATAAGTATGCATTGTTAGCAAGATATGTATTTGTAGGTTACAAATACCATACGAATAAATAAACAAATAATAAAATTAATTTTTAATTAGTTAATATCTACAAAAACTTAGTTATTTAATTGTTCAAAATGACGTCCAACAAAGATGAAGTCTTCGTAGCACTTCTTGCGCAGTAGCTCTTCAAATTTCACTTCCATTAATTCTTCTAACTGCCGAATTTATTCGACCTACCAGTTCTTCACAATTAATTACGGAAGTAAACAATATCTTTTAATTTACCCCAAAAGTAAAAATCGCAAAGAGTCAGAACTGGTAATCTTGGAGGCCAACGTAAAAGACCGTAACGACCCATCCACCTTCTCAAACATATTGGTTAGTTCTTGAGTTACAGCATGGGTACTATGAGCCGCAGCTACGTACATTTGGTACAAACAAGTCAAATATGTTTGAAGAGGAAGATCTGTTTCATTATTTTACAGTATTATAATATTAAATGTTACCAATAATGCATTGCTTCAATTCAATATTTATTTTGTCTTAAAAATTACTATTACAAAAGATTCAGTTTTTCCTTTAGAAAAAATAAACAAAAAACAACATAACATTTCATTAAATTATAATTCCACTAATTACTTTTTCCTTCTTCAACCTTCCATCCCTCTCTTCTCTAAACTTTCAGTATTTTTCTTTTCCTCTCCTCCATCCCTTTCCTCCTCTCCGACACTTCCCTCATCTATTGTTTTCCTTCCCTTTTCTCTCTCCTACTCTTTCATAGTATTTTTTTCTTTCCTGCCCCATATTTTACCTTCTGTGCCTCTATCTCTTTCCAAACTTCATAAAGTATTTCATTTTCCTTCCTATTTCCATTTTTTCTTCATACCTTACTGCAATTCTTCCTGCTTGTATCCTTATTTTTCTATTTCTAGCTCTTCTTTCACTATATACCCGGTGTCTCTTTCTCTAGTCCTAACCTCCACTTCCCGTATTTCTCCTGTATTTTCTCCAGCTCTTGCCATTCCCTCCAACCCCAAATCTCCGCTCCATACAGTACCACACTTCTTACCAACTTTTTAAACATCCATCTCCTTTTCTCTATATCTTTACCAAATATCCTTTCCCCTAACCCCCATACTTGTCCTACTATTCTATTTCTTTTCATTTTCATCTCTTTATATGGTCTCCATCTTTGTTATCATATCTGATGTTGTAACCTAAGTATCTATACTTGTCTACTCTCTCTACCTCCTCCTCCCCCCACCACCATTTCACCTCCTTTCGTCCTCCTTTTCTTTTTTTAAATTCCATAATTTTTGTTTTTCCGACATTTGCTGCTAGTTTTTTTATTTTCTAGGTATTTCTTCATAAATTTAACTACTCCTCTCATCTCTTCTTCATTTCTCGCTATTGCCACAATGTCATCCGCATAAGCTAACACCCATATCTTTTTCTTCCTACTACTATTCCTCCTACTTGATTTTTTCCATTTCCTCCTCAAGATCACTAATGAATATCGAGAATAAGATTGGGCTTAGCGGACATCCCTGTTTTAGTCCTTTTCCGTCCTAAATTCTCTACCTAGCTTCCTCCCTACCCTCGTTCTACACCTTGTTTCTTCGTATATTTCCTCTATGGCATTTTTATATCTCTGTTTATTCCACCTCCTCCATCCTTTTCCATAATTCTCCTTTTTCCACATTATCAAATGCCGCCTTAATGTCTAGAAATATTGCGTACATCTTTCCTCCTTTCTTTGCTAACTCTTTATTAATTATGTGCTTTAATATGTATATATTGTCTATCGTTCCTCTTCCTTTCCTAAATCCTGCTTGCCAATCCGGTATTACATTCTTTTCTTCTATTTCTTTTTCCAATTTTTTTCTAACTATTTCCGCATATATCTTATAGCCCGCATTCATTATACTCACTCCTTTATAGTTGTTCGCTTTCTTCCTATCTCCCCCCTTGTAAATTGGGCATATTATTGCCTCTCTCCATTTTTCTGGAAACCCTTCTCCTTTCCATATTCTCTCGAATACTTCTCTTACTTTTCTCTCATTCCTTCTCCGATGTACCTCCATTGTTCTCCTTGTATTCCATCCGTCCCTTCTGCTTTTCCTTTTTTACTTTATTTATTGCTCTCTCTATTTCTTCTTTTCCTATTCCCCCTTCTTGTCTTATCCTTTTTTTTCCAATTTCATTTCTTGCTGTTTTTTCACTCTCTCCTACTACCTTCTTACAGTGTTCTTCCCATTTTCCCCATCTATATTTGCTTCTATCCTTCCTCCTTTTTCCTCTTTTTATTAATGAATTCCCATACCTGTCCTTTATTTTTAATTTCTCTAATCTTTATCTCGGTTTGTTTTTTATGTTCTTCTTTATTTTTTGCACATATTCCTTTAAAATATACTTTTAACCTTTTGTATTCATCTATCTCTATCTTTCCTTTTTCCATTTTCTTCTTCCTTTTCTTAATTTTGTATCCTCTTCCATTTCCTTTTATATCTTTTTTATATTCTCTTCAGTCCATACTTTCTTTTTCTCTTCATACCTCTTCTTGTTCTTGTACCTCTTTCTCCCCTCTTCCATCATGAGTACTTCTAGCGGCTGATGGTCCGATTCTATCTCCTCTCCTATTCTTAGTGTTTCTATGACCGCCTTACTTTTTCGTTTATAATCACATAATCTATTACTGACTGGCCTCTTTTCTCCCACATATGTAAATTCTCCTTTTCCTTCTTCTTCCAAATTTCCGTTCATTATTGTCCAACCTCTCTCTTCACATAGTTCTATCAAAATTTTTTCTTAATTCTTAGATATTACCAAATTAAATATAAATTTTATAAAATAAGTAATAACTTGTAAACCGTATGAGATAAGTACAGGTAATGCTTATATCAATCGATCACAAAATTTCTGAATCAACCTGTTAAATAATATTTAGTATGTTCCATTTAAAAAAATTGACTTGTTGCTATTTGAAGTTGGTTTACTTTGAGAATCAATGGTGGACATCTTGAATACACTGAGCATATTTTGATCACAGTAATGAATAAAACTAAGCTTCTGTTATTAGGAAACCAAATATAATTTTTATCTTGACAAAGTTCGAAAATATGATTTTTAAAAATATCTTACAAATCAATATTTTTTTTAAATTTAACGATATTTCCAAAACTATGCAAAGTAGATATTACAAACCATAATAAAATTGTTTTAAATTAGGAGCTAAATACAAAAATATCATAAAAAACATATCATTCCATTTAACATAAAGAAAGTTTATGTCGACTTCCGGCACAACCGGAAGTGCAATATAAGCGAAACTATTTTACAATTAAAGATCAATATAAATAATATATTATCACAAAGTTTCACTATTTAAATACGTTTAGTTTTCCATAAACGTCTAATAGGACACTTTGTTCGGGACACTCTGTATACATCATCTAAGTAAACGTTATCTTAATTTTTAGATTTAAAAGCAGCAAATCTTAAAGACATATCTAACTTTAAAACCCATCTTGTTCGTTTGCATAAACGCCTTGATACTATACAACTTTCTTTGACAAGTGAAAATAAAGAAACTGTCACTGAGGTATTAGAGTTTAATTTTGATAGTCGATCAAGTTGTAAAACTAATATTAAGAAGATTTTTACTGATAAAATTACGGCAGAGTACCGCTGGCTAAGATCAAAGAAAAAAAGAGTATTTTCTGGGTTGTCAATTGCGGATGTTATTCTTACTAACTTCGTTGTAAAAGAGAAAAAAACGTTATCTAGAAATATTAAAATCCAAAGTGGCGTTTATAAAAAAAAATGAAGTTGACAGATGTTTCTCCGCCATGTTGAAAATAATTGAAAAAGTAATGTCATATTCGAATTCTCCATGAAAAAGTGTCTGAATAATGTCTTGGTTAGAAATGTCTAATCTGATTAGTTTTTCGGCAAAAAATTAAAAACAAAATCAGAAATTTTGGTTTTTAAAATTATTAGAGATATTTTAAATTTCTATTTAGATAGTAATTTAGCATAAAAATGTGCAACTTTGCCCTAATTTAACCGACTTTGTATCTCTTAAGATAAGCGAGATCCCCATAGTGGCACTCGAAAAACGAACAGCCTGTATGTACGTAATTGACATGGATGTATATAACATATTAATAAAGGATCTGATTTTCAGTTTTTTAATATCCATTGGTTATTTTTCACATTCAATTTAGATATCTATTTTAGATATAAGTATATATTTTAGATATCATAGATATACATTACAAACATTTAATGGGTATCTATTTTTGTGCTATGTAAGAAAAAACCGTTTTGAAAATTGATTATAAAAACGGTTTTAAAAATCGATTTTGAAAACCAATTTTAAAAATGGATTATATAGAAACGGTTTTATAAACCGATATAAAAAACTGATTTTAAAATACGATTTTCAAGAAGTAACAAAAAATCGATTTTTTCGATTAATCGATTAATAATATTCTCTAATCAAAATTCCTAAAAAGTTTTTTCAAAAAAAGTTTCCAGTCAATTTCATCATTATGAATCATTCACGTGGCGCCCCCTATAACAAATTGTAAAATTTTACATAAGATAATTTTCTTGGTTTAAATTTATGCCTCTGCCGATTTTGATAAGAATTGATAAATTCACAGTAAAATTATTAATAAAAAATAAAAATAAATTTAATTTAACGCTCTGTATCTTTTTTCCACAACACTATTTTATTAAGAAATATTGGATCCTATGATCTATTTTTACCCTAAATAACCCGCCCTTAACCTATGTCACAATAGTAATGAATCACCCTGTACAAATAATGTAATAATATAAGCATGTACATGTCTATGACGTAGTGACACCAACAAGCACGTTGCATTGAAATCCTGTAAATAATTTTCGGTGATTTTTGTAGACTTGTGTTTAAGCTACCCTACACTGATGCGCCTCAAATAAGGCCAAACACGTGTATGTAAGTGCCATTCGTAATTCTGAAATTATTACTGGCTACTGTTTTATTCGGTTGGCAAGAATTTGAAATATTGCGTTTTTTCGCAATATTGAACAGTTCACGGCCGGTGTGTATTTCTACAAATATTACATTTCGATAAATTAAATTATTTTTCCATGCAAATGTTAAAAATTCACAAAACTTAAGGTCGAAAATTATATGATAAATAAAGTACATGCTTACTGTATTTAATTAATGATCAATAACTTCAACCGCGCTTAACCACGACTTTAAGGTACAATTTATTTTGCGAAAAAGAAAACATGCAGCCTTTACGACGTATGATGTACAAACACATACATATTTAGCTGTTTACCGCCACTTTCGGTGTTAAATAAAGCAAAGTTTTAAGTGTATGCGACTCTTAACGGTTGTAACAAAATTTACGAGGCTTGATTACATGCATGTATACGGCAGCAGTACGAGAAAAAATATTTCACGTTTTTTAGAAACTTCTTGTGTGCTGCTTGCCTTACAAATAAAATTTTATCTATACATGCACCTCGAGGAGAATTTAAATGGAATGTTGAATTTTTATGTTTATGTGAAGATAAAAGTGTTTGATTAAGAAGAAGGTTTATAAAAAGCTTTAAGTTTAATGCATTTAAATACAGAAAGGTTAGATTAAATACTGTCATTAACTATTTCCGCTTTGGAAGAGGCACAGCATGTGTTGATATGTCCTCGGATTTGGTCAGCAGGATTGAAGGGGATGCTCTGCTGGATAAATTTCCTGCCACTATTTCACTTTGCTTAGCTAGACTTAAATGTGTCTGCTGCAATAAAACATGTATTATTTATACCATCACTCGAAACCCGCTGTTTATATTTAACGTAATAAGAGCTAATACATAAGTAGTTCTCAAAGGTAGAAATTTTGCTTTTAGCTTTAATTACAAACTTCCTTAATTTTATCTCGAGGGTGTAGCAAAGGTATTATTATGTGGCAAGTGGAACTTTGTACGTATTGTAATAGAAAAGTTGTGCGAGGCAACTTCGAAGAGTATTTTCGTATGCAACCAACCAAAAATATCTTTTGATATCATTGTGTATGCAATGGTACTTTGGAAGCGCATATATACTTTTACTGACCGATTCATGTGTGTAATGTGCTAACGTAATATACGATCCCTTCGATTCATTTTATTTTATTATATATCGGATGAAAAGTACGTTGTTGACGTAATATTTTACTTCTTGTGACCTAAATACATACGAATATTAAATTCTTTACTTGCACGGATTCACTTAAAGTTTTAAGTTTTTGGTTGCAAACAAAATTTTGGTGGAATTCTGGCACGGTTAACCCAAATATCAGATTGCGCTAGAAAGTAGTTTTGAAGAGCCGTAAAATGGTAATAAAGTGGGCATTTTTCAAATATACGTAATTCCAGTTACTTGGTAGTAAGAAATACTTGCAAAGAGTTAAGCTTTCAATAACTTGAAAACAGTTTAAGTACTTTCTTGCGATAGGTAATGGAATAGATTCGATTATAACAAATTAATATTAAGTCATAAAAAAGTTCGCGTAAGCGAGTTGTAAATTTTATTGCAATTATTTTTGCGTTCTGCTTCCAGATGTACGTTTTACGCATTAAATTTTTTTTATTTCCATAGGTTTAAAAATGCTTTTTATATTCTGATGTGTATTGCTCCCTCGTCGCGAGAGGCCAGAATATTCATGTTAGGTGCAGAAATAAATTAAGAGTTGTAAGTCCACTGTTGATGAACCCAACAAATTAGTGTAGCATATTAATAATCATAACAAATCTAAGAAATATTACCCTCAAAAACAATAATTCTTTTCTATAGGTACATTTCTTGTACTAAATTATATACGATTCTGATTTTTTAAAAGATTTTTCTTGTTTTATTTGCTCCGTTATATCCTCTAAGGGCTATAATAATAAAATAAATAAGGTACTTAGCCAAACTGTTAACATCAGTTGGTAATGATATATGTTTAATGTTATAGCGGAGTAATTAAAATCTTTCATTGTGCACACAAAATTCTGTTAGAGAAGAAAACATTTTTTCATTAATTGTGTACCTATAGTGATATATTTTGACAAAAATAATATTAGGGGTACCGCATGTGCCATGTAATTGTAAATTGTATATATTCATGTTTTATACCGAAAATGAATTGTCATTATATTGTTAATTAACATATAAATGCAAAAAAAAGTGTTTTTTTAAACTTTTTTCTTAAGTGAAGAGTAATGAAACACACGTTTATGGTGTAAAAAAGTTGTAGAGGATAAAATATGAATAAAATGAGCACTTATTCAACTCGATAGGGTAATAATTTTCCAAAAAATCGGAAAAATTGAAATATTTGAGATTTTTTTAATTAGATCCGTCATTATTTGAGATGTAGGATAAATCTTTCAGGAAATAGGAGGTAATGATACGTACTTAGTGTGTGCAAAATCCTGCAATTGTTGGGCAATTAGTTTATGCAAGATTGCAATTTAAATTTTTTAAAGCAATATATTCCGATTATCAGAAATAAAAAAAAATGTGAAGTTGAAATAGAAAGAAACAAAACGTATATTCTCATTTTTCGATAAAATCATATTTAACACACAAAAAATGCATGCAAATATGACTGAAAATGACCAAGTGCGAGAAAACGGAAAAGTAGTGGGTGTACCCGTCTGCAATGGGGATATTATGATCAGCAAAGAATGAGTCGCAACTGCTGGAGAGCATTTCACTATGGCATTATATAAAACTCTTTAAATAGACATAGATTCCTCACATTCAGTAAATTGGTTGGGCAATCAAATAACGCTGTATTATTATCAACTATCGCCAACGTTTGCCGCTTCTCATCAGCATGCTTTAGTTATGGAGAGGAATAAACCTTGATCCGATACACTGGGTTTGGAAAAAACTGATACCGTTCTCTCACCCATTTTTACACCTGAGGCAGGGCTACGTCTTTCATTCTACAACTTATATCTTGCAAGTGCCGAATGAGTTCCGGGAAACGATTCCGATGTGTAAAACTGAGATTGCGCTGCTCAACCATGTGCTCCAACTGTCACGGACAAGGCTGCTTGAATTCACGTTCTGAAGCTGAGCTGATTGAAAGAAACCTTATCGACAACTAAAACCGACAATGACGACAGTGGAATGGAATAAGCCTATAGAGAAAACCACTTTACAGAAACTCTACCTCATGGGTGGTATGGAAGCGAGGTTATCTTACAAAGTGCGTATCTTCGAAAAAAAAGGAGAAAATTCAACAAAAATACATACAAACAAAATAAATGATACATGAATGTAGTAGAGGAGATTCTGCTCCACAAGTTTTATTTTAATTATTTTTTAAGTAACCGTTAAGTTAAGTAACTTTCGTTGAATGCCATTAAAACTAGTGACGTATTTGTCCAAACCGTTGCCGAATTTGCGTACAGCTGATTATGCTTGCTTTTTTTTATAAATTTTATAGATTATAATTAAAAAAAATTACTTTTGGAGGTTTTCTTTAATAATTCCTTTTACTTATCATTTTATTTCTTCATAAATACAACATATAGAGAAAGTATTTGTGCATCTTTAGTTAATTACATCCAAAGTGTTCATTAACATATGGACACTTGGAAGATAAACAACACAAGTTAGTTTTGACAGATTCAGACGTTTATAAACATTTGGCAACACTGTGTCAATATTGAAAACAAGAAAAACTTGGCAATTTTTATTTCACTTTTAATTGTCAAATGATTAATATATACGAAAAAAATTTTTTTGGCGTTAGATTGGTATGAATTTTTACGTCACGAGTGACGTGTAACCAAAATAAGATTGCCATTACTATACCACCAATTTTCACCGAGCGCTCCAAACTACCAAACTACCCCCTACTATGAGCTTCGATAGCGAGAAAACGGTGGGAAGTACGCAAATCGACCATAGAACTTTTTTTGTGTACAATTTAAGGAGGAATATTTTTGTTTCTGTATTTGTTTATCGTGGCAATGACGGATTCAGAAAAAAATGAGAATAATTAAGTTCCATCTAGGGGTGATTTTTCACCCCAAAAAGGTATGTCTATCATTGGGAAAGGTAGGAACTTTTCGGATTCTTACTTTCACCTCTATGAACTATGCATGGGCCAAATATAATTTTTGTATGAATTTTTTCTTTTAAAAAGTTTAATTTGCTTGGACTATCAGAACTTTTATAATTTACGTTTATAAATACAAAAAATTAAGAGAAATTAACCCAGATTCTATTAAATAATTGTATGCATTTTTTGCCACTGTCCTTTTAAAAGACACTAGCAAATATTCCTCTAACTATCTGATTTTGTGTCTCACTCAGAGATGTCAACTTGTCTGCTAGAACATGGGTTAATTTCTCTTAATTTTTGTATTTATAAACGTAAATTATAAAAGTTCTGATAGTCCAAGCAAATTAAACTTTTTAAAAGAAAAATTCATACAAAATTATATTTGGCCCATGCATAGTTCATAGAGGTGAAAGTAAGAACTGAAAAGTTCCTACCTTTCCCAATGATAGACATACCTTTTTGGGGTGAAAATCACCCCTACATGGAACTTAATTATTCTCATTTTTTCTGAATCCGTGATTGCCAAGATAAACAAGTACAGAAACAAAAATATTCCTCCTTAAATTGTACACAAAAAAAGTTCTATGGTCGATTTGCGTACTTCCCACAGTTTTCTCGCTATTGAAGCTCATAGTAGGGGGTAGTTTGGTAGTTTGGAGCGCTCGGTAAAAATTGGTGGTATAATAATGGCAATCTTATTTTGGTTACACGTCACTCATGACGTAAAAATTCATACCAATCTAACGCCAAAAAAATTTTTTTCGTATGTATTAATCATTTGGCAATTAATAGTGTAATAAAAGTTGCCAAGTTTTTCTTGTTTTGAATATTGACACAGTGTTGCCAAATGTTTATAAACGTCTGAATCTGTCAAAACTAACTTGTGTTGTTTATCTTCCAAGTGTCCATATGTTAATGAACACTTTGGATGTAATTAACTAAAGATGCACAAATACTTTCTCTATATGTTGTATTTATGAAGAAATAAAATGATAAGTAAAAGGAATTATTAAAAGAAAACCTCCAAAAGTGATTTTTTAAATTATAATCTATAAAATTTATAAAAAAAGCAAGCATAATCAGCTGTACGCAACTTCGGCAACGGTTTGGACAAATACGTCACTAGTTTTAATGACATTCAACCAAAATTACTTAACTTAACGGTTACTTAAAAAATGATTAAAATAAAACTTGTGGAGCAGAATCTCTTTACTACATTCATGTATCATTTATTTTGTTTGTATGTATTTTTGTTGAATTTTCTCCTTTTTTTCGAAGATACGCACTTTGTAAGATAACCTCGCTTCCACACCACCCATGAGGTAGAGTTTTTGTAAAGTGGTTTTCTCTATAGGCTTTATTCCATTCCACTGTCGTCATTGTCGGTTTTAGTTGTCGATAAGGTTTTTCCATCAGCTCGGCTTCAGAACGTGAATTCAAGCAGCCTTGTCCGTAACAGTTGGAGCACATGGTTGAGCAGCGCAATCTCAGTTTTACACATCGGAATCGTTTCCCGGAATTCATTGCCTTCAGAGTTGTAAAAAAAAAATGGGTGAGAGAACGGTATCAGTTTTTTTCCAAACCCAGTGTATCGGATCAAGGTTTATTCCTCTCCATAACTAAAGCATGCTGATGAGAAGCGGCAAACGTTAGCGATAGTTTCGATAATAGTACAGCGTTATTTGATTGCCCAACCAATCTACTGAATGTGAGGAATCTATGTCTATTTAAAGAGTTTTATATAATGCCATAGTGAAATGCTCTCAGCAGTTGCGACTCATTCTTTGGCTGATTGAGGGTTGTTAAAGATAGAAACAATGTCATCCAAATATTTTTTGTTATTAAGAATAGTTACAGTATTTTCTCTTTACCAAAAAAAGCAGAAGTAGTGTCGCAGCCATTTTCTCAAGAGACAAATGTTTTTATGTTGAGGAGATAGACCTATAATAAACACGAGAAGATCAACGACCTGTCCAACGATAAATACTGTCTTGTACTGCTGACATTTCAATTGCAGTTTGCACGACAATCAAGTCGGCATCGTCTTTCGCAATGAGTTCCTTCCTCTGTAAACCTCTGAGCAAGTTGCAAAATAAAACGTTCCTTATTGTCAAGATTTTCAAAACTCTCTTAAAATAAATGTCAAAAACATTTTTTATGTGGGTAATTGAATCTATGTATCTTATTTTATACACTTTATCCATTAAATGTCTCCATAAGTAAAAATTAAGCGGTGTTACGTCCAACAATCGTGGAGAAAACTGAACCGAACCATTAGTAGCAATCCATCGATTTCCAAAACATCGTCACAAAACGCGTCTAACTACATTAAATTTCCTGCCGCATAAATCGTTCAAAACGTCTTCCAAAAATGTAGTCAAAAGTTCAATGTAACATTGTCCTATTAACGATCCTTGATAAGAATATGGACCAATAATTTTGGACCGGACCACACGTTAACACTGAAACGTTTTTGTGAATTGTGGGGATAAATCAGAAGGTGGTTTTCTCTAATCCAATACTGGTGATTATTTTTGTTGAAAGTTTTAGTCTTGAGTAAAATTTCTCAATAAACAACCTACAAAATATTCCTCTTCTGCGTTGTACCTTCTATCGTTTGAGCATTTTTTAAATTTACATCGTTGAAAATCTTTTGTCTGGCTACTTGATTTGTTTAAACAATTATTTATAAATGGTTTAATAATTTTCAATTTTATCAATAAAAGTTGTAGAAACATTTTTGTCCAGCAATTAATTTTTATCGAAATATGAAAAAGTATTTAGTGTATTCTAAAAAATGTAGTTTTTGTAAATATGTTATTAATGCAACATTCAATTGGTTTTTTTTATTTAACCATCATAATCCGTTCTAAAAAATGCTACTAGTTTGCTAATTTAACCGATTTTGTAGTTCCAATAATAACAAAGTTTTCAATGGTGCCTACATAATTTAGATCACAGTGTATATTAGCTTCATCAGGAACTGGAAAATGTATTGACTAATTACAATTGTTATTAAAATTAAACATATTTACAAACAAAAGTTATTAATTAATATTCGGCTTAATTATAGTAGAATCATAACCAATATTAAGAACTAAACTCTTTCAACAAATGCCACTGAAATTAAACTATGACTCCTTATTTCACATAAATAGACCAATTTAACCATAGATTTATCACATTAAACACACAGATACAATTTAAACATGTTTTCCTTGTAGGTGGAAATCTGCAAATAGTTTAAATCATACTGATATTTAAAAGGAAAAAAAAACTCTTAACAGATAAGATTCTAAAGTCTTCTACAACGAGTGTTCAAATAAAAAACTAGACTAATTTTTTTTACAGTTTACACGAAAAGTACAGCACCTAACTCGAGGCGGTATAGAAATCTGTATTAAATCGTGATATAACCTAAAGTTTGACAGGAATGAATGTTTTCTCAGATACCTTGAATTTTTACCTAAACTTTGTATAAGCTGTCTACGTTGTTGAAAAAAATACCAAATGATTTAAAAGTTTTTTCCTTCTAGGTAAAGATAGAGTTAAAAATTATAATCTAAAATTACATCTAAAGCCGACGTTTGGCCCAAACCTGTGAGGGCTGTATAGAGACTAAATTTTATAACCTATATGATTTAAAATATACTTTTAGCCTTAATTAAGCTCTCACAGGTTTGGGCGAAACGTCGGTCTTAGATGTAGTTTTTGACCGTAATTTTTAACTCTACCTTGACCTAGAAAGAAAACACTTGAAGGAAAAAATACTCTTAACTATAAAATTCCAAATGTCAAAGAAGATTCCAAGGCTTACCCAGCCTAGTTTTTTATTTAGACATCTGTTATATCAAAGCAGGGAGTCGCATCAACCTGTAGATGCTTCCTTTCCAATCTTCCTATGATTGTGAAGAAAGTAAAAGAAAGAGACGTAACCCCGGTACCCGTGCGGAACGCCATTTTACTTAATATTGTTAGTTTTATACGCTTAAGTTACTTAAGTTTAAAAATATGGTTACAATTTTAATGTTGTTTAAAAACTGCAAGCATGTTTATATGAATTCCAATGTTTGTTGATATATTTTGCTTATCTATTTAAATGAAAGCTTTTAAAACGACTGTTACAACTTTTTGATCTTTAATATACTAAAATAAAATAAAGTCATAGAAATGTCCTTAATAAAAATTAAAGTTTGTTTAAATGCAAGGAAATTAAGTTTAGTATTAAAAAGTAATATGCAGTTCAAATTCTCGTCAGATTCTGAATTTACCTATCTTCAATTTTTAGAAAACAAAAACCGCAAATTTTGGAACGTTATTACAAATTCTTACAAATAACTTATTCAATAATTATGCCGTTACTGGAATCGACCCAGAGCGCCGGCGGTGGCCAGTTTACTAAACTGCCGCTTTTACCGCTAATCTAATAACTTAATAACTAATTCTAAAGCAACAATAAATTAAATCTAAATTTGGAATCTAAGGGGCTAACTTCACGGACCCCGTAACATTGTTTTAAATAATTCATAGGGTGATGAGAAAAAACTGTTTTTTATCTTCTGCAATATTAACAATATATTTGGTGAACCACACTAGAAAAAAACATCGGATCTAAAACTCAAAACAATACTTAATATAAAAATGTAATAAGTACTCACCATATTTCTTGAATTTTCGTTTGTAGAAGCTCTAACCATACGCTCCCCTTCTCAAAATTCATAATAAAAAAACTGTGATTACTATCAACTCACTAAACCCCGGACACTATTAAGTTTATAATCAATGGTAAAACCATTGGTAAAACCTTCTACAACAATAAGCAAATGGTGACCGTGCTTCTTTATCCGCATCTATTTTTATACAGAAGCTGCCTATATCATTTGTAAATTACAACAATTTTCGATTTAAGTTACGCATAACGTATACCAAAATTTATCAATACACAATATTGCAAGCCGTCGGGTATAAAAAATTACCTTTATCGGCGTTATCGCTCTCGTCGGCATCAAGTTTTTACGAATGTTTTCTTTATTTTCAGCATGTAGCCATTTTGCTGAAAGGATACACGTGGTTTCAAATAATTTTAACCGAAAATATTTTGCACTTTCTAATTTATTTAAGTGTATATACTCATATATTTCAAGAGTTTTACATGCAAAAAGAATAAAAATGGTTGGACCGTTTTTGTAAAATTAATAATTTTTAATTTAGATTTTGGCTCAGTTCGCGCTGGATTCAAACGATTTTAAATTTACTTCACGAATGTCATTATTCTGTCAATTTATTGTTTTTACTTGATAGGTGGCAAATATTTTTGAGAGATAAAATGGAAAAGGATCATCACTTATGGAAAAACCGTAGAAGAATCTGTCTTTAATAATACGTATAATACCATTAACAAAATTACCATGTCATTTTTTAACATTAACTTTGATTGATACATGACAATTTTGTTTCAAACTAAACATCACATTTTGAACGTTTCTAAAATGTTATACGCTGTGACGTTTCAAAAACTATGTATTTATGGATACATATCTAAAACATTTTCATTGTAACGTATGTTTAGTTTTACTATGTTTCAACTGGTAAAGTTTGATATATCACTAAACACAACTCTGTAACATTAACTTTGAAACATGATTATTTTGTTTCAAACTAAACGTCACATTTTTAACGTAACTGAAATGTTATACGCTATCACAATCTAAAAAAATTATCACAGAGATGTATTTTGGATACATATCTAAATCATGTACATTGAAACTTGTATGTTTTGTACTTTACGTAACATATCAATTGAAACGTTTGTTAGACATTACCATTTATTCGAATTCGAAAGAAATTACCAGTAATGTGTCTTAAATGTTTTTTTTTTAATGTTTTATTTGTAACCCTAATAGAACATTTAGAAACGTTTCATTGATGTACTGTGTTCAGTGGGAACTATGGCGAGGCCATAAAAAATAGAAATTACGTGTGGACAAGTGTGGTATATTGATTCAGTGTATTTTAGAAATTATTTGGAAAGAAAAGTTGGTTAATAAATTAGTGTGAGGACAGAAGAGTATATAAGGTAATGGTGAAAGAGAGAGAGCGGGATTGGTAGGAAGTTTAGAGGCGTTTTTAAAAGGAAAAGAGGCAAAGAGAAAAGGAAATAGTAAAGTAAAAGGAGATGAGAGAAAAGAAATGTATGGGAGGAGAAAAGGAAGAAATGGCCAAAGGAGAGGCAATAGTTAGAAGGTAAAGTGTTTAAAATAGAGAAAGCAATAAAGAGGAAAGATAGAGAAAAGGAAAATAACATAGTAATTAAAAGGACCGGTGAAGGTGGATAAACCAATTACGGAGACTGTCAAGCAAAGGTAAAAAGAAAATAAAAATACAATATTGAAATATAACGAGGTTGGAAAAAATAGTGCAGTGTTTTATAAGAGGTTTGAAATGGTGAAGATGGTGGAGACTTGGATGTGAGACAAAGATTGAAAGTATGGAAAGATACAATGCCCATAAGAGTTTGTGCAGAGTATACAATTTACGGAGAAAAAGGGGAAAAAAGTATGGAGAAAGGGGGAGAAAATAACTGGAGTTATAAAAATAGTGGATAGTGAAGGATAAAAATACTGTAAATTTTGAACTTGGAAAAGTCTTGAAGCTTTCATATGCCCAGGTTTTAAATATGAAGAAACTAATATTGTATTTTCAATATTGGAGTTTTTTTTTTTTTTTTTTTTTTTTTTTTTTTTTTTTTTTTTTTAAATTTTTAAAAATGCACTCAGACACGAACAGTAGGTAAAAACTTATTCCCTTTTTTTTTTTCTGGTTGTACGGAATAATTTTACTTTAATTTATACTATACCTATAATTAGCATATGTCTAGCAGTTTGAATTTTAGACAATGCTCCAAGTTCACCTTTCACAGACAGGTAATCAAATCGAAAAGAACGTATGTCTTCTTACCGGCAAATGGGGAGGTACTTTTGGAACCAACAATCTCAAATGAATAAAATCCCCAGAAACATTTACAACACAAAATTCGTTCCCATCGCATAAGTGTAAACACGGTTGTCTATACTGTAAGGGAAAAATTGGTCAACAAATCAATTTTTAATTCCGAATTTTTGTTTGTTTGTAACATTTATGTTCGCAATATTACAATGGTAACAGTTTTTCAATATTGTAATATTAATATTCATATAATGTAGTCATTATTTACGCATTATCCTAGCAACCTAAATGCAACCTTGAATTTGTATAATATTAATATACTTCGCAATATTATTTTAAAAATTGTTTCCAATATAAGGTTTAAATATGGGTGCAATATTTCAAAATGTTTACACAATATTATGCAATGTTAAATCAATATTGATTATATTAACTGCAATTTTTCTACTTTTAATTTGTTTTTATGGTTAGATACCGACATTTTGGATAAGGGTGGCACAAACAACAATTTTGATAAAATACGATTGTTGTACAATATTGAAATATTCATTAAAATTATTCAAAACATTTTCGTAAGTGTATTTAAATAAATATGACTAAAAATTGAAATTCAAACTTGATTATTAAAGTCAAAAGCAATTTATTATACATACTTGTGTGCAGACAGTAGTTTTATTTATTATAAATTATAAATAAACCTTAAATGTTTGTTTTAGGGCATATATTTAGAAATAAATTCAATAAAAACCTTCCTTCCAAAAACACGTTGTATACCGTGTTAAAAGTTGTTAAAAAAATGTCTAAAACGAGAAATATAGTTCAGACAACTTTGTACAAAAACCAATTAAAAAACAAAAGCTCTAGCAATCTATTCAATCAAAAGTCGTTTGGGAATAACAGAACTGACGTAATTATCTATTTGTAATTACACGGTGTGTAAATTTAAATTGTAGTCATCAGGTTGATTTTAAAATGCAAATTACTTTTTTATATATTTTATTGCCACAAAAGCATTTTTTTTAAATCGATTTACATTGGTTGCTTGGTAAAATGTTTGAACTTGAACATTATTTCTCATCGCTTTGCGATATTAAAATATCACCCTAGCTTTTTGTCTAGAATAAAAAATGTAATAAAACCAAGATGGAAACCTAATGCAACGAGTGAGGTATAATAAATGAAAATGGAATATGTTGAAGTTGAAAATAAACTCGAGAATTAATAAATACAAAATAAATTTATAAATAAACTAGGCGAGACCACAATTCAAACACTGCAAAATACGTGCGGAATGAGGGATATGGAATAAAAACGGTAGCATTCTTTTGCAAGAAATCCAAACAAAACACGTATTGTGTTTCTGTTGTTCGATGCTTGCGTATGTTAAGAGAAAAGAATTTCATAATTAAAGTTTATTTTCTTATTAATTGAGTAGTTTTCGACGCTTTTGCAAAGATAAAAACGAGATACGGTATTATGAATAGTAAATGTTTGATCTTTTGTTGTACTTAACTCTAAACAGTTTAAAAAATCTTTTTTTCACTACTAGCTATCAAACACAGTCATATTAACCTTAATGCAGGTTGTGAAGTTGAACTTTTAAAGCTACGAGTCAATAAAAAAATTTTATTAACCTAGGTCAATAATAAAACAAATTTGGTAGTCCAAAGCCGACTCTGCGTTCTCAGTTAGTTGATAAACATAACCTCACAACTTCAAGCTACACAAAAATTCAAACAATTAAACAATTTTTAATTTATGAATACAAATAACGTTAGAAAAGTTCAAACACATTAGGTAAGTTAGAAACAATGGCATTACTTATCTATTTATAATAATAGTTTATCGAACAATTATTATAGGTCACATTAATTCCCGAAGAACTAGTGATCGAAGAAGTATTAGCTACATTTTGCATTGAAGGTGCAGTGTTGCACTTTCAACGACACTTTCAACTGCTGTTGATGTTGATGCAGAATTAGACGTAGTGGCACTAATGTACGAAGAAGACTGAATAGGATTTGAAACGAAGGTTCCTTGTAGCATTGACGCAATCCGTTTCTTGTCAGTAAGAGATTGTTCAACATATCCCTCTGCTACCGTAGAGCTTTTCCAGCCTCCTAGGCGTTTCAACGATAAGATATCGCCACCGCTTTCTACTAACATGGTCGCAGAGGTACGTCTTAAGGAATGACCAGAATAACAATCTGCATCTTCTAATTTTAGATATTTGGCAACTACTTTTGGCACATTACTGATAGTATTATGACCTATATTTTGCTTGGTTGGTTTACCACCATGAAATCTTATAAAAATCTTTGCATATCTGAAGTTGGTCGAGTGCCTGCATATTTTAACACTACTTTAAGCCACAGTGGATCAGTTATGACAAAGTTCCGGCTAGTGTCATTTTTACTATTTGGAATGGTTACTACGACAAGATCATTTCCTCGTACATCAACATCTCTGAACATCATTTTCACAAGTTCATCTGTTCTACAAGCCCCTGCTATTCCAACGACCAGAATTGCCTATAGAAAACTAGATTATTCTGTAAATTCTTAACAAAAATTTACTACATTTACCTTTGTAGAAAGAAAAAGTCATCAGGTGCTTCAGTCAAGAATTTTATAATTTGTTCTCTGGAAAACAGGTGCCTTTTTTGCTTTGTATGATCTGTTTTGCCTTTTTAAAAAGATATAAGTTTTGGATACTTTCCGCAATCAATATTCTCTCGAATTGCAAGGGTAGATTTTAACATTGAAAATGTTGACCATAAAGTAGATGCCTTTTTACATTTGCGTGCTCCTGAAAATATACCAACAGCACGTTTTCTGTTACTGTAGTAACATTTTTGTGTGACACCAATCCTTGAAATCCTTGTATACTTTTAAATATAAATGTTTTGATTTTTCTGGAAGCAATTTATTGTATACTTGTTTTGCAGCTTCATGCAATTCTGAGGAGTACACCCTTCACTTTCATCACTAGACATGATAAAATATTCGTAAATGAAAATAGTAATTGCAAATTTGAAATTACACTTTTTCAAAATGTCTGATATAAACAAATGAATAGTGATTTCTATTCAAATCAAGACTAACATATTTTTCATAGTTTTACAAAAATTCAAAAATTAAAATACTTCCAATTAAGTTTAGTAGCTAGTAGTGAAAAATAGTATATAAACTACGGTAGTGAAGGTCATGACTTACTTCACTACCTAGGTTTATAATATACTATTATCTACGACTAATATATAATGTTAGTATTGTACTTCTGTTTTTGCCATATATTATTCTCACAGGAAATAATGACTAGGATTAATGGTCATTATTCCTTCTGCACTCCAATCACACAATTTCTGAAATTAAATCATGCCTACCCTAGAAAACAAACACGCAAACTGACAAGTGTAAAACGCGTAGTGTTTGTGTATCTATTTGTGTGTGAAAATGGATGAAAATCAAGAGTTTTTTACTTCTACACCTCCAGAAATTGCACAACTAGCTGCAGTAACAACATCTACCTTAATACCTGAAAAATTGAAGTGCATTTATAATAAAACTTACGCAAGTTTTAACGAATGGCGTCTTCGAAAGAACGCAAACTCGTTTTCCGAAAATGTTCTGTTGGCGTATTTTGCTGAATTATGTACACAATACAAACCATCTTCATTATGGTCATTCTACTCAATGCTTAAATATATGTTGAGTATAAACCATGATATTAATCTGGAAAAATATGGCAAACTACGGGCATTTTAAAAGAAAATCAGAAGGATTCGAACCAAAGAAGTCTTCCACTCTGACCCCCAAACAAATTAGGAGATTTATTGAAAAAAGCACCTGATCAAGTTTATCTTTTACTTTAAATACAAAAAACACATTTTAATTTAAAAAAAAAAAAAAAAAAAAAAAAAAAAAACAGTCTCCGTCCGTCTCTTATAAAAATCAATTGGTTTTTTAATAAATTATCAAAAATCGAAATGTACAATACGACGTATTGGGAAAACAAATTTGCAGAGATTGGTAAACAAATTGCCATATATTTAAATTTGCCAAATCCTGAAAGTTATACTGGCCACTGTTACCACAGGCATCTGTCACTTACATTGATGCAGGATGCGATATAACGGGATTAAAACGTTATGGAGGTTGGAAGTCGACGGAGGTAGCTAAAGGTTACATCGATCAGTCCATGAGAAACAAGACAACAACAGCACATACTATTATTACTAAACAAATAAATAGTAATAAAGCCTCTTCTTCCTTCTAAACCAATCGAAATTCCAAATATTTGTATTGAGAATTCCTCCAAACTTATTAATAGTACACACCCAATTTAGTTTATTAATTGTAATATTACTAATTTTATCGTTGTTAACAAATAAAGTTGTTCACTGAAAATCTCAAATTAATGTAAAATATTAAAGTTCTACTAAACAAAAGATACAAACTACGTGATATAAATATTTTAGTCGTAGATAAAGTAGAGTATACTACTCGTACTAATGGCTATTATTATTGACTCGTGGTATAATCTACTATTAATTCACGAAACAGATACGTCAACTATTTGTACTGTTTTTTATATTTTGCTCTTATAATTAAATTATTTCAGCACTCAAAACGGGTGATATAATAAATCGGAGTATATTCATTATAGCACCCAAAATTGATCTACTTAAAGTTGGTAACAATGGTATGTCAAATAAATCGATCAAATGTGAAATCAATTTACTCATATTCATAACTTTTATTAAATACCTATAATAAAACTATTAGGTATTTAAAATCAAACCATTTGGACATTTAATTACTCTTGTGTTTCAGGTAAATTTAATCATTAATTTTATTAATTTTTATATTTTGTTTATTTTTGAGGTAGAAATAGCAAGGCGAAATCCATCATAGGATTGTTGTAAGGAAATGATGGAATTACATAAAATTCAAAATCAATCAAGATTATAAATTCTGCATTGTATTGCGATGATTAATTTTGTACAGCATTTTGATAAACAAATCCGAAAGACAAAAGATGTAAATTAGCCTACATGCAGAGGAATTAGTCCAAATATTTGTTCTCAACCAACCCTGTAAAATTATAATGCAATGATTTTGTTAGATTTAAGTACTTACCAAAATAGGAGAGACCCTGCCGATGAGATGAAATCTGGTTAAAATTGTCATTTAGGCAAGCTTGATATTGTCTGTTGATAGGAACTAACATGTAATTGCTTAGTGAGCGAGGTAAAATCGCATTCCTGCGTTTGAAAATCCATGTCACTTAAAAATAGGTCCATGATCGGAGGGATGTTTCGATGACCTGAAATTGTGTAACAATAAAATAGTTGAGCTTGCACAAAACATGTAGGTAAGTTAGGTGTGTTATGGACAAAGCGAAGCTGTAAATAAGCCTAAAAGGTTTGAATTTGAGTGTGCGATTTAAAAACACTAAAATTAATTACAACTTAACCTCAAAATTTTGGGTTAAGGAAAATGCAAAATGTGGAGTTATGTGATATTATTATGTGTACGAACCGCATATCATTATTATCATAAGAAGAAAAGGCGCCGTTTGAGTTGGATTTTGATAAGGAAAATGAAAATAAAATTATTATTAGTTGAAAAACCCGATAGAGGCGGGATTGAATTTCAAAAAGACGCTCAAATTGATAAAATATCTAGGCTATGCCTAAGTTATAAATAAGAGTATCTGCAATTTGAGCGTCTCTTCTTCGAATGATCGTGGGCGTGAGTGCACGCAGAGGTTAAGGATTTATAATTTATTTTTCCACTACTAACTGTAAAGTGGACAATTATTGCATCTCCTAGCCAACTGAGAAGTTGAATTTTTTCTATTAGTGGTTAATAATTTTTCTATTGTTGACCTAGGTTAATAATGGACAATTTCAAATTTTTGAGAATCTAAGAATAGTTGTTTAACAAAAACGAGTGAAACATAATTTTGTATATCCAGGAGATTATCTCTAACGTATTTGCTGCTTAAAATTACCTAACACGATAAAATTATTTGAATAAAAATGCCATTAGTTTAAAATTCGCGCCCATCCCATAACCGCAAATACATAACCTGAATTTAATTATTTATTAAATATGATGGTAGAATCAGTTTTTTCAGGTTTCCCAAAGGAGATTTAACCAGGCGAGTTAAGTTACATCAAGAATTTTAAGTAAATTACAAACATTTTGTTGTAGGTGTTTTTAATGGTTAACAGAATCTGGAAGGTCCGATCTGTTGCATAAAAATGTCGACTTCTAAAAACTTAACGAGTATGTGGCAAACACTTGCCATTCCTAAATGAATTACAAGTGTCAATTTCTAAAACCCAATATTCAAATGATGCAAGGTATATTGGCGAAGCAATAAATGTCCGTTAACATCTCTAGCTATACCAAAACTACTCAAGCTTGCAGCTCAAATACTTAGGTAAAGAAAATTACGGAGGAACATTCTTAAATTGCAACGTGAAAAGAAAGCACTTTAATTGAAGTTAACATCTCCCAACGATTACTTCCCGAAAGCAGAGCACAAATTGTGACAGCCCAAGTGGACTTAAAAAATAAACCACTAAGAAGCAGGAGATATACAAAGGAATACAAAAATTTTCACTAAAATTATATTTTCCGAGCCCCAAAATCTTAATTTTAAAGTAGGTTTTAAATTTTTGGTTAGAGTTATATATAAAAATTTAAACAATCCGTTTGCTACATCTTTACAAATACGATATGCAAAGGTGACAAATTGAAGTCGATAGTATTAAACTGCATAGAAAAGCTACAACTACAATGCGGTGCCAATGTTAGGCAGTAGTAAAATTTTCGAAACCTAATTAAAAGAATAGATGTATCACCGGAAAAACCATACCTTTTCGTAAACGATAAGAAAATCTATTATTTCTTCGATGTCCCCTATTTATTGAAGTCGGTGCAAAATAACTTGATTAAATACGATATAATCTTTAATAATAAAAACATCTTGGAAAGACATTAAAATTTCTACATGTCAGACAAATCTAAACCGCTGCGATTGGTTCCTAAATCAACTAATTTACATATTACTCCGAATAATTTTCAGAAAATGAAGGTGAAATATACCACACAAGTGTTTAGTGAATCAGTTGCAGTTGGTTTATCAACGTATGTAGCTTTTAATGCTTTTTGATTTATTTGCATTCCTGTGCTACTTGATTTTTACAAGAAAATGTTTATTTTTATTTTTGGCTTAAATTGGCTAATAGTGGAAAATAGTATATACACCATGGTTGTGAAGTCCATTATTGCTTACGCACCTTATTTCCCGTGAGGGGCTATCACCCTTCATGAAATAAACTGAGGCAATATAATGACAGACTTCACAACCCTGGTGTATAATATACTATTATTGTCGACTTCAGCACGGTGGAGAACAAATAAAAACCAATAAATAAGTTTGTGTGTCAGTCAGTTGTTTTTATTCTAGCCGATCTGAACGTAAAGGAGGCTGTACACGTTAAGCAAACAAATAAGAAAGAGCTAGCCAGGTAAATTATTTAGGGGTGATTTTACCACAAGTAAGATCAAAATTTTCAGAGCGTCCCAACGTAATTTACCCTTTAAACAAACTTTATTTGCACCCATTAATAACCCTTTTATTAATATTAAAATATACATCCCATTCATTGCAATTAATATATGTCCTAACGTGGTGCGTTTAACATTAACATTTACCAATCATATCACAATTCATTGCAGTATTATTGTATTCTATAATTTTATATATATTAAGTTGTATAGATAACATATTCCTTAACAAATTTATAGTACAGGTCTTAAATCTTCTTTTCAGAAAAAAAAAGCCACTTATATTTGAACATGCTGGATATTTGCCGTTTCATTTACTGACATTACCCTATTTAGTTAGTATTTATCATGGCTTTTGCTTTAGGTGGTGAAATGGGTTTTATAAATAATGCATGATAATTGTCTGTCCAAAATTAGTACAAAACAGGAAGTGATAAAGTAACAATTTCAGTGCATAATGATTCTCTAATGTTACTATTTCTTCATCCAATTCAAGAAAGTGAAAGCATTTAAACTGCTTTTTTTTTATTTAACCAACTTGTCATTTTCATTAAACTTTAAAAACTATCTTTGTAAATATAATCACAACTTAAAATTTCCAAATTTAATGTAATTGATAAAAATCTTTATATCAATAGCAAAAGAATAACCAATATTTATTTATCCAATACATTACCACAGAAAAATAAACCTACTATACGCAGTTCATTCACATAACCCTAGTCTCTTAAACGTTGTGGTGTCGCTTAAATTTTATTTATTGTGCAATTATTATATACATTGTAGTTAATAACTACATTTGAAGTATTATTTGAATTAATGACTATTCCTGGGCAGGTATTAACGTTCGTTTTAGTTACATTAATAACAGAAGCTTCTGAGCATCCCGTTAAATTTATAGGGCTAAAATTGGAATTTGTAAAGCACCCAGGTAAATTTGTTGAACATTGGGGTAAGTTTGATTATGGTACAAACATTCTCGCAACATTAATTTTATTTTGCAGCGTGGCATCTACATAGCTTTCCGCCACAGTTGATGATCTCCATCCACCGTGTCGTTTCAATGTTAACAGATCTCCTCCACGATTTGCCAAATGTGTTGCGCTTGATCTTCTAAAACAGTGACCAGTAAAAAGTTCTGGATTGGACAATTTCCAATACACTGCGATATTGCGAGATACTTTTCCTATGGTGCTAATACCAATAGGATTGTTAATACAATGACCATTTCTGTATGTCACAAAAAAACGATTATGGTGTACGTGTGCAGGCCTGAGTTTAGCATATTGCTTAATTAATTCTGATCTACTTTGTGTTGGTTATTGCAAACATTCGTGAAACATGGTTTTCGTTTTGGAAGAAATATAATGATGGAATCGGTTGAGTATTTTATATCATCTATAGACTTATTTAATAATTCGTCTCTCCTACAGGCACCATTAAGTCCGATAATTAATATGACCTAAAGGTTTATATCATACAGAAAAAGTTGTAATTCATTAAATGTACTTACTTTCATAGCTAAATATAACTTATCGTCAGCTTCATTTATAAATTTATTGATTTCTTGTTCTTCTAAAATTTTTGATTTTTTCGGCACATAACCAACAGATGCCTGTTTTAATAAAGCTTGTAATTTATTAAACTTTGATATATCCACATTTTTATGTAAATTTAAACTACATTTTATCATTGAATATATAGACCACAAAATTGACGATTTGTATTTCTGTCTTTGTAATTCGAAGTATGCTAATAGAACGTTAATTATATTATTTTCTTGACACCATTCTTGAAATTTAGAATATTGTTTTCATATAAATGTTTAGGTTTAATTGTAATTAAATTATTTACAGTATTTTGAGCAATTTCTCTAATTTCTTGCGGAGTAGAAGATAATTCGTCGCCCATTTTAAATTAGTTTAAAACTATGATTATGCCGCCTTTGATCTATTCAAATTTTAAATTTCATCTAGAGTGTCGACAACTGCTAAAATACTCAGACTACATTAAATTTCAAATTTTAAATGGAAAACTAAAATTAAATGGGCAAAATATAAAAAAATTTGTATGGTATCTCGTTTATAAGGCATTTTGTCGCACTTACTTCTTTAGGACACTCCTCCCTGCGCTTGTCGTGTCCTAAACCTGCGCGTGCGCAAATGCTTATTATAAAACTCGTATCATAATATACTATTTTCTTCAAGCGACATTAAAACGGCATATTATTGAACTACTGGCAGACGCTAAAAAGGCAATTACTGCCTAAACATTAAAAAGCAACAGTTATTTTGTTTTCACAACTATTTATAGGTTGGTACCTCGGTTATGTATTTAATGTACACCGAGAGAACAATTTCTTTACAAAAAGTAATTCAAAGTAATTAAATTCACACCAAATAATTCGTGTTAGTGAGAAATAAGTTAAACTTAGTTAAAGCAATAATAATAATAATAATAATAATAATAAACACAAAGTGCTCAATATTTTCTATAATAAGAATCTTTCTTCTTTGAAATAAAATGATTACTTAGTATTTAATAAATATTTACTATTGTGGAAAATACATGTCTTGTATTCACTATTACTAATAAAATACATTATTACCACTAATATATCTTTATTTTAAACATTTATTATTTTGATTATAATAAAGAATATTTAATAGTGACACCAATATATTTCTTCAAAATAAAGAAAATTGTCTTTAAAAGAAAGAGGGGTATCTAAATAATCTTATCTAAATTAATCGATACATTTGTAAAAAAAAAATATTTATTATTGCATAAGTTACAAACTCATATTCATTTATATAACATTTGTCTATACAGGGTGTCCCAAACTGAGTAGGATTACATGGCAATCTTTGTTATTAATGGAGATACAATTTTGGTTAAATGGGCAATAATGTACAGTTTGTAATGCTGAATTAGATTCTGCAGAGAAAACTCAAAAATTCCGAGTACTTCCGAAGATATCCGGAAAAACACGAAAAATTATGTTTTCGAAAAAGTCCAATATTTTCGTAACCGTGGAAGTTACAAAAAATTTTTCAGACAAAAGTTGTTTGTTGCGTCTAGGGGGAATTTATTGTTATTTTTATTAAAGTAACCACTTTCACGGCTTTCGAGATACTGCACTTTATTTTTCCAAACGGATCTTCATCTTCTTCATCTTGGATTTTACCATGAAAGAATTCAAATTTTGATTTAAGGTATGAAATTGCTACGTATTTAGAAATTTATTGTATTGCATCAAGTAGAGCATGAAAACAAATCTTAACAAATAACTAAACATAATCAATAAATCCTACTCGTACAAGTCCCACAGCATACAAGTAAAATATACTTAAATTTAAGAAACACAAAAGTTCAATACATTAATAACACTGCGTTCTCCAGGAATTTGGTGTATTCGTAATGAAAATGGTGTAACAAGATGTTTTATATTAAGACATCTGTATTTTATTATATTACAATTCGTAATCACATGTTACCAAAACTGGTTCTCTATCATTTTTTTGACAATAGTAAATCGATAGTAAATTCCATTATATTTAACCCAGTCATCTGTTATTACATTTAACGTGACTACAATTATGATATGAGAAGTTAAAATTTTTAACACTTTTACCCAGTTCAATTTTGTTTAGGAAACCATTTTTCATTTGAAACCTATAACAGAGTTTTAACTGATATCTCATAGCAATTGTGTATATAACGTTTTTCCTTGAAGTTACAACATGCGCGTTTGTTTTACCTATCTTATGAAAGCTTTCATATCGTAGAGATGATAAAGTTCGTAATATTCTAACTTTTTTAATGACGTTTGGATAATGGATAAGAATGTGGTATTTTGGTTTTAGTGTTTCATTAAATAAAGTAATGTATCGTTTATGGTGTTCTTTAATTAAATATTTAAAACATCTTAGCTTGAATCGAAAGAACTACTAAAACTTAGATAAAGTATTTCAAACAAAGATAAGTAAAGTAACCAACAAGATTCCTACCTATCTATAAAATCTCCCACAAGGAATGAAAAATATGTTATGAAAGCTGTCATTTCTGATGATAACATTATCACACACCCTTTCTTTATTTGAATTTCACTTATTGTCACCTCTTTTGGTAAAAAATTGCTTTTTTGTACGTGCAAATGATTTTGGTTAGTAAAAGCTCTTTTGAATTGGATTAGACTCTAGTTTTAAAGTATTTCATTTACATTGCAATGCACGTGTGTTTTCATAATCATGTTTGTCGGAATATTGTTTTTGGTCATTTAATTCGGTTGATGTGGAAAATAGCTAATCATGTTCAAGCAATCAGGATTTCGATGAAACGCTGATTTCAAAGTTTTCACACTCGATTTCTTTGAATTTAAGCATCGCATGTCGCATTTGTTTTGCTATCTCAAAGGTTTCTTTTGTTTGATCCCTGGAAAACAACTCGGTGTCGGCCGCCTTTATCAATTAAATAGAGAATTGTTTTGACTAAAGAATAACATACAAATTATACCCACGTTCGAAAATTGTGAGTAGTCGGTTTTGTTTGTTACTTCTAAGAAAATGTTAGCGCAATTATTTTTGTAACGTCTATGTAAAAAATGATAAGAGGGGAGATTCGCTTCCTTACCCGATTGTTAATAGTTTTTAAGTTAGTCTTTAAGCAGATTGACGCAGAGTAACATGTAGTTCTTTGACATGTACCGAATAGCGCGGATTAATGTTGTTTTTAATTAAATTTGAACAACCGCTTAAGTAACGTAAGTGTCCAAAAGTGTACGTTTACGTGTAGCTATCGAGGCGCGAGTGCCATGTTGAAATTAAGTGAACCATAAATAAAAGGAACTTCCGTTTCGCCACTATTAAGAGGGTATTGTTCGATTTAGTTAAAGTAATCGAAATAACCGCATAGCGGATGAATTGACGTCCTCTTGAATCAGCAAATTATAAAGAGAATAATGTAATGCCGTCATGAAGCATTAGATCGAGATCTTCGGATTATCCAAATGGTTCTGAGTAGATTATTCATCAACAAATAGTTAATCTTCTGCATTTTGGATTAGAAGAAAGAAAACGTCAACTCTAAGTACTCTTTTACTTCAGACACTTCCGCGAGTTAGTGACTTTCGTTATGTTTACGCGTATTGAAAATAATTAGGTACCGTCTAGGTTAAATATATTATTTTAGGGTTGTAGTGGTTCAGCATGATCGAACCCAATATTTTTTTTTGTATTAGTTTTAGGAACGCGGTGTAAAACCTTCCGTCACGCCCGGTACCGGGGTAATTTGGTCGTTTTGGCATATTTGTTTGTTGTTCTATTATGTTGATAAGCGTCGTAAAACTTTTTAGTGAATAGATAACTGGTCGTACTTGTGTTATTCTTTCATTGCTTCGATTTTTTGCATTTCTTCCTTTTTTTTAGTGAACATTGTGCAGTCGTTATGCCATATCTTTAATGAATGTTTATGTAGAGGGATATTTCCCGACATTCTTAAAACAGGTTATTAAAATGTGATCCAGAAAACTATGAAAAATTATAGACCGATGTGTCTGCTCTCTTATTATAGTAAAATACTAGAAAAAAATTAAGAAACTTACAACTGTTGAATTTCTTTACCGCCAAATCTGTTTTCACAGACTCTCAACACGGTTTCTTAAAAATAAAACACTTATACAGCAATCTATCACCTTATACAAAAAAATTCCGAGGGACTTGAAGAAGGAAATGTGCCCTGTGGTATATTTCTGGACCTTTCAAAGGCGTTTGATACAGTGAACTATGAACTACTGCTTCAGAAATTAATCCATTATGGTATAGGCGGGAACTGCCTTCAACTAATTCAAAGCTACCTATTCAACCGAAAATACTTTTGCAACTACCTACTCAAGCAGGTTGTGTTCAGTCGGATGCCCTAATTAGGTCGAAAGGTGTGCCTCAGGGAAGTATTCTAGGACCTCTTTTATTTCTAATTTATAATAACGACTTTTCAAAATTTGTACAAAAAAACTCAACTTATGTAAATGAAATGTAAGTTTTGACGATGACTCAAGTATATTAACAGTTAACCCAACTATTGTGGACACAGTCAATGCAACAGATAGTCTTATTTGCATTGCCAATGAGTGGTGAATATCCACAATGATCTAAAGTTAATAAAGAAAAAAACTAATATAATCCTATTTAGAACTAATAATAAAAATGTTTCATTAATCTCAGAAATGTCGTTAAATTAAAGTGGTACAAATACTAAAATGCTAAACGGTGTAGAAGTTCTAGGTATTTTTACATCAGCTGAAATATCAAGCAGAAAACTGTCTAGAAACTGTATTAAAATACTAATAATATGCTGTATACGTTATAATTGTTTACTCAAATTTAAATGTTTAAAAATTTGTTAGAGAACATCCCCGAATATTTTAAGAAATCTTGACCAGTCATCTACAAGACCCATGATACAGAGGATTAAAACAAAAGTTTTAATTCCACATCACTAACTAACAAGTAAGCACCAGATCAATATTCTACAAGTTTGTATGAAGTGTTATAACAAATTATCAAAATATATTAAACAAACAACCAAACTTGAAACATTTTAAAAAGAAGCCTTTAAATTGTTATGCAACCTAGAACCTACAACATTAATGATTACCTAACCTAAATTTTGTTATTACTAGTAAGTACTTTGACTTGTTCATGCACTACTGTGTACAAAATGTAACAAATACTGCCTGAAATAAATATTATTATTATTATTATTATTATTTGACATAATCAATTAAAAGATTTGGGTGGCGCCTGACAATCCCGACTGTGACTTGAATTGAGAACCTTTAGTCTTCGTAAAGGTAAAAGTGAAAGAAAATTTTAAATCCACCCTCTCGCCGACGAGTTAAGTCTGAGGATCTGTTGTGCTGCGTACTTGATCTTTAGTTTCGTGGTGTAACATCATAATAAAATGAATTCTGTTGCCAACATCCATTAACTGATCATAATCAAAAATGTAAATTTAAAAATTCTAGAGAAAAGTTTTTGGTAATATATATATAAATTAATATAAGATTTTAGCAATATCATATCGGCATATTACCTTTTTTACATAAGTCGTGCATCCAGTCACGAGACGATTTGTAGTTGTATGGAAATGTAGTAAATTATTAGAATATACAATAGATATTCTTTACACCAAAACTTTGTCATATTAACGACGATTCTTGCTTCAAGTTCATGCTATGAGTGTCTTCTTTTCATTTTGCACAAAATACGAAGTAATTTGAAGAAAACTCTGACATACCCGTTAAAGAATTAACACCCAAATTATCGATAATTATCAAAAAGAGTGAACAATAATTTTATAGTTTGATTATCTACTTAAACAGAATATCTTCACGTTCAAGGTTTGAGCATTGTTTAAAAAACTTAAAAAAGTTAAATCTGCCGCGCATGTTGCGATTTTTCATTGGTGAATTGTTTAATTCACGAAAGAGTTTCGAAAGTTTCGTACTTGGCCTTCTATTGTAAGGTGCATCGTAAGCTAAAATTTTACACATAAATTAATGATGTGATTCTTCAATAATTCTTAAGTTAAAATTGGTATGTAAAACCCGACCGCATTCACCGTAAGTATTTCTTTTCCGTTGTTGTCTTGCCAGTTAATTCTAATTACTACGTATGCTTTAGCACGTTTGTTAACCTCATATTCTACTCGTGTATTACAATCTGGATAAATCCTGGGAGTGCTGAAATGGCTATTTAAGAACCCTTTAACTTCTCTAAGCTGACCACTTCCACGGTTTTGCCTACATTTAAACATAGCCAACGGCGATGAACCCTACAGGCTGAGGGGCCGTTCACGCTGCCTACTTGCTGCTTTGAGGCAGCTTATATCTGCCTTCCGTTTTTTGTCGTATACTGGCTTCTAAGGAACTCACTGGGGTTACCCTATCTTCTGAAGCTGTCTTAAATACTGTCGCTAGCAAGAACCTTCCTTCTGGGAGACTGCACACCACAGAATACCAGCTAAAGTTTACTGTTTAAAAAACCTATTCACTATTCTATGCGTATAAAGCTCACGTACATGTGACATTAAACAGGTTTGAATTCGTAGCCTCTCAAATAAAATTTTATTCAGGGTAGATTCTACCACAGACGTTCGGTTTGTTTTTAACAAGCTCTATAAGTACTTGGACCCCTTTAGATAAAGTGAGTGAAGCTAAAACAACAAGTCCTTTTTGGGTTGTCTATTTGTCTTTTTCTGATTTGTGTTCGTTTTAGCGTATTAGACCTTTAGTAAAACCTATTGAATTTCTTTTGGTTGGTTTTATTTCTTTCTAGTACCCACCAGGTGGCGCCTCGTTTAGGCAGTAGTCTATTTCTTTACAGTTCCTCAAGGATCTCTCACAACTTACCATTAGGCCGGACACTGCTGCGTCTAACTACACAAATACTGGCCTAGCTAAAGGTACTGTTTTTCTTACATCATCTAAAAATGGCTCCCTAAATCTAGGTATGTTACGGGTTTGTAATCTGTCTCAACCTTTCAGGAGATTTTTAACCGAAAAAGATCTTGTAGAGGATTGTATTGCCATTTTTTAATTTTGATCACATTGACTTTTGATAACACGAACTAAAGTAGTGATTAAGTTCAGTTTCAATTTTGAACAAAATATGTATTAACAAGTTTAATATAGTAATTATCTACCACATCTTGGACCAAACTTTCTACTTATGCCTGGGATTATTATAAAAATGATGTAAGAAATTCATTACATCAACATTGACATTTTTCTAAATCTGGGTGAAGAGAACACAACTAGGGCCATGTTTTAATCTTAAGTTGCCTTTCTCAAATGGCTGATACATAATTAAACATGTCTTTGCAATAACTAAAACCGCATATAAACCCTTCCAATATTCTATGCTATCGCTTTTAAATGATTTACTAATACGTCTATACTATTAGGTTTTTTTTTGACGATCGCTGCATGCCTACATTTTCTTCTGGATGGACACAGTGTTAATAATGTATAAATCTAAAGTAAATGGAATACCTAGTTAATTCTATGTATGTTTCACTTTGTTTCAAGCCATCTAAAATATTTGGAATTTGTGAATCCATTTAGTTTTAAAATCATATACTTCATGTTGTATAAAAGCCCGAATATGTTCACAGTTCAAATTGATAGTTCAGATTGAACACACATGATAAGCGTGAAAACAACCATCTAGCTCTAAGTACTGTATCTACTTGAATATAATCGTTCGTTTATACCTTTTCTCTTTAATTTCTAAACCTTCGTGCCAATAACGAATGCGACCATGTATGGTTGGATGGGAAGACTTAATGCATTAAGCTTTTCTTTGGGTTTCTGTTGAGCTATTGGTATACCTCCTGTTGTCTATAAAAATTAATACTTTGAAAACCCATTCAACATACATTGCATATATCTACCTCAACACGTATGATTATTCCTTCCTTCGATTCCAAAGTTTTTGGCTTCCATTGTTTCTTATTCTTCTGTATTGTACATATATCTAGCCCTACTAAGTAGTAATGATGCTAACGACACCAACATAACATGTGAAGATAATCTGAAAATCAAAATAATTTATAACAAACAGCAGTTTAAAAAAACTGGTAAATTGTTCTAAACAGGCAAATAAACCACCCGAGTCAGAGTTCCACTAAAGATTTTTTGAGAAATAATAAATTCAGAAATAATTTTGATTTAGGTTTCTCACCTAGGTTTCTACGATGTTTAGTAATTTTATAAAGTCTAATCAAGTTTACAAACACCCTAGAAACTATGCAAACTAGATAAACGATACCGGCCAATAATGAACCGCGTTACTTTTAAGTAAAAAAAGTTTTAATATATTAACTAGAATAAACCCAAAATTTTTGGGCAAAATTTGTTAATTTGAATGGTTTTTAATCCATTACATTACCAATGTTTTTTAAATTTAATTAATTAGCTAATTAGAGTGTATTTTAAGTGGCGAAACGATATTTTTAACCTTCTAAATCGGTTTAGTTTATCATTTGGTATGTTTTCAACTCAATCCGACATTTGTTCTCACATCTCGGCTTTTATATATCTATGATATTAACAAGTGTGTAATAGAAATATTCGCATTTGCTTGTATGGTTACGTAAACGGAGATTATGAAACTTTAAATATTAGCGCCGAAAGACTCAGGAGTATATCTGCCCAAAGCAACAGCGCTGTTCCTGCTGACTTGCCTATTCAGAGTTTTTCTAAGTTTGAGCAAGATGAAATTATGATATTTGACTCAAGCTGTTAAATTTTATCCTTAAAAAAAGATAAAATTTCTTACCTTTGTTTTCATTGGTTGTAGTCTCTGTCGTTAAGGTGTCTAATAACTGCATATCAGTTTCATTCACAACGTACTGTCTTCTAATAACAGTGAATTTTCTAATAATGGGTTCCCACCGTTCATAAAAGAATGCTGATTTATTTGGAAAAAGAATTTCAAAATCTTTGGCTATCTACAAATAATAAATGAAATAAACACAACCAGTGGTTGAGTTTTATGGAAATTACGTATAACTTTAGAGCTACTCAACTTTTCAATATCTTCACACATAAAATCGTGGCCCGGTTTGTCTGTATGTCGGTCTGTATGTTCGTCTTCTCCTCCTAAACGGCTGAACCGATTTCGGAGATCGATACGTCAAATTGTTCAAGAAGTCCAGGCGCTGATCTTAGGCGGGGCCACAAGTTGACCTAACCTTTGACCTCTGACCTGAAGCGGTGACCTCACATCTTTAATTTCAGGTTTGTCTAGATTAGACCCATTTTCAAATGGGTTTGGTTACTAGTGTATCTATAAAATCATTATTTGTTTCCGTTTAGTGTTTCTACGGTTCCAAGGCAAGCATCAAATTTATGAAAGAAAGTTTAATTGGATTTAAACTTCATTTCAAGAATTTATTTGTTCCTCATTTAATACTAACTTTTGGAAAAGCACTGCATATAAAATCCATTGTTCGAATGTAGGTGCCAATAGACGCTTAAAACTACGGGACTCATTTACTACAAGTAGTTTTTTGCAAAAAAATCTTCTTTGTTCGGAAAAGGTTTAACACTATGGAAAGTTGATCCGACAATGAGAAGGTAAGTTAAGGGCCTAACATTATAGTCTAGTGTTTTTTTTTGTCAAATAAAACATCAACAGTAAAGTACCAACTTGATTCGTCCAGAATAAAAACGTCACTATAACACTCGAGAATCTCAAAAACTTGAAAATAACTCTTGAAAACTAGCAATAAACGCTTGATTTCACCGGGAGTTAATTGTTATAATTATTTCGCTTTTAAGGTCAACACTTATGTTGTTTAACTCCTAGTAAAATAATCTACTATTTTTCTTCAATTGACACAAAAATATGTCATTAACGTATCAATAAGTGTGGGTGAAAAGGCCGTAAACAAACATTTTTACGCACTAGATTTTAATTTCATTCTTACAAAATTTAAACAAAAAAATTACTTATTTATTGTAATGAATGTTGATAGTGAAATTGGAACACTTCTTCATTAGCTTCACGCTGGGTGACACTCCTGCTGCACGAATGTTAAAATTTTGAAGTGCTAATGGTCGGAGGTAGACGGCGTGTTCAATATTTTATTTGCAATTTTAATCTTGTTATTTAGAAAGTCTTCAATGTATCCTTCCGCGACGGAGGAAGACTTCCAACTCCGTGTCTCTTTGAATAGTCAACAGATCTCCACAAGTATTCGCCAGAAGAGTAGTAGAAGATCTTCTAAAGCAGTGGCCTGTATAGCTTTTTAAGGTCGTTTTTCTTTAGAAATGCAGCAATAAGCCTGGGTATTTCTCTAATTTTATTTATTCCTACGTTTTTATTTACACATCTGCCTTTTGAATACTTCAGGAAGAGACGACTGCTTGTACTGTATGATGGTCTCAAATTTCTATATTTTTTTAATAACTCAATGTATTCTAACTTTGAAACCTCAAAATTGCGATTACTGTGAGCTTTGGTGTCAACAACTTTGACAACTAATGTGTGCCCCAGATCCTCTACGTTATCTACTGCCATGTTTGTCAGTTCCTATCATCGTCTGCTTCAGTCACAATTTTTTGATATTATCCTTGTCAAAATAGTAGATTTTCTCCCACGATAGTCGACACTCTTACTTTTTAAGTACGAGATCAATTTTGGAAACTTCCTAAAATATATATTTTCTTTTCACATTTACGTGCTCTTCAACATTGAGAACGATAGACCAAAGTATATGGGTCTTTACTTGTCTCGAGTTTTGTTCTAGGTATACTAGCATCACATCTTCTGTAATTCCTTGTGCCTTCTTTCCAGGCATCAGTCTTTAAATAAAGAATATGTTTTTCATAAACCGCTTTCAACTTAGTGAAGGTATTTAATTATGGTATTAACTACATAAATAAGGCCTGTAATTTTACCTAAAAGACAGGTATAAGCTTTGAATTAAGTTTGTGCATAACTCTCTTACCATATTTGATGTTACAACCCCAAAAATAAAATTAAATTTAGCTTAACACATCGAATCTTTTTGATCCAAAAAAGACTTGCACTTCAAAAATTTTGAGGATACACAGGAAATACTAAAAATGTTTTGGGGCAACTTTGACACGTCACAAAACCTAGTCTAATCTTAAAAGCCATTCATTAATTTTGGGAAATAATCATTAAGCATATTAAAAGAGGAGTATCAACTAATTCTAGTTTGATAGTTAGTGTAGGTCTTCTAAATTTATAAAACCATTAAACAGAATTATTTGTGGGTAAACTGTGACGTCACTCGATAAGCATCTTGACTTTTGACAACGTGATACACATTTTCAAGTTGTTATTAAGGTAAGTGGAAGATGAGCATTGAAAATCTATGTTTCATGAGTTTCATGGTAAACTTGGAAATCTTGCGCAGGTGAAATGTAGCAGCTTATTGAATTTCAAGACGTTTAACGGCAATAGTACACTCCGAGCAGAAGGTAGTAGGTATTACTAGCAAATAATACAAATTATTGCACTATAAATTAAAACCACTTAAAATTTATTACTTTTCTTGTTGGTAGGTATGTACACTACTTTGGGATTTGAGTATTAATAGCTTTTCCCGTCCTACCTGGCAATGCAAGTAAACTGAAAGTTTTCAACTAGTACTCATTTACCCGGTTGCATAAAGCATAATCATTAGTTAACAGCAGCTATTAACAATTTGTAAGGCAATCAGAGGATTTAAAGTTTAAGTTTTAACTAATCCTAACAACATTCACTTAACAACAGAAATTCCAATGATAATAATTTGCAGCCGGAAATGTAGTTATTAAATTAAAATTAGAAAAATAAAAGACAAAATTTATATTTCACATTATAAAGGACAGAAACTGGAAACTAACTATGTATTATAATTTTAGTTTTACATTATATATTATTAAAGTTGTGAATTATATGCACGAAAAAGACGCAAATATGCGCATATATGTGCACTAAATTAGAGTAAAATATGCAAAGATTTTTCACATATATTGCACAACAATCTGAAACATTATTTGTACAGAATGGACAAGTTTGTAATTATATCATTTAATAATGTATGTATTTTTACAAATGATTTTATTTTATTTCTAGTTATTACAACTTTGATACAAACTAACAATAAGGTGCTTCTCTATATTATCCGCAAGAAACGAGTGTCTTCTGTCACTTAAAATTAATTTATAAGCTGAAGCTTCTCTCTACATCAACAGATGTAATGGGCGCATTAGAGAGGGCTGATATAATATCCGGAGTCATTGTCAGATCTTCAACAAATTCTCCATTCAAAACCATTGCAACATTTTTAAAATTTGAAAACCTTCATTTTACGCAAAACTTCCTGCCATTTTTTTTGAAATGCAATATCCCTTTTTATCCTTTAAATTTTCAATATTTTTTCCAAAATTTTCTATTAGCTCTACAGAATCAACTAGTAGAGTGCCTTGCTTTTCTAAATCCAGAAATAATTTTGGTAATACACTAAAATAACATGAAATGTAAGCTAATTGTTGGCTCAACTGAGAATTAGCAAGTATTTTCTTTGATTCGATAATTGCAGCAGACGAGTCATCGGTTAATTCAGATAATACTTTTTGCACCTGGCAAAAATAAATTAGTTAAACCGTCTTGAATAAATCTCGAAATTGTTGCATTATTCGTTTTATCTAGTTGTTTACAACTAATTAAAAATGGTTTGTTCGAACAATTTTCGCCCAGAACGCCTACCATTAAATTTGCAATGTATCTACCACAAACATCAGTCGTTTCATCGACTACAAAAAATAGATATCGATTTTTTTACAATTTCTTGGATATTAACCATTGTTTCTCTGTAGCAGTCCTCGACGTACTTTTTTCGCAGTGTGGTTTGGTCAGGAATAATTTTGTTACAGTATTTTTCCAAAAATCCCTTAAAGGCTGGATTACTTAGTTTATTTAATGGGATGTTGGACGAAATCAAGCATTTGCATAAATCAAATTTAAACTGCTCCTCTTCTGATTTGTTTTTTTACTGCAATGGATTGGCGCATGGATATTTGGTACATTCCAGCAGATTTTGATTTTTCGCAGTTCCTCTTGTGCAGTTGTGTACCACAATGCGGGTCAATCAAATATTTTCTTCCACAAGATATCTGCATTTAAACAAATTGTTTTAGATAAACTTATTAATAGATTATTTTAGTTTAGATTAAATTTTGGTAGGGTACTTTTTCATTAAAACGAAACACCAATCATTGGAGGTTTATTTAATGCAAAAAAAAATAAAATTCTGTTTGGTATGAATTTAATAAAAATAAGATGATTGATATGATAGTAAATACTTACAGATTTTCCGCAAGGTTTACAAAACACCGTCTCGTTCTCTAACGTAAGTTCTCGATAAGGTTTTATCCAAGAAATGATGTTACTTTTAGCCATTTTTACACGTAGGTACCAAAGCACCTATAACCACAGTTTAAACAATTGCTTAAGCTTTTAGTCACGATGTTCACTACACGTGTTGTAAAGCCAAACTAAAGTAATTAACTGTTAATTACCAAGTTGCACTTGAGAGTTGCGACGCATGTCAAAATCGAATCGGGATTAGACTTAAATGCACAATGGTCAAGAATTAAGTAGATTACTGCCTTTTAAACATAAATCTTTATGATTGACAGATACCATTTAACAAGGGATTACGCGAAACATAGGACCTAAAACACCTGTAGGTACAGTCTTTCGCGTTTATAATGGCGCGGTTTACAGCAAGTACATAAATTAATCGTTTTCTCTTTGAATTGAGCAGATACATAAACAAAATAAAATGGGATAGATTTTGAATTGAGCCTAGCTTCTAACTTGAAACCGCAAAATTATTACAAAGGTAATTCACAAAATCGGACATTTAAAACAGGTGAACGTTTTTAGTATTCAATGAGGAGGACAAAATTAATACTTTAAATTAATCCGAGGTTCAAAAATTTAAAATGTTCCAATATAATTCGTAGAACAATGTATTAAGAACTTTGAAGTAAAAGGTTTAAAAACTTTTCTTTTTAGAAATAAACATCTAAACAACTAAAGTTTGCAATCAATTAAACCATTAAATTAACTAATTACAAAGTACTAAAAATTTAGAAACATTTGAAATTAAACGTCATTTAAAACCTTATTTTAAATGTGCAAATACCAGACTAGCCGTTCGTAAAAATTGATAAGTAAAAACAATTGTTATGTTTAAAACAGTATTTTTGATTAACTACATTAACGCGTATTTTATACTTTTGACTTAAAATTAAATATTTTCCATAAAAATACATTGATTTTCGGACAATTGCCACGATTAACCTCTTAAACTGTTTATGATAAAACAAAATTGATGTTTTATTAGACAAAGTTTAATTTCTAACTGAAAAAAAAAGCAATCTCATATTGTAGTTTTTTTACTATGAAGAGTAACTTATTATATTTTACATAAAACTACAATATCTAACTGCAGATGAACGTTGAACTTACAGATTCAAATTATAGCTTCAGGCCCTCAGTTTTGTTAAGCCTACCTATACAATAGCAAAAATATCTCACTTTATTTTGTTTATATGTATGTAATTAAGGGGAACAACTCAATACATGTAACTGCTCTCAACCGCGCCACTATAAACGCGAAAGACTGTACCTGTATTTAACTTGAAACAAGTTTCAAAAAAATTATTCCTTATTCAAACGAGAAAAATGCGCAACAAAATGTTTCAAATTGAGAAGCATATGAAATTTTACAAAATTAAAAGATTTCGCACAGAAATAAAGAAAAATGCTAAATATGCATTTTTACACTAAAAATGCAAGACCTTGACAAAATATGCAATATATGCAAAATTAAATTGGATTTAATCAGTATGAAATTTCTCAATTAATCAACTTTCAAAGTTCGGTTAAATATATCGATAAATAAAGAATATGCATTTTGCATATATTCACAACTTTATATATTATTAAGTAAACTTTATACTTAATTGTTATTGTTGTAATGCACCTTGCAAAATTAATATCTTTTAGGCACAATTAGCGAAACGATGGCACTACAATTAAAAATTAAATTAAAGAACTTCTTAAGCCTATTTCGTCTTTTCATTACCAAATGTGAGTTTACAATGTACTCCTTTACATTACCTGCGCAACTTTAATCTTTTTCCATAGTTAGATGGATTGTTAAGTTCTTGTCAATTAAAGGTTTATTAAACAACCTGCCTTAGGTAGAACATGAAATGTGCAAATAATTTGTAATAACTAGTGAGTCTGGACGCATAACTTTCAAAACAGTATGGGAGATAAATTGATGTTAAATTAGAATATTTTATTCTAATTAAGTTATAAGATGGTACGTGTCGTCTTAAGAAGTCCGTACTCTTTATCACAGTTTAACATCTTTGAAACGTCTTCTTCTTTACCACCTTGTTTCAAACATAAGGTACATGTACCATAGTAATTTAAACAAAAATTTATGTTTATATTTATCATCAACCAGAATTGAAGTTAATTCTTAGTTTAGTCCGTCATTAAATAATAAATGCACTTTCTATTATCCATCGAAATCAGTTTGTAATATTCAATAATACTAATAATATCAACTAGAGTACAATAATCGACGCGACGCGTCTCTGCTTTCATACTCAAGTTTTATAGTATGTAATAAAAGCTATTAAACAATTAGCAACGTTTTCACTACACACCTTGCATTCCATAATCGCGTTCAGACTCTATACAAATGTAGAAACAAAATAATTTATTGCACAAAGTTAATACATTTTCCTAAATCAACGTTCACTTATGAATAAAGAGTAATAAAGCTCAACGTTTAGATGATTTATACTACTTTACCTCAATTGTATGAACGTGCCTCTATCGCAACTACATTGTGTATATAAAATACTTATTATTCGATTTTACATTAACGAAAATGTGATTTTTAAATTCACTTTAAATAAATTTTCTTCTTTACTGCATCTACATTTGTTTAAGACGTTATTTTCATAAAGCAGTCTTTATGTGAAGCGATAACCGCGCGTAAATTAAAATTTAAACGTTGATATCATCTCCCGTTTGATTCTTTCTGTTCTTATAATTGCAATCGATTCTCCGAAACTCCATTTTAGATTTTTTTAATAAAATAAGATGAAAGTCAATTGGAAGTAAATGCTAGATTATTTCGAATTCGCAAAAAATTAATGTTTATGAAAACCAGCTTTTCGAATAAAATTGACCAAGTAAAATCTGGAATAATAAGAAAACATTTGTAATTCCTTTCCAGGGTAATTTGCTGGGAGTATTTGTTTAGGACGGCTTAAAAATTTAAAATGTCAGTAAAAAAAATTTGATTATAGAAAGTTTAATTTTAATACTAAATCTATTCAGATTTAATGTTTGTAAAACGCTGCAGATGTTATTTGTTTGTCTTTTCTTTCAAAAGCTTAAAAGATTTTCAAGTTTATACACTATAAAATAAGGAAATTGAAATTTATGTATTACTTAAGTTATTCCTGACGTATATTTAAATATGTTAATTTGTGCTAAAGTAAGATTTTTAACAAATAAAGTCAAACATTCAATTTTTTGTGTTCTAAAGTTAATTAGCTGTAGAATTAGTTATTGACCTCCAAACGAATTAATTGAAACAATACAAGGAAACCTTTTTTTATTCAAATTTAACCGAAATTAATCTAATTTGTTTTTGATTAAAATGAGAATTACGTTATAATGAAACAAAACAATTTTTGTCTAAAACCGTATGTCAATACAATATATAAAAACCGTTGCTCCGATTTTTATGAGCCAACAGGGCCTTAACCACACTAATTTTATATTTTATACTTTGATCTTCCAATAAAAGTGGTTTGAAATTTAATTTACACTACTTTTGTTTTCTTTTTTACGTGTTATGCTTTAAACTATTTGCAGTTTATTAATTTATAACATCAACTTCTAGGCGTTGATTTGTTACTCAACGATTACTTTTGGTCGTTCTTCCGGTATGTTACTTCAAAGTTTATCTTTTTACTTATGGTCTCTACGCAGTCTAAATTTCAACTCCTTAACCGGTTTTCCGTCGGTTGTATTGTATCAAAGCTTTCTTTAATTTTTTTTATTTTAAAATTTTTGCGACAAATCCAGGGCCGGATTTAGATTTTATGCGCTCCTAGGCCCGTAGGTTTTGCCGCCCCCTTTATACCAGCGTGAAGGAGGGAGAATTTAGACCTCAGAAAGGTCTTTCTGAAGGTAATTTTATTTTATTTTAATTTATTGTTAAGAAAATCCATTAAATAAATTTAAATATTGAAAGAATCAACTGTTTCTAAATTTGGGTATATAAACTATAAATAAATAGTCCAACGGATGTTATAATAAGTTTAAAGATTTAATACTCATTATACACTTGAACATATATATGTATAGAACATCATACAACCTACGAGTATAATGAATTATTCTAATTAAGCTGATATTAATATTCAAAACTAAAATTTTCTCGTAATAAATCAAAAATTATACGGAATTGGTTTTAAAAATCAATAAGAATAAAAGGAGGACTTTTTTATAACTGATGTGAGACAATTTTCCTTCAAAGTCAATTTATAAAACCTTCCTTCTTGCTTTTTTCGAGCAAATGTGTCTATGATGTCATCATAAGACACCTCTTGAGTCAACCTACTCGATGTTGAGTAGGGCTAACGATGTCAATCTATCATGGCTGGTTGAAGCTCTTAAATAGTTTTTCACACGACGAAGGGTAGAGAAGGATCTTTCCCTGTACAGTTTGTTGCTGGTGCACTAAGGACCATTCTTAAGACAATGTCAATGTTTGGGTAGATTTCAACTGCATCGAAATGACGTAAAACCTTGATTATGTCCGTTAAAGTCATGCTGTTTTTTCTTTGGGAGTATTTTGCACCAAAAAGGTTTCAAATGTAAACACTCGTCAACAAAAACTGGCTCTAGATCTTCGGGTACAATCTCAATAATTCTCCTGCATGTTTGGTGATTTCTGTGGCTTCTAGTCCTTTAAGAACTTCAAAAATCCAAACTTGTTGTATAGTTGAGTGTATTTATTTCCACGTCTTTTGAGTTCGGAATGTAAGGTATCTAATATGACATTGAAAGTGTTCACACGAAAGTTATCAGAACCTGTGAATTCAAATTCAGCATCAATGCTTTGTTCACTATAATAATCAAACTTGGTAGATATTTTCTTTTTGCGTCGGTTGTCTGCTGCATACTCCTTTCTGCCACATTTGTCTCTTGCTGCTTTTTCTAGGCTATCGAAGGTTTCTCTTAGTTCTTGAAGAAATCCACAAAGAGAATCATAGTAACTAATAATCTTTCTAACTCTGTAGTTTCATGCTGCAGTTTTATGTTCACCTTGTTAAACCTTTCCAATATGGTACTCCAAAAATTGACATAAATGTTGTCTCCATGGAGTTCAATTTTTCTCTCAAAGCATTGGCTTCATTTCTTGTTGATGGTTTCTCGTCAGAGTTAGTAGAAATTTCATTCAAACTTTCCAAAATACCTTCTGTGTTTTCACTTACAACTCGGCATGCGTCGTGACGAGCAGACCATCGAGTCCTAGAGAGACTTTGTAACTTAACGGTACAGTTTTTCTGTAGGATAGCCCATCTGTGAGTTGAGGCACTAAAAAATTGAATAGGGACTGCAGCAATCCAAAAATGAAATAGCCTCTTTACATGATTCTGCTGCACAAGAACCTATTAAATTTAGGGAATGTGCTGAGCATGGCACATACTCCGCTAGAAGATTAAGTTCCTTGATACGAGCCTGAACACCGGTATACACGCCAGACATATTTGAAGCGTTGTCGTATGACTGTGCTCTGCAATTAGAAATGTCCAAATCAAGTTTTCCAAAGAGTTCTAGAACTAATGTGACAATTTCCTCAGCTTTATGGCTCACATTTGGCACAAAACAAATAAACCTTTCAATTAGAACGCCATCACTGGCAACATATCTGAGTACCAAGGTCAGTTGATCAACATGTGATATGTCCGGTGTAGAGTCTAATACTATACCAAAGTATTTGGCTTTTTAACTTCTTTTGTAATTGTGTTTGTAAGTTTGTCTGCCATAACAGCAATAAGTTCTTCATATATTGTCTTTGAAATATAAGATGTAGTACCGGAATCTTTATCACCATATTGCTTTAAATGTTCCGCCATGAAAGGGTCGAATTCAGCTAGGAATTGCAATACTCCGAGGAAATTCCCATTGTCAAAATTTTTTAGGTGTTCATGTGTACCACGTAATGCCAGACCCTAAACAGTTAAATATTTAACTGCCGCCACTACTCGCTTAAGTACCTCCCTCCAATAATGGATTTCTAGTTCGAGACCTTCAGTAAGCTGGCTGTCAACACAGCCTTTTTAAACTACCTCTAAGTTTTAGTTTCTCTAAGTTATCTTTATGATTAAAACTATTTTCATGTTCTGAAACTCGTCGATTAGCATTTTTCCAATCATTGTATCCGCTATGAAATGCGCCAGTCTGATAAGACTGTCCAAATAGCATACATGGAGCGCAAAAACACATCCTTTGATGGTGAATAAACCAGCCATGTTCTGTTTTTGTTTCGCCATTTTTAAGTTTTTGAAAAATAAGCTCTTGGACAGACAACGAACTTTGTCAGGATATTGTCTTTTAGACTGATTAAAGTCTGAATCTAAATTTTGTACCACACCATTAGTAGTACATATATAATCTCGTAGTTCTTCATTTACATTCCACAAAGCCGGATCCGAATGAAACACAAAATCAGTTTCCCCCACTTTTTTAAAGGTATTTCCCTTCAGTTTGTTTTTCAAATGTAACCTGCTGCAAATCAGTTTCACACATAGAAGAAACTGACGGTAAACTGTCATTGCTTTTTAGATTATTAACCGTCCCATTTACACAATCCGCATTTCGTGAAAAAATGTTGTTATTTTAGGAACCTGCTTTATAATTTTTCATTTCTTTCGTCTTTGTCTTCGCGCTTTTTTCTAAACTGTGCCCCACTAAGTTTTAGTTTATGACTCATTGTAGACACACACGGTATTATTACAAACACGGAAATCGGAAACACGTTAACAAATGTTAATAAACTCAGGTCTACGATTGAAGCTGCTTTGCATTCCGGCTTTCTATAACGTACGGCTTCGTTTATAGTCTGAAAATTTTCTGAATACATTGCGTATTAATTTTGCGCCTTTTAGCATGGCGCGCCCATAGGCCGGGGCCTGTAGGGCCTATTGGTAAATCCAGCACTGGACAAATCTGCGCACCACCAACGTCGGAGTTTGGAACCTCAATTCGCAATTTCTTTTTAATTGTTCTTTTATTATCATGAAACGATGCGTCCAATTTTTTTATTATATCTACGTACAACTTATATGTCATTAATTGCTTTCTTATTGATTTATTTACAAATTTCGTTCGCCATGCGCAAAGTTCAGTAAGATACAAATACGAGTACGCCGAATTAAAAAAATTGTCGTCAGGAAAATAATGTGGTTCGGTGCCACAGTAAAAGTGTTGCGCACTAGCGTATCTCAATAATTTGTCCAAGAAATTCAGTCCAAATTCTTTGTGGTCGAAGTGGTCAAAAGTTGTGTGGCAGTTAAAAAACGTTGATGGTCGCAGGTTTGTTTTATTTTATATATTTTTTAAGTCGGTTTTTTATTTATCATTTTTAGATTTCATAAAGTAGTTGCCTTTTTAAAGCGACGAAATGAACAATATGCTCCCAAAAAAGCTAAAGTTTTGATCAAAGAGCAAGTGGAAAAATGTATGTTTGAAGCTCCTGACGAAAAGCGGTTGCTTGCCAAAGTCATTACCATTTTTGGTATATTTGGGTGTTGTCGCTGCGACGAGCTTCTGTCCCTCACCTTGAATGATGTAGAAGATTTGAACAAATATATTGGGGTCACCTTAAGAAAGACCAAACACTTAACAACTTGGAGGTTAACAATAACCGACTGGATTTAGTTTTCAACCATGCGTCACTTTTAGAAAATATGTGGCCATGAGGCCCCAAAAATCTACATACCTGAGGTTATTCCTAACATACCGAAATGGAAAATGTGTCGCTTTAAATGCAGGTCAACATACTATTGGTGCAGTGCCTAAGAAAATTGCTAAATATTGAGGATTAGAAAAGCGTGCACTTTATACAGGACATTCATTTAGACGAGCTGGGGCAACGATGGTTGTTAGTACGGGTAGTGACATATTAACTTTAAAGCGCACAGGGAGAAGAAAGTCATCACAGATTGCGGAGAGCTATGTGGACGATTCCATTCAAAAGAATAGTTCCAGTCACCAAGTCTACGGAATGTACTTCGGCAAAGAAGCCCCATGAAGATACAAACAAAACATTACCAGACATAAACTTTAATATTAGTAGAAACAGTAACTGCACTATGATATTTAATGTTTAAATAATAGTAATAAGACACAATGTTCCAATGTTGACAATTTAATGAATGTTAAAGACTGTTCTTTCAATTTCCCAGTATTATATTATAAAAGCACTGGTTAACTTGTAAAAATTTTACTGGTTAGCCAGTCAAGAGGCAAAGGTAACTATAGTGACTGGATAAATTGATGTTTACAAGTGAGGAACAAATAAATAGCGTTAAATGACTGACAATTTATCATTAAATTCAGCAATCTCATCCAAACGTCAAAACAATAATAGTCTTTTAAATTTTCCCGCTTCAATAACGAACTATGTATTACAAATTGAGCAGATCATATCTAGTCAAAACGTCGGCATGAATAAGCAAGATGATGTATAATCGAATTCTACTATCGTCCTACTACAGTTAAAACAAGCGTTTCCCGCAGAACTTCACATCGTCCTGATACTAATAAACGTCAAAGAACGAATGGAAAGTATAGATATGTTGTAAAAAAATATTAAAAAATGTAAAATAAATATTTTTCTAAATATTCTAAGATTTCGAAAATCTATCTAGCTAACGGCAGTTTCGGCTTGATATATTATGCCCTAAATATAATCAGATTTGTACTATTATATATAAAACTCATATGCAAAGTTTTATAAAAATCTGAATGAGGGATTTCCTGTTATTTTATTTATAAGAAGTGTAGTAAAAATCACATACATTGTAGGAAAAAAATCACATTTATAAAGAAAATGTGCATCGCAAAGCAATTTGTAAAATCGAAGAAAACATTTTAGTATCATCCAACAATAGTTAAATAAATCTAACTGCTAATCCCTCGCCCAAGTTCTTTAAGACGAGTTGAAAATTCTTACTCCCACAAAGCAAAAATAAAATTACGTTTTAGAAAATAATAGTTCAAACAAAAGCTATAGACAATAGAGTTTTCAACAACTTTTCTCCCTCAACTTTTTTTGTATAATAGATATTGGTGGAGATATTGTTACAACAATTAGTGTCAAGTGATTGTTATATCTCAGTAATTGCTTATCGGCTCAAAAATACTTACACACAACTTTTATTTGAAACAAAAATGTAAAATGAATATTTTTCTAAACATATTAAAATTGAAAATTTGAATAAGTTAACGGCCTTTTTTGGCTGCATAGATTATGCCCAAAAATTTAATCAAATTTGCGTAATTATAAATAAGGTCTACAGTTTCATAAAAATCGGTCGGCTGATTTTCTTAATATCTTGTTTACTACATACCGACGGACGGGCGGGCGGCAACCCGTGACGTAAAATTTTTTACTTCATTATAACGTACTAACTATAATACACCAGAAAAAGTGAACAAAAAAGGTGTTAAATTTTTGGTATGGAAACCGTCGCATAACTCCCCATCTTACTTCATAGTATGTACAGTAAAAAGCTCAACTATTCATTAAACGAAAATTAATTATTGAAACTTTAAAATTGGGCATTACGAATATCAGGCTTACAATAAAATAAAAGAATAAAATAAAATGAATAGTTAATCATTATTACAAACACCTACATTTACAGTGCCTTGTCTTACAACAGTCATACGTATTCCAATTATTTTTAATTTTGTAATTAAAAAATTATACTTTTAATTCAATTGTCTGTATTTTTTTTTTAATTTTAAATATCATTTGAAATAAGTAATTGAGCTTTCTTTGCAGTTGTTGTCTTCTAATAAATCACTTTAACGCTTCAGTTTCTGTAGAGTAAATCATATTTGCTACAAATTTGATTTCAGTTGAAAAAAAAAATAGTTGATAAAAGAAAAAATAAAGTTATATGTAATCAAACTATACGACTTCGATTGCTTTTAGTATTGAGTCAGCAAACCTTCGATTACACTAATGTTTCTATCAGAAAAAAAATTGATTATATTGTTATATAATTTACTTAATAAAAATAAAATAAATAAGAATGACTTTTTTCTTAATAAAAATTATTTAACAATCTTAACAATTTTCGTTCACATAGTCACCCCTTAAATTTAGATCGTAACAATACTCGTTTCAAATTACTTAAAATTAAATTATTTTTTTTACTTTTTTATTAATTTCACAACTAATTACATCCTTTACAATTTTCTCCCTGGTACTGCGCGATTTATTTGCATTTTTTATAATTTTTCTTTTATTTCTTACCTGTCCATTTAATTCACATTTTTGTTTATTTAATTCTTTCCAAAATTTCTTCTATTCTACTACCTTTATTAACTTCACTCTCCTTCTGTTGATTAACTCTGCTCCTGCTCTTGTATTTTTATCCCCTTTTTATAAGATTTAACTTCTTCCCAGTTTGCTTCTCCTTCAAATAATCTTTTACTTAATTGTTCAAATCTTCCTTCAAGTATTCTCTCCTTTCCTCAGGATTGTTAATCATATTTACATTTTTTTCCACAATTGAACTTTCTGATTTCATTTCTTTTTCCTCAATCACATTTATTTTATTTTTATCCTCCTTGTTCTATTCTGTTCCTTGCGTCTGTTGAATTATTGATAATCATACATTGTATCACTAAATTTCTTTACCACTGTATATGATATGATCTTTCATATGGAAGTAACAATTTTGCAGCAATTTTATATTCTTTTTATTTGTTTAAGTCTTTCATTCTGTTTCTTCTCATATTTATCTAAAACTCTTTTAAGAGTTTTCTTTCCCCATGATGCAAAATTTACATTTTCCTACAATATCCTTTTGCAATTTTAACGTCATCTTGTTTGTAAAAATCATCCATAATTTTCTCATACTTATATGTATACATTCCTCAAATGTGATTCTCGTAATTCTTTATATAGTTCTAATTCAACAACGATGTTTTCTATTTTTCCTATTTTCTTGACTATTACTCTATTTATAATATTATAACCTTTGAAATTTCCCATTCTTTTTATTTTTCTTTTAATAGTTTAAACTGATTCTTCTTCTTGTGAAATTCTGCTACTCTCTCTACTCTTCTATGTGATACCATCTTCTCTTGCTTTCGTAATAATTTTAAATTCACTCATATCTTTATCTAATCTTTGTACCTCTTCGTTGGTTGCCTAAATTGTTGATTATCATTCTAAATTGTATTCAAATTTTATTCATTTTTTTTCCATGTCATCGAATTTTTATTATTATCCTTCATGTCGTCAATTTTTTATATCGTCAAATTTGTATCCATTCTTTGCATGAAAACATCTATAAATTTATTCATGTCTATTTAATTTGGTTCAGATTTTCCTTTTTCTCTTCTGTTTACATCTTTTCTATGTTTCAATTTTCGCTAATATTTTCATTTTCTCCTTCCATTATTTGTTCAGAATCTCCTACATTTTTTTTAGCCATGTTCTTAGATATCATACTCATATTCTTCTACTTTCTTTATAAAAATACATCTACTAGTACTTTTCTAATTGCTTCTCTTTCTAGGTACTAGGTCGCTGTCAATTATAATAATGCTATGATAGAAAGGGTATTTTTAAATTTTGTTTAAAAATTTTATTATGAATTTATTTTTCCAATCACGACAAATACATTTTTTGTTGTATCTCAGGGTTAAATTTTACCGAGTGGAAATTATGCATTGTGTGTGTAATCTAAATCAACCTTTGCTTTAACTTTAATAATAATCAACTTCTTTGGTCAGAAATAATAATTTGCCTTTATATTTTTTTTAGAGCCTAGTTAATCAAACACATCACACGATGTACCAAACACAAAAAAAAAAAACATAATTATTAACAACATTTTATTAATCAGAAATTACAAATACCGTATTAGTTTCAAACCGACAACATTGTTTTTTTTTTAATCAACCACGCGTGTTTTGGTGAATAAATTGTAACGCAACCGCTATATGAGTGGGCGTTATGACAAATTATTTTAAAAATTCCTAACACTAACTTAGAAACTAACTAACTTAAACTACTACAAATTAAATCTGACCTTGATCATCGGTATCACAGGTACGTGTTGTATTTTCTTAATGCTCTTGATTCTCCTGCCTCTTCTTTTAGGATAAACGCGATATCGTTTAGCGGGAATTCCTGACTCTTCTTTGGATGCTTTTGACTACTCTACCATCAACACTTGCTTCCCAATACGATGTCTTTGTACAAACTTTCACTTGGTAAGTATTTGTTAATTTTCTTTCTGTGTTGGGACATAAATTTAAATTACTTTTATTGTTATTTGTGCACTCACTGAATTATCTTCTTTTATTTACTTGGTGCACTAAATTTTATTTTCGTGTCAAATGCACTTAATAAATTTTTTTTTGTTTTACTTTTGTGGCGTCATATGCTGCTCTTTTTATTTATTTAAATTTTTATCGTACTGAACGACGTTTTTACCGCTCAGAATTTTAAGAGCCTGAGGGTCGGTTTTTGTCTCCTATTTATCAAGTTATAAATCATGCCTATTTGATTTCGATTTTTCCATTAAAATTTGTAGCTAGGATAACCACCTAACGCTGGCATCTACTGGACTTTAATTGGAACTATCATTTCATCGTTCAGTTTTCTGCAATTTTAATTAACTTCTTTTGTATTTAACTGCAATTACACTCCTTACTTTTAAAATGCTTCATTATTTCTTCCTTCATTTTTATTTTTTTCTAAACTTTTGCACCACAAATTAATTGGTAATGAAAATTTTCACTATCATTAACCTCATTTTAAATGATTTTTTTTCAAATATTTTATTAATTTCACAAACTTGGGCTGTTATTTTAATTGAAACACGTTTATTAATCATTTTAACTTTAGATCCAGTATCTCACACGCGCACAGAATTGTTTTTTTTTTTTAATTTTATTATTTTGACTAATGACCTTAAACAAACTACTAATTTCTGAAATACTATCACCAATGCTACATTTCTTAAGGTTAAATGGCTGGATAACATTATTGGAGCTCTTGCATGATCTTTACTGATTTAAATTTACAAGATACACGTTCCAATTACATCAAATTTATGACAGTTGAAATAATCCTTCCGAACCTCACCGAACCACCTAAGAATACAAAATCTAGGGCTTATTTACAAATGGATCATCGTAGGACTGATTTAAATGGTCTTTTTGAACTTGGAGATGCGGATAACATCGCTATACAGGGTGGTGCGTTGAAAACGGGTTGTAGGTTAATGGTTTTGGTATCAAAATAAAGCTAAAATTAGTCCGTATGGCTGTTGCTATTAGGAGTCAGCTTTGATAATGAAAAAAAATAGTATTGGGTTGCCTAAACAATCAATATTCCAACATTTTGACAATAAGACTGAAAGGAAAGTCATTAATAAGCAAATAAAAAGCTTTATTTCCAAAGAACAGCTTAAGCCTCACACAATGAAACAATTATATATTATGCACAACGTGTACGCTAAGCTGTTGTCTACTAATGAAATAACTTAAGAATGGCCGAAAATGAGAGGTAGAATTACATGTATTTTTCCAAGTTTACAAATAAGTGGCCGTGGCCATTACCGAGAGGTGGTCGCTATTAGGATGGTCATTAATATCGATATTTTCATATAATAGGTTTTTGACTTGGAAAATTTGGTCGGTTATAGAGGTGGCCGTTTTTAAGAGGTGCCCGAAAATAAAGGTTTTACTGTAAATAAAAATGACATTTTTGTTAATAAAAATTATTTAACATCTAACAATTTTTGTTTACATAGTTACCTCTAAATTTAGATCATTACAATATTATAATTAAATTCGGGGATATCATAAAATTCAATAAATTTTCTAAACTAAATTTGTTGACCAATGTCAAAATTAATATTTTTGTCTGTCCACAATATTTATTAAAAGAAAATAAAATGATAAAAGTTTTAAGTAGTACTTTGCCTCAAAACTTACAATTTTAAGATCAATAAATTAAATACAGATAGTAGCACGAAAAGTTAAAGTATATTGGACTTTAACTCGGTTTGTCTACAGATAACTTTGAAATATGAGTCAGTATTTCACAATGGAAATTAAATATGATTTTTCAAAAGAAAATTATCTTACATTTCAAATTTCATATGGTTAAAAATAATAAATTCATCCATTCATGTTAGTAAAAACGTCCAATTAATTATTTTCAAAAGAAAATTTGATCATTCATCATAAAAACACATTAATAAATTACTAGCTTCACTTACAATACCTATAATAAAAAGATACAAGTAGGTACATTCTACATTTTCATAATTTGGCGCAATTTTACCGTTTCTTTCTTATTTGGCATAAAACTCTGCTGTAGCGCAAAGAAGAAGTTATATAAAATAACGTTAAAATGTATTTTTGCATTATTTTATCTACACGTTAACATCGATATTTTTTTTATTAGTAACGCGTTTATGTTGGATGATGTCACATCGTTTTTACTAGTATACTAAGCTGTAGCAAAATTCTATTAATATAAAAGCTTTATTATATTTAAGTAGCACTTTTTATGACATTAACACTAAACATTTTAAATTGTAAAATGCACAGTTACCTATTAATAGTTAATTTGTTCAAGACTAATTTAATTTATTTAGATGAAATCTTAAGCTCTTTTTTGATGCAAATTGTTCGTGGAAAATGCAAATAAACGTTAAAGCGAAACTAATAAGAAAAATTCAGTAGTGGTTTCAGATTTATAAGTTTTACGTCTAGACCGCAGTGTTTTTATTATTAAAGCCAACGTTCACTTTCATTAAGAGCATCATTAAAGAAAGTAGCAAAGTCGCTACTTTTACTATAACAAAGATGTAAAGATAAATCAGTGGTTACTTCAATAAATTAAAATTACAAAGAAAACTTTTAAAACAGAATGCATCAAACATTTTTGGATCTTTTTAAAAGAAAATTGAATTGAAATAAAAAATCCAAAATTTGCAAATATAGTATAAATACAAAGATATATTATGAAGTTGTGAATAAATTTGTAAACAAATTTTTTAAAATAATGGCTAGGTAAAATCGGAAGATGCTTGCACAAGGTTCATAAAAATTGTAGTCACGAATTGTAAATTATGGTGCCTGATTATTCCGAAATTGAATATGTTGTTTGAAATAGAATACGTTAGGTATATTGTTATATTTTTAAATTAATTATTGAATTGAATGTTTAAAATTAGGTATCTGAGAATGATATCTATTTAAATTCTATTTACGAATAAATTTTCCGAGTGTTGTTGTAACATTAAGTTTGTACTTCCAATTCAATTCTTTAATTTTTGTTGAACTAGCGTGCAACTGTCAGTAACAATTTTTTTAACCGAGAAGTTCGTAATAAGGAAGATTTAGTGCTTGGTAAACTAATATTTTAAGATAAACTTGTGTTTATTTACCTTAGTTCTTAATTTCTGAAGTTTTTACAATTTAAAAATTAGTTTACAACATTAAGAGTGAGTTACGCCACTGTGTCAACGGACGCACAAGTTGCACTGAAATGAACAAAATAAAAGTTTTATGTTAATGAATGTTTTAAAATTAAATGATAAATCTCGCTGTGGTTATTAAATTTAAAACCAAAAAAAGAATATTCTATTTTTTATTCTATGAATAGAACAAATTCTATGAATTTCTGTGCTTGCTGCAAATGTTTCAATGGCGTAATTGAGCATAAGCCAACCCTAATTGCTTATGTTAAACGCTGCCCCTTTGTGTCAATGTATTGTAGAATTGTAGCAGAGAAAAATAAAGCTCGTACATTGTGTGATGTAACGGATTATCACACCTTACTTCAAGGAAACGAAAATCTTGAAGTACACATATTAAAAATGAAAAAGAAACTCGTGAAATTTAAATCAATGCTTAATTTGAATTTAAACTGGACGTGTCTAGGTTACCTACGAAGTGAATAGTTACTGGATCGATATACTGTTTTACTCTCGGTATGGACGGATCAGCCTTAAGGATAAATAAAACTCACAATTATAGTAAAACCAAAATTAATTAAGTTTATTATTCAATACTATAAAAAAAACATGTTCAGTGCATTACAAATCTTCATAAGAAAGAACATGTTGTAAATTGTGGTTGATAACTTGTTTGGTAACAATGTATAATATTTAGTTGCTAATTTATAATACTTTTTATTGTTCTTCGTTCATAGAAAACAGTTTTGGGATAAAATTACTAAGATGGTGAATCTCTTTTCAAGAGCGGAATATCTCACTTGTACCCTCTTCAACGCCACCAAAACAAAGAATATATATACTAACATATATAGTGTTGCAAAATAACAATAAAAGTATTCAACCGCTTGAAATGCAATTTTAAGTCAAAATACTATTGTTGATGTTATTAACAGCAATAAACACACATATAAAATCACAAAGAAAATATATAAAATAGTTACATAAACATAATATAGACTTTTTTTCAGAATTTAATTTAATAGTTCTAGTCAACATATATAATAATAATAATAATTTATAGGTAGAGGAGGAAAAGGATCAGATCCGTAGCCATTGAAAGTGAATTTAATAGAAGGAGGGGGAGGAGAATGGGAAAATAAAACATGGACAGCAAAATTACGGAAAGGTCTAAAGAAGAGAAGGCACAGGATATATAAAAAATAGTAGACGAGAAAGTAAGGAAAATAGTGGAAGAATGGAGAAAGCAGTAGAAAAAGATTAAGAAAAACAGAATAATTTGAGGAAAAATAGCAAATGCTAGCACGGAGAATGTGAGATGAGAAAAAGAGAAAATAAGAGGGAGATGAAAATTAAAAAGTGGGGAGGGTATATAAAAAATACAAAAGCACGGAAGGATTTTAAGCAGACAAGGAAACGAAGAGAGGAAGAATTCAGAAAGCTGACGAAGAGAAAAATAAAACCAAGCTTGGGGGTTTATTAACAAAGAGGATGAAACATGAGAGAATTCAGAATAGACAAGAAATGGAAGAGAATTGCAAAGATGTTAGAAGGTAACCAAGAAGCTGAGAAAGAAAGTGGAAGAGAGAGAGAGAAGATGAACATAAAAACAAGAGGATAACCTAAAAAGAAAAGCAGAAGAAACCAAATAAGAAAAGTGAAAAGGAAAAGCAGACGAAACAGATGGGACACAAGAAGAACAATGGAGAAATTTAAAAGAAAAGATAAGGGAAAGGATAAGAAGAAACTGGAAAAGAAGGAAAAGTTTCCTGAAAATGGAAAGAAGTTATAACATTAGCAATATATAAAAGAAGGGATAAAAGGGAACGAAAAATTATAGGGTTGTAAACGTGATAAACGTGAGATATAAAATATACGGTTATATAAGGTTATAAAAGAGGTAGAGGTCAGGAACACACTACCAGAATATATCGAGAAGCAAAGTGTAATATACAAGTGAAGGGGAGGTAGAAAACTGAATTTTGACAGGAGGTGGTTAAAACATGGGTGATTATTAAGCTCCACACTTATCTCAATATATGTAATGAATATAGAAAAGAAAATCAAAAAGTACCAGATAGAAAGAATAAAGGTAGGAAGGTACTAATGTTGATATACGCAGACCAGAAAGTGAAAATAGAATTATTGGACAAGCATGTTAAATTAGAGAAAGGATATTTGGGAAAAACATAGAGAAGAAAAAGTAGCTGTCCAAAATATTAGTAAGGTAATGATGTACGCACCGTAGATCTGAGGTTAGAAGAAATGGGAGAAACTAGAAAAAATCAAGAAAAATACTGCAGATGAAAGCTAGGATTAGATAGGAAAACACCAGGGTATATAATAGAACAAGAATTGAAGCTGAAGAAGATAAGGATACAGACAGGAAGAAGAGCGTTGAGATTTGAGGAGAAGATGGAAGACAGATAGGGTAACAAACTGGCATACAATTTTTGAAAAGGGTAGAAGCCCAAAGAGTAAAACACGTAGAAGATGACAGAAAGTATTATGGAAAAGGAGGGTATGCAAGAGAGGAAATAAAAAGTTAACACAATTGGAAAGAAAGATGGTAGAAGAGATGTAGTATTAAGAAATAAGAATAGCCAGAGGCAGGGGACCAGGGCGGGGATAATAAAACTATAACAACACATATTAAAATTTAATAGTAGAAGAAGTTCCAAGGCACCTAACGAGGGAAAAGGTAGAAAAAAGATAAAATAGGGGCAGAAGGGATTAAAGGTGGTGGTAGAAAGAAGATGGTTAAAGAAGAGAAGGAGGAAAATAATAAGCATGTATATTTGTTTAGATTGATTAAAAACTGAATCATTTGTTACTTTAAAAATACAAATAAAGTTTGATTGGACTGAATAATTTTACTCGAAATTAGTTTTTGTACATTAAATTATATAGTCACGTCGACGTTTACAAGTTTGATAAATAAGGCACATTGTTTTAATTTCCACAGGCCACTAGTCAGAAGTTATTTAATAAAATAGAGAAATATTGAATGTCGAATGTAAATACATCGATAGCAGGAAAATGGTAACAGATAGGTATAGGAAACCCTTATAAAGATTAAAACCCCACTTAATTCTCAATCACATAAAGCAACAAGATACAGTGTGTTCTATTTTAATAAATTGACTTTTATGCAGTTGAAGTTAGTCAGAAGGAAGTCCATAAACTTTCTAATGAACGGGTTAGTTGAATCACCCGGTATAAGAAAAATTTTTGGAAAAAATTATTGAAAATTGAAGGACAAAATTTGTAGTTGCATAAGAAACAATTAAAATGTGACATCAAATTTGAGTTGTTTTACCAAAAAACTGTAGTGTCAGAAGTATAATCAAAATTCTTATAATGGCCACATTATGAATGAGAGAATTGAAATCCTCTTGATGATTGGTTATGGGGACAGAATGCGTACACAATTAGAAGTGTGTGATTTATTTAACAATTGTTATCCAGACAGAGTTCCAATAAGTCATTCCACTATAAACAGAGTATAACAAAAGATTTGAGAATATGGCCATGTTAGATCTTTCAAGAAAATGCCGACTAACAATACATGAAGATGTTTGTTTAGATTTCTTATTAGATCAGCAGGAAAAATCCGCACAAGTCCACCTAAGCTGTCGCCGCAGATCACAATGTGTGCCAAAAGTCAGTTGTAAACTATTTAAAAGAAAAGTGGATCCATACAAACTTGTACTTTTGCATGAATTAAACGAAGGCTATTCAGATCGGGCATGGAATTTTCAAAAGTCATGATTGATATATGCTGCAACACAATCCTATAAGGTTGCATAAAATAGTTTTTTTCTGATGAAGCGACATTTTATTTAAATGGAACCGTTAATCGGCAAAATGGCAGGTATTGGGCACCAACGAACCCCTACTGGTTTTGGAAGATTCATACACAGTTTCCCCAGAAACTAAACGTGTGGGCAGGAATTGTGGGCGACCGAGTTATAGGCACTTACTTTTTCGAAAATCCATTGACTGGTCCAATGTATTAAGAATTTCTTCAAAATAAGTTAGTTCCCGCGTTAGCACAAATATTTCCTAATCCTGATGATCCCGATGTAGCCAATGAAGTAATGTAGTTCCAGCAAGATATAACACCGCACCACTGCGCGAGAATTACCTCGAGGACATTTTTCCAAATCGCTGGATTGGTCACAAAGGTACAGTAGCCAGCTCGTTCGCCGGATATCACACCGTTTGATTTTTTTTGTAGGGTTATGTCAAAAGTCAAGTGTACGTAGACAAACCAACTAATTTAGAACAACTGAAAGAGCGGGTCACAAGGGGCTATTAGAGCAATAAAACCGGAAACAATAAAAAATGTATTAAGCGAATTTGATCGGCATACTGCCAAGAAGTTGGTGGTGGTCACTTTGAGCAGTTCCTCTAGTTGTTTGCTAATTGTAAAAGTATACCTGATTAAGTTCTACTTTAGTTAAAATTTTAGATTTTGTAAAATAATAATGTTTTCCTTTTCAATTTTTGATTATTTGTTTCCTCAAAATTTTTTCTATATGAGGTGTCAAAATTTTATACCATCACTTTCAGTATAAAATTCCTTTCTAAAATATAAATATAGGTTGTCACTTAAAAAATGTCAACTACTACGTTGTTTCTTTATAGACCACTTTGTATAACCAAAAATTACAGAAAAGTACGTCGAAATAAAAATAAAAGTTAACGTGTTTTGCAATTTTCTCAAAAATAATTATTTTTCGATATATCGAATTTATGCGAGACTTTTACTCTGCACTGTATATTACAATATACTTACACTTTTCTTATTAAAAAATATTTTCAATAAACATGCGACCTTCTCAAGTTTTATGCAAAATTTAATTTATAATAATATTATAACTAACATTTATATAATTATTTTTTATTACACAAGCTGATTGTTTAAATACTGACGAGATTATCATAATTATTAAGAGTATTTTTCATTGTTGTATTGTAACTAATTTTTAAAGTGGACTAAAGTAAGGAACTCCTATTATTCTTACAAATTCTAAGTTGTTTTTGTAACCTTGTAACATTAAGCAAGTTTATTAATCGTGTGTATTTTGATATTTGATTATATATTAATGTTAACAAACATTCCTTTTCAAAAATACTTTGACTCTATACCTATGTACACTCAAATAAAATATGTATTGAAATGTTGCTTCCTAAATGTCTGAATTAACGACTATACGTGAGTTTGTGCAGACGATCAAAGTCTTGTATACAATATTAACGCTTATGCAAATAAATTAAAAACAATAATCAAGATTTGAGAATATAAAATGACGAATATTTAACAAAATACCAGTAAACTTACGTGGTTAAGCATAATTTAGTCGTAACTTAATTATTTTGGTTGAAATTCTACGTACAGATCAAGAGGTTAAACTATTTCTAGTCTCTTTAACTCTAGCATTATATTTGTATTTCTACTTCAATTACTGTAATTAAATTGTCACTGGATAAACAAAACAACTAAGAAAGTAAAATCAAAACAAAATTAATACTTTTAGTTACAGATTAAAATTTTCAATTTAAATTAATTTAAAAATATTAGCTTGAAGCTATACACTTATTGTATATGTTAAGTAGGAATATACTTTTCTTTTTCCTCAAAAATACCAAAAATTGTTTAATACTCTTATACATTTTTTAAGGTAATTTTGTTTATTAACAATATGATGTCTTATCAGATAAAGTTTATGAAGTTATACTATCATGACGTGAAACCTTTATCTATGCATAAACTATAAGATGTGGGAGGGTTGTTATGGCAAGAGCTATTTTATCTTTCCATAAATTTCATTGTCTAACTATTATTAATTAATCTATCCAAACACAAAATTCTTTATCCGTATTTTTAGTCGATTTAAGCTGATACATCATAAAATGAATTCTTTTATATCAGAAAAGATAAGTTTTTCTACAAAATAAGATTACGTTCTATTTACAGTGGCGTATCCGTTAAAAACAAAATAAGCTTCCTTAAAGTAACGGATAAACTCTATGAAAAACCTTTTGCCCCTAAGAGGCGGTAAATCGTAACTATAAAATCAAATAGCAAAGTACCTCTTATGATATCTCAATTGATAGATTTTTTTATTCTGAATACAACAAAAAAATTTAGAAAAATCGATTGAAAAATAACAGCGTTTTGTAATTAAAAATAGTAGCAAAATGAAACTCATACAATACAATAATCATTTAATATAATATAAATATAATATTTATTTTTAAGTATTTAGTAGTCATTTTTTTAAACTGTAACTTTAGAAGTATTTATCAAGTGTAGGTCTTAATTCCGTATCAAACTGTATTAAGGTTACCTATACCTATTCCTGACCGTTGTGATAATTTTAGGTCTTTTGAAACGATCAATGTATGTGGCTAGATTGAATAAATTTAAACTTTTACTTTCCTAGTAACAGATGTCTACATACAGATACATACTAATTATCTCCATGCTTGACAGCAAAACAATAATGGTTTTTTCATGGCTAACTACGCGGAGGTAAAAAGGATAATAAATGCGATCATTTTAAAAAGTCCTAATTATCTCGAAAATGGTCAGGAATAGGTATAAGTAACCTTAATACAGTTTGAAACAGAATTAGTCCTGGACTTGATAACACTTAAAGTTACAGGGTTGTCCGTCTTAAAAAAATGACTTTACTGACATTGAAAATGCAAATGATTGCCACGGAATGTTGAATACCCTGTATAAAAGTAGACAGCAAAAATTGTAAGAATGTAAACATAGGGCTCTTTATCAACATTTTGCCAAATACGAGGATCAAATTTTCAAAAACTAAAGGAATATGCTATTCCAAAACTGGATACGCAGGAGACACGATTTTTATTCAAAGTCAAAATCTCAAAAACGGTGGGATATAGGTGTAGGACATTATAAAAAAAAAAAAAAAAAAAACCGTTTAGAATTTTACGCTAAATGTAAAAATGAAATAATAAATAGGACGTTCCATTTAAAAATAAGCTAGTTGACAGCAAATTCCGGTTAAACCGGAAGTGACAGTAATATTTTAGAAAAAAAGTACACATGAAACTAAACTTTACTCCAAATTTTTAAAGGCGTATCTAAATTATATCCCAATAAACTTTAACGAACGGGTTTTGAATAATGAAAGGGATGATAAGCAAGAGAAGAGATCGTGAGGAGAAGAGAGGAGAAGAGAGGGGTGATGGAGTATGATGATGATGATGATGATAATGATGAAAAAATAACAGAAAGAGATAGAAATAATCAGAAACAGGAGAGTAAAACAAAAATTAAAGAAGGAAAATACAATAGAAGATACAACGACATAATAACAAAAGGTATACCTGCATACTTGAGAGGGAAAGGAAACAAAAGATATAAAAAGATGATAAACGTTTATAGCGGGAAATGTAGAGACTAAAATAAATATTGGCAGTTGGGCGTGTCTTGCTAGTTTCCCCAACAAACATCACGACTAGCAGCTCAGGAGGTAACGCAAGAGCTTGGCCGCTTCGTCAAATAGCCCGAGTTGGCTTATGGTATTCTAGAACATCGTAGTAATGAATAAATAGAAGAAACACATCCAAAAGACAAAACCAAAGGAAAACACAAAAACCTCCTTAAAACAAAGGAGTGTATTATAATTTGGAAAGCCGCGTATAATTTTCTTTCCTGCAGAAGCTTCACCGCAAGTTCCGATATTTCGTTTATACAATAGTGCTTGAGTATCGAGTTATGCTGGATCCCTTTACTGGATGTTGTCCATTTTGAGAAAATCAACCCCAATAATCCCCGATGGCACTGGAATAAGCTGACAAACCGCAGTGAGGTTTTTGTAACGCAAGTAACATCACCCACAAAGAGATGAATAACGGAAATCGAAATTGACGTATATCAATTAGGAAAGAAAATCCCCAAATCGAATAGCAATCGAAGTTGGTTAGGAGAGGGAAATTTTAAAACCAATCATGGACGCGTCATTGCACCGTAGGATGGGAGGTTGCTTATCCGACTGGTGTTCTCCATTCTGCTTCTTAACAAAAATTTGCATGTCTGACGTTACAAGAGAAACCAAAGAAATTAAGTTTTTTTGTTAATTTTTTTTTGTAAAATTAATAATAAATATTAATATGACACACTTGTACACAAACGGACGAACAATAAAGCCCGCATAGTTTGGGCGAAACGTCGGCAAATTGAAACCATGGTAGTGGTCTTTGATTTCGCCTCTTCACCTGATGAAATCCTTACAGGATATTCGTCTCTAACAACAATTTGGGAGGATTCAATACATTTTTATAAATAAACTTTTTTCCATGGCTAACTACGCGGAGGTAAAATTAAACCGCATAAATGCGATCGTTTTAAAAAAGTCTTAATTATCTCTGAAAATGCCAGGAATAGGTATAGGTAACCTTTAATACAGTTTGACACAGAATTAAGTCATGGACTTGATAATACTTAAAGTTATAGGGTGTCTATCTTAAATAATGACTTGACCTACATTAAAAATGCATCATTGCACTGTAGGATGGAAGGTTGCTTATACGACTGGTGTACTTCAATCTGTGACAACAATTTGGGAGGATTGAATACATTTTTATTAATAACCTCTGTCAAACCCAACCAATTTAAAATAGAAATGTAACTTTGTGCATGTAAGAATTAACTCTAAAAGTACACATATTCTAGAGGATTGTCAATTAACAAAGTTTAAAGAAGGGTTTGTAAAACATTCATAATTTAACGGATGAAGCTATATTATGGCTTATGAACCTGAATCACATCTAAAGTTCAACAATATTTTGTATTCTTTGTTCAGATCATCTGTTTTCCATTGTTTTTTTACTATTTCTTTAACCTACTATTTTTTCGTCATTGTCGTGACTGGCGCTTGGACAGGTCCATTATATGTCGTCATGCAAAGGTTGTGCTGTTATTTTCTTGTTCTTATTTATCTTCTATAATGTTTACACACATAATGAATAAATAAAAACTCAAAAATCATGTTTAACATTTCTAATATATAATACATTATCACCGAACAAGTTTGGTGTTTGATCGATCGATAAATAGAACTAAGTTTCGGATACAGTTACATTGTCATACTCAGATCTGCATATATTAGAGAAGTGTAATTTTAAAATAATAAAAATTGTATGTTAATCATAAAGTTTTGAATCAATTATTATTATTAAAACGTCATGTACGAGAATTTTCGTTAGACTTTTTTCTTGTGTGTTTTTAGGCTTTCTTAATGCAAATATAAAATATGGAAGGTGATTAGTAGTTTACAGTACAACATGTTGTTCCCGAGAATCTCCACTTTGGTTTCCGGACCTAGTCATCAAGACCCTCACGAACAATTAAGAAAAACACAATTTTACAAAACATAATCACACACTAATATAGGGAACACAACAAATATTCTACAAATAATGTTGAGTAGTTGAGTAAGGACAAATCAGATTTCTTGTCTAATCGTTGTTTTAGTAATAGGGTCGATATTTTACTTTTACAGAAAACAGGCTGTGGAGATGGGATAATACTCAATAAAGGTATAGTAAAAGGTTTTCATACGACAAAGAAAATATTCAATACGAAAATATACAAAAATATAATTTCTGGAGTTTTCAGTATAGCTACTAATATAGGAGATTTACACGAGTAAATATTTACAAACTTCTTCCAATAGCTTGTCCAGAAACTTTTAATATCGTTTTCCTCTTTCATGTGTATACGGTTGTCTACATTGCCATGAACCACTATTGTTATCTCGGTAACTAAAAAGAACTACAAGGTTCGTCAAATTAGATAAAATGTGCAGTTTTAAGGGACATCAAAATCTAATTTTTGACTAAAAAAATTCTCCCCGAGCTACGGAAATTTTAAATTTTTTAAAACCCAATAAATCTTAAATTTTATTTTGTTACTCTTAAAATACAAACAAATATGGATATTTAGTACATTGTTAAAATAAGAAAAATGTGTTTTTAAATGGAATAAAAATACACATAAGTATTTAAAAAGTAAGGTGGTGGTAATATCTCGAAAACTAAACGTACGAAATTTTCTTTAAAAATACCAAATTGAAGAACGTGAAAAAAATTCAAAAGTTTTTTCTTTACGAAAAAAAATATTTGATAAAATAGTTTTAAGCAATTTCTCAAAAAACCTCTGTAACTCGGGAAAGAATTTGTTTCAATTCTGAAACCAGATTTTTTGATATCTCTCAAAAACTGTACATTTTGACTAATTTTCTAAGTTCTTTTAGTTACCAAGATAGCAACGGTAGCCCATGACAATTAGGACAACCTGTATATTGGTTACTTTGATTGTCATAACACATTATGGGGCTACGTCATAAACAGGGATGGAGTTTCAAAATATACATTTAGTATACAATCCAAAAGACATCACATTTTACTCCGGTCAATAGCAAAACAATTACAGCCCGGACCTGTGCTTAGTGTCAATGGATCGTGACATGGTTCCATTACAATCAAAACGTATGGTATTAAACGATTTTCCGAAAAGTCAATATAGACCTTCGCTATTACAAATTAGACTTCAAATTCCGTTTGTAGAATTTTTAGATTTTCCAAAAGCTGATGGCGTTAACTATAGAACATCTCTCGATTTTATTCTTAGATGGATACCACCAATTTCTGATAATTATTATAGGTTTGTAAGTGCTGTTAAATGCACAGCAAAAAAGTAAATTCCTCGTGGTTTTCCAAAAGAATATGTTCCATGTCGCTCCACTGAAACAAATATATTGTACAAATCACATCTAGAAAATCCAAATAAAGAAACTGAGAATGCCATACTACCATCCCTAAATAATGGAAGAAACGAGAAATAGAATTCATTAATAGAAAATATGTGTACAAATCAATCTGCTAAAACGAATACAAAAATTCTATTGTTTCTCGGTTGGTTAATGCTTCAAGCTCAATAAATTGATATTACAAAGATGAAAAAATTTTTACAAAAGGAAAGCAAATCTAAACCTATTCCAGAAGAGATATCTAAATCTTTTACTATAGAAGAGCTAAAACATGCATTATGAAAGACAAAATCAAAAAGCAACCGGGTCTGATGGAATACATCCAGAATTTCTGAAAATTTGGGAAATGATTCTTTGAAGTGGCTACTTATGTTTATCAATGATATTTATAATACAGGTCAGTTACCAACAGATTTAAAAAATGTAAAATCGTGACAATTTTAAAGAAAAATAAATCTTCTACAGACCCCACTTTTTATCGCCCAATAACTTTGTTAAGTGTAATTTATAACGTTTGGGAAAGAATGCTTCTTCAAAGAATTAATCCATTAATTAAAGAGAGATTACCAATTGAACAAGCAGGATTTCGATCGGGTAGAAGTTGTTGTGATGAATACATTAACAACGCATATCAAAGCTGGATTTCAGAATAAACTTAAAACAGGAGCTGTCTTTTGGACTTTACTGCTGCATACGATACCGTGCGGAAAATAAGTTTACTTTTTAAATTGTTTAACGATATTCTTGTTTCAAAATTATTTCTTTTTCTACGCCGATGATATAGCAATTTCATTACAACATTCGGATTTTTCGATATTAAAGGGAAAGCTATCTGATGATTTACGTATTATGAAAATTATTTCAAAAATTGCGATTATGCCCCAATCTTAAAAAGCAGAGGGTTTTTTGTTTTCATTTAACCCTTAACTAATGACCATGGTTTTGTATACACTCTCGCTGAACATGGGTCAGGGGTATTTTTCTTAACTAAAGCACACTTTGAAGTTACAGACTTAAACATTTCAGTAAAATGTATGTCGTGTAAAACATTGACACGTATGAATAGTGTAAACTAAGAAAAATGCCAACAGTTGTATACCGCATAAGTATACACCTCTGATGAGCTCATAATAATAGCGAAATGCTGCATCAGGTGATCTTTCGTTGCGTGTTATGCTTCTGTACAAGTTTCACTTCGCTTTACCGACACACGTGTGTTTCAAGCATTAAAGCTGTCGCTTAGATAGCGCTATGCACTTTAAACGCACACACATGTCGTTACAATTCACTGTTGGCATTTTCTTAGTTTAAACATTTCATTATTTATCATAAAAACTCAAATAATTAAAACAAAAAAGTTATAAAAATAAAAATGTCTGTTAGTAAAAATTGATAAAGAAAAGTTGTTTTTAAAAAACATACTTTGCAAACGTACTGCATGGGACAAACAAAAAAAAAAGTATGAAAGAGTTTTATATTATTATTTTATTTTGTAATAATCGGTCAACATAACCCTATAGCGCACTGCCCACTGTTGTCGTTTGGCCAGCGGCGTTTAAAAAAGAATGGTGAGATGACTCCTCCAGCGTGAACAGCGCACTATGCAGTCACTCATGGATTTTCGGTGCCCCAGAAGCGATAGTTTTGCTTGTTTACGTACCCGATGAGGTGGAAATGAGCCTGATCGCTTATTATAATTTTGGTCAAAAAATCGTCCACTTTTTCCTCAAGATTGAGAATGGTTTGGACGTAGGTTACGCGCGTTTGGCGGTTGGCAGGCAACAACTGATGCACCGATTGGACTTTGTACGGGAACATGCGCAGGTTTTGACAAAAATTCGCTTTAGGGACGTTCGGCTGATGGTTTCCGACGAAAGCTCGACATCCTCGGCAACAGAGGCAATATTCTCGGCAGAACGGACACTCCGGGGCCGGCGACTCTTGGTAACGTCTCGTGTGGTCCCATACTCTTTAAGGTTAGTGGCCAAATGGCGCAGTGTTTGCGCAGTCGGTGACGGACGGCCGGAAATCGGCGACGGAATTCGCGCTGCGCCAACACCACAGACGAATTGTTACGCAAAAAATAGACACGATTATTTCGCGTTCTTGGGGAGTGTATCGCTCCATGGCTTGTTTACTTGTATTCTAAATCTGTCTAGTCCACAAATGTCAAAACAGATTTGACATTGGCTGGCATTTGCAAAAATGAGAGCATCTTCCCCATAGAGTGATTTCTTTGGCCTACCTGTTACTTAAAATTACAAAGCATTATAGAACCAAACATAAAACCAAAAGCAGACGGAAAGTACATACCTGCGAACCATATGGAGTTTCACAAGTTGATACGCTAGGTCGTCAATGAATTGAAATCTGTCCATGTTACCAAAATTTTTTGAAACTGCAATAAATAATATAACTATTTACAGACAAAATATTTTATACATAGTATAAAGCCATTGGCCATCGCCTTGTTGATTTGTATCAAGGGAATCCACTCCTCCTTTTGTGTTATTGTAAAAAACAATAATTTTTGGTTTAACCGACTCATTATCTTGCTTCTCTTTATGATGTAATGACGATACCATAATAACAGCCTTACCCTTTTTGGTACATAAGATAAAATGGTTTTGTCTTTAGTAAACCCATAAGAAGCGTGGCTAACAGAATGAGACTTTGAATTCTGCAGGTATTTCCTTTTATTCTTACGAAGGAGTACCAACCTACGTAAAACCTCTTTTTAGTGCATCAACTAACTGAACTGGACGAGAACCAGGAGATCAGCAGTAATATTTCTATGTGTCCCTTCAAATGGTTTGGCAAGCCGGACAACTGATTGGGTTGGTATAAAATATTTTGTCTCTTCTGTAATTAGGGTCATGTTGTCACTATTTTTCCGTAATATACTATTGCACATATAACCACTTCTTGCGTCTGTTGGTTTGGTAGAGATGTAAATTTTGAATTTGCACTTTCCGCGAAACCCGATAAGCATTTCGTCCACACAAACTGTTTCACCCACAGAAAAAATTTGTTGGCAATTTTTTACAAACAAATTAAATATATTAGATACAGCCGCTAGTTTGATCATCAAAACTAAGAGAAGTTAGTAGCATCAAGCAGCGATTTAGTGACATTGTGCATCTAAAATGTCCCGCTCTCTTCCGTTAGTTGCAAACAAAGAAAGCAATCGTTCATGACCTAATATTATGACTTATAAATAAACGTGAACAATAGCAAAAAAATAAATAAAAGTGCTTGTAGTTTAATCTCGTCTGTAGGTGCCACTTTTGGTCGATTTTGGTTTTTATATAATTGTTTAGATATTTCAATTTTTGTTAGTATAAGCAACTATTTCTTCTAATATCTCACCAGTAAATAAAAATTCCTATATTATCAAAGGTTCAGCTGTGACACCGAAAAGTTTAGCTGGGCCTTTCTATACCATGTAAATAAATTATTATATTTTCAGCTCTAGTTCTGACTTTGTTATAAGGTGCTTGTTTGGACCATTTCATTTGATCTTTACCGTAGAAATACGTCCGTCCAGTATTACTATCAGAAGGTTCCTCGATGTCGTTTTCTTTAGCTGACTGTTTGTAGGCAGATTCGTGCTCACTAGCAAGTACAAAATCGGGATCTAAATTGATATCTTCAATATCGCTTGTATCTTCTTCGTCCTCATTAAACCATCTTAGAACAATTTCTTTAAATCGAAGATCACACGCACGGATACTAGTAGTAGCACTCATACTGTACATTGACCCGAGCACGCAGTCTTTTCGGTTAAATGAATTACACAAAACAACAACAAGCACACTCAATGGTCGGGAGAGTACTAATATGAAGCTACTGAGACCGGCAAGTCGTGGGGGATCGCCTAGTTGCTTATGGCGACGTAAATTTCGCCACGGGTCAAATTGACTCATGCTCAATAGTTAAAGGTTATAAATTAGAAAACTTAATATTATCTTTAATAATACAAAGTTAAACCATAATTTTAACCCAGTTTACCTGGGAGTGACTTTAGATACGTTTTTAATTCACAAAGATCATTTAGAACAAGTCAAACAAAAATGAAAACAAGAAATAATGTCATTCAAAAATTATCTGGAACAACTTGGGGAGCAAATGCAAACACACTTCATACAGCTGCATTGGCATTAGTTTATTCTACAGCAGAATATTATGCTCCTGGCTGGTCGAATAGTTATCATACAAAAAAAAATAGATGGCCAGTTGAATTTCACTATGTCTATAATTAATAGAACAATTAAATCCACTCCTCTTGATTGGCTTCCTGCTCTTTGTAGTATTACTCCATCAAACTTTTGTCGAAAAGCTGTGTTAAAAGGAGAATGGGATAAATGCCAAATTTACAAAAACTTACAAATTTGAAATGATGTTGAGGACCCTCCAGCTAAATGACTTAAATCTCGAAGTCCTGTATGATTGCAGGCCTACTTAACTACCGTTTTTTCTGAAGTCAAATAGTGGAAAAAATTATGGTCTGGAGTTGATGTTTTCAATAAACATCTCATTGATAATCCAACAATACAAGTTCCGGGCTTTGATCAAAAGAAAAATTTAGTCAAAAGTAAATTGCATTATTATTATTAAGAATGGAGTGAGTGTCAAGAAAAGAACCTCCTGCATTGCAACCAGATTAGATCTTTTTGTGTCCCTACTCTAGTTGGACTAAGGAAAGAACAATGTCTTTGACAAATTGATCAGATTCTTAGTCGAGAGTTTTAGTAGATCTTCTTCCAAAATGAAGATGTGTTCTAAGTGTTTGTATTTCTTTAGACACAGGACCGGGTACCTCATTATGATGTAGTCTATGTGCTCCACCTCTTAGCTACAGTCTCTGCATGTATCATCATCCACCATTTCCATATTTTTCAAGTAATATCGGCAATGGATGTTTCTTTGTTAGTATACTACAGAATAGTTTTAACTTGCTTCTGGGTAAGTTTAACCCTTCCTTCACCCTCTTTTAATTTGGGGCTAAAAAATTTCTGAAAATGTTTGACCTAGCAAATTACTACAGGTTCTGCTGACTTGTCTTTTGGTCTAGTTGGTAATAACCCCTTGATAATCCCTCTGGTAAAGCGGTACATAGAAGATGGCCCTATAAAAGATTTTGCTGCGCCTAGCTTTGCTTGCCGGGCTTTGATCAAAAAAGAAAAATTTGGTCAAGAGTAAATTGCATTATTATTATTAGGAATGGAGTGAATGTCAAGGAAAGAACCTCCTGCGTTGCAACCAGATTAGATCTTTTGTGTCCATCCTCTAGTTGGACTTAGGAAAAAACAATGTCTTTGACAAATTCGATCAGATTCTTAGTCGAGAGTTTTAGTAGATCTTCTTCCAAAATGAAGATAAATTCTAAGTGATTATCTCTTTTTAGACACAGGGCCGGGTACCTCATTGTGATGTGGTCTATGCGCTCCCACCTCTTAGCTACAGTCTCTGCATGTATCATCATCCACCATTTCCATATTTTCAAGTAATATCGGCAATGGATGTGTCTTATTAGTATACTACAGAATAGTTTTAACTCGCTTCTGGTAAGTTTAACCTCCCTTCACCCTGTTTTAATTAGGGCTTAAAAATTTCTAAATTTGTTTGAGACCTAGCAAATTACTACAGGTTTTGCTGAGTTGTCTTTATCTAGTTGGTAATAACCCCTGATAATCCCTCTGGTAAAGCCGTACATAGAAGATGGCCCTCACTAAAGATTTTGCTGCGCCTAGCTTTGCTTGCCGGGCTTGATCAAAAAGAAAAATTTGGTCGAAAGTAAAATTGCATTATTTATTAGGAATAGAGGAGTGTCAGGAAGGAAAACCTTCTGCATTGCAACCAGATTAGATCTTTGTGTCCCTCCCTCTGGTTGGACTTAGGAAAGAATAATGTTTGACAAATTCGATCAGATTCGCCCAGTCGAGAGTTTTATAGCAGATCTTCTTCCAAAACGAAGATGAGTTCTAAGTATTTGTATCTCTTTAGACACAGGCCGGGTACCTCATAATGATGTGGTCCATGCGCTCCACCTCTTAACTACAGTCTTTGCATGTATCATCATCCACCAGTCCCATATTTTTCAAGTGATATCGGCAATGGATGTGTCTTGTTAGTATACTACAGAATAGTTTTAACTCTCTTCTGGGTAAGTTTAACACTTCCCTTTACCCTCTTTAATTAGGGGCTAAAAACTTCGAAAATGTTTGAGACCTAGCAAATTACTACAGGTTCTGCTGACTTGTCTTTTGGTCTGTGTTGGTAATAACCCCTGATAATCCCTCTTGTAAGCCGGTACATAGAAGATGACCCTATAAAGGTTTTGCTGCGCTAGCTTTGCTTGCTGATCTGCTTTTCTCATTGCCTCCTATTTCCTTATGTCCTGGCATTTAGACAGTTCAACTTTAAATCGCATGGAACTGCAAGAATGCAATTCTTTGTTGTTTAAATGGGGTTGAGATTTCTAATGTAAAATTGTGACTGTGCAAACAAACCAGAGACCGCTGTACATATGTAATGTGTTTTTATCTTAAGAAAATCTTTATTTGAATTACATTTAAAATATAAATAAATGTAGACTTTAAAGAAAAATCGGTTTTTACAGTATTTAAATTATGTGCTGTTAATAACACATAAACGATAAATATTACTAATGACAAATTAATTAATTCTAGTTAACTAAACAAAAATGAAAAATCTTTATTAGACATACATTGTGGAGACTTGTACAATTAACAAAGTTTAAACCTGAGAGTTTGTAACATCTCATAATTTAAGGACGATTAGTCGCGGCTTGGCGGCTTAGGTACTAATCTGAAGAACTTCTGAAGTTAAGTGCTAAATATTTTGCATTCTGATTATTATTGTGGTTTTTCCATTATTTTGTTTGCTATTTCTTTAATTCCATCCACAATTGCACAGGCTTCTGTCACCACACCATACAAGTTTATACTGATCCTTTAGGCACCACATATAACACCACACAATACAATATTAAAAAGTTACCATACGAATACATAAATATTGACATATTCAGTTCCATAATTTTGACAATGCTACTACACTTTGATTACAGCAAAACATAATAAAAAGATAATATTTAATCACTAACTTAATGTCTACAAAATCTCTCTGAAGAAAGTGGAATTTATTTACTAATAAAATCTCAAAAATTTAATTTATTCGAGGCAGTACATGAAATGAAAATATGAACACACACACGAGCAGTAAAACGCTTATTTGCTTTTCTCAGAAGTTGTATTGTGTACGATATACAAAATTGCAGAAATAACCAAATTTATTTTCTCTATTCTACATTGTTTTTTTACTTTTATCAATTTTTTCACGTGCGAGCTTTTAAGTAAGTAATTGTAAATTAACACCCAAAACCATTATTTAAAATTTTTACTACAGTGTCATTTATGTTTTAAAATTGCTATACGCCAAATTTTAGTTTTCACTTAAATTACACTCCAAAACGATAAAACCTTTTGTTAAACTTTGTTAAACTAGAATCTTAGAAAAAATTACGTCATATTTCATTTTAAAAGTTAATGCTATTATTCTTGATATTTTACAAGAAGTTTTGATTTTTGCAAAATATAAATGTGCGTACCTACATTATTAAACAGAATGAGTTTTGCTTTTGTTTTATTCAGCGTGCTACGTTTTTGATGTTCAGCAATTGCTATCTAATTTTTTCCTTTAGGTTCATAAGTAAAATTTTAATTATTTAGTACGTAATATTTTTTTTAGAAATGAAATCATGAATTGCATTTTGTTATGCTAATATCAGAAATGAATTAATCTTTTTTAGGAAATATATAAACCAAAAAATAATTTGTTTGTTTTGAATTTTTTATCACATGATGACGAGTTATTTTTCATTTGGTGACAGGAAACGTAAACAACCAATACAACATTTATACAATATCATTAAATTGCACAGACGTTTTAATTGTTTATCTGTAATTAATAGGTTTTATCATTTGAGAATCGCGACTTAATTACCCACCCTTCATACGTTTACCAAAGTCAATTTTGTTTGTGAATCTTGTATCTGAACTGTTGTCAAATATTGATAGCAACTATTAATTTTCCAGATATGTTTCAATCCCTTTGACATAATCTCTGCTTTTCTGATTTAATACGGAATTGGTTACTGTAAGTAATATTGTAATAAAAGCGTGCCAGATGTTTAAAATCTGAAGTCTTGTATTCGGGCGAAGTTTCATCAGCCCATGGTTTCCCTTAAATCTTAAAGCTCCGTTCTGTTTGCAAGGCGTATTGAGTTTCTGAAAATGTGTGTGCAGATCAAACTAGCGTTGATTAACAGAATGAAGAAATTTTTGTAACCGGAGCACTTTGATCGAACGATCATGAAAGAAAGTATTGTTCTTTAAACGACGGACAGACTAAATACAGAATATAGAAAAAGGGTTGTTAACCTTGCGCAACAAAAACTGTGTATTATGTGCTAATTGGGTTACATGAAAAATAGAGATTTTTTGTAAGAATGTAGTCAGTTATTTACAATTTAAAAAATATATCCAATACAATTTAATTAAAATTTTAGTGTGAAAAAATAACAAAGTAAGCAAAACCTACCTGTGTACGCATTCTTAAAAACCTATTAATATTACTAGTTAAAAATATTTTAAACACCTATTTCTATTTGACGAATTTTACAAATTCTGTTTAATGGTTTCTTCAGTAATTTTACTACATTAAAATACTTTGATCTCAAACATTTATTCTTTTCTACTTACATAAGAACATAAATACATTAAGAAAACTTTTTATTAATGGCATGTTCCATTAAACAACAGATAATATTTAATTGATGATAATTTCGTTGGTTGCGAAGATGGTGTTTGACAAGTTAAAGCAATTAAGTACAACGACTCATTTAAGACTTCAATTATTAAGATTTTTCTGATTACTACTAGGTAAATGTAAAATATTACATAAATTACTTTTAGAAATGCCACCATGAAATAATGACAAATTATGTTTAGATTAAGTATGTTGATTATTTCTGTAAATTCAAAATGTTTGCAATTTTGGTAAACTTGTATTAACCTTTATATAATTGTAATGTGCAAATTGCTTTTATTTTAGCAATACGTAACTGAAACGAAGCAATACTGAT